>CM063511.1:129027885-129030385 GCA_032207245.1 Pardosa pseudoannulata
GCAAGTATTTATTTTGTATTGTGTGCATTTGTGCTAGGAAAATTCATATTGTTTATTGTTTTGGTTTTCAAGTGATTATTATTGTGTGAATTTGAAATTTTGGAAATTGGGTTAAACGTTCTAATATCGAGTAGTATTTGTATTGTGTTAGTATTGTTTTTCACGAATTGGTTGAGTAGTCGTAAGTTATATTGTGAAATTTGAGTAGTAAGTTATTAAGGATATTATCTCATCATGAGTTATTTAAGTAAAGGGCGTAAGGCAGATCTCCTTGAGTTAGCCAGGGAAATGATAGGGGAAATAGACGGAACCCTGACCATAAAACAAATTAGGAGGCTAATTGAGGAATCAGAAGGGTATGAACCCACCTTTGTGGAAGGATGCCTGGATAACATTATCGAGATTCGGTTAGAGAAAGAAGCGAGAGAAGAGAAAGCGAGGGAAAGAGAAGACAGGAAGATAGAATTAGAGAGACAAGAGAGGGATAATGAGAGAGCGTTCGAATTAGAAAAATTAAGATTAACCCAGGAACGTAGGAGCGCTAATGAACTGATAGAGGTGCCAAGACCCTCAGGGGCATCTTTGCGGAACCGGATGCCACAATTTAATCCGGATGAGACGGACATAAATTTGTACCTTTGTCTTTTCGAAAGACAAGCAGAATACTTGAAAGTACCTGAAATTGAGATGGCAGGGGAACTTATTTCATTATTACCGCTTTCAGTGTCCAATATTATTTTAAGGGAAAAGGCAGAAGAAACGCGGGATTATAAATTTGTAAAGAAACTCCTCTTAGAACGCTATAAATTATCGGCGGAAGCCCTGAGGCAAAAATTTGTACAACATGTACAAAAATCAGGAAATCTATGGAAGGATTACCTTTTTGAGATACGCACCTATCTAGAAGGTTGGGTATCCAGTTTTGGAGTTACAACATATGAAGGTCTACTGGATTTAATGCTAGTAGACCAGCTTAAACGGAAAATGGGGAGCGAATTCAAGGAATTCCATCTCAAAGAATGGGAAAGTTTTGTCTCACCCGACACCGTAGCGGACTTAGGAGACAAGTATGAATTACTTAGGAGACCCGGGAGGTCCCAAACGCAAGGAAAAAAATTTCCGGATTCTCGCACCCCTGATTTTCACAAATATTCAGTACCATTCAAGGCAGAAAATATCAGACCCCCTCCCCGGGAAAAGGTTGAAGTTAAGAATGAAAGGCCAAAAACGCCGAGTGTAAATGAACTTAAACATCGGGATTGGCGAAATGATCGGGAGTTTGAAAGGAAAAGGCACAGAGACATTATTTGTTTCCAGTGTGGAGTCTCTGGGCACATTAGACCTGATTGCCCGGAATTAAAACGTAAGGAGGAATTAAATGCTATCCATACGGAAAGTGAGGTAGTAGATCTGTTAGCACCGTACGTTAGTTTGGGCACTGTAAACAATAAACCGTCTGAAATTTTAAGAGACAGTGGAGCTAGCTATGACTTCATCTGTAGGCGATATGTTAGGCCGCAAGATTTTACAGGCGAAGCGGTATGGGTAACTCAGCCCTTAGATACTCACGCTATAAAATTACCTGTAGCAAGAGTTTCGCTATGTACTACATATGGGAATATCGATACGAAGGCTTGCGTCATTTCTGATTTTTCGAATCAACAACGATATATTCTGGGAAATTTGACGGCTGCATTATTAGAAGAACAAAGCCGAAAAATACAGGTAACTGAGCAAATTAACGCTCAAGCGAAGTTACAAACCCGAACTACTCTAGGGAACGGGAATTCCAGTCCGACGAATGAAAAATCCAGTGCAGGTGGGGGAAAGGTAAATAAACATACCTGGGAACAAACGGCCGTTTCCACGAATCGCCCCCCTCCCCTCGTTGCAACCAAAACCAGTCTGGGAATAAGTTCATGCGAATGTATGATCCGAAGTACAATAGGGAGATTTTGTCGCGTAACGGACACTCCGGTTTTAAGTCAGAGGGATGAAGCGCGAACCGGGGAAAAACAAACTGAGGGTTTCGAAATTCCCGCGCTTGGAATAGGATCCTCTGATTCTGACTATAATGAAGTAGTGCGCGAGACTGAAGTAATATCTCGTCTAACTACTGACCAACAGTCGACATTAAAGAGACTATTAGGTAAAAATGCGATTACTAGGTTGCAGTCGGAAGCCCTCGAGGTAAGCGGGAACTCTAATACGGACGAATTTAACAACCCCCTAAGCGCAGAGGAGGGACCCGCATTGTTACAAGACACGAGCGGAGAAACTGAATATGAGCTTCCAATTGTCAACTTGACCGACGCAGAACGGGGTCTTGTGAATATAACCCCAGAGGAATTTGCGGTCAGCCAGGATAATTGCTCTGAGACTAGGGAAGTGAAAGAACTGTTAGTTAATGTAACCGATGGAGTTGCGCATAAAAGTTTCGTACAAAAACATGAATTGTTATGCAAAATTCAGGTAAACCATTTAGGAGAGGAAAATTGTG
>CM063511.1:129035385-129047885 GCA_032207245.1 Pardosa pseudoannulata
ATATATATATATATATATATAATATATGTAATAATATCAATAACTAAGCCCTAAAGTTTCAAAATTATCACTTTTCCCCATTCATTATTCTAGATCTTAATTTCTTCTCTCTATATTAACCATATTTCCCAGCCATCCAATTTGAACGAGGAAGTTTTCATTCCTTCAGCCGAACCTCGAAATTCTTTCTATGATTCCCAAAACAGAAAATCATATTGCTGGCATTTTATAATGACGATGCAATAACTCTCCCAGGAAAATTTGTAACGATCAGCAATAATGCTCCTCTGAAACGCCACACTTTAGCAGATGCATCGAATCAAAGATTATTCTCTATAAGCAATTAAAACACTTGCCTCAGAATTTTTCCACACACGTGTTTTAGTCGTCTCTCGCAGAAGGTTGGCATTACTTTCGTTGGAGAGAGAGCGTTCTGACACCGTCCTGGATGATTAAATGTGTATTTTATATATATATATAAATTATATATATTATATATATATTTATATTATATATATACTATATATAATGTGTAGCATACATATGTAAAAGTTTTTTTATTTAAATCCTATTTTACAGTAGAGTCGTTCTAAATAAATGTAAATATATAATAAGTAATACACAATATAATAATGATGTTTTTTTATATTTGTTATAATATTACATACTATATTATAACATATTTATTTTTTATAAGATACATATTATACATGTATTATAAGATATTTTGTTATAATAAAGAAATTATAAAACTTAATATTTAGTACCATTTATTATCCTTCTTCTCAAAATCATTTTGCTTCAAAATATTACAGTAAATAAATTAAAGTTATTGTGTTACAAACTAGATGAAATATTTGCCGTATATATAGAAATGTAAATGTAACTAATTTTACTATTACTAGATATATTTGAAAAATATAACGTTATTCCTAGTTTCCTTATCACAATTTATTTTTGTACAACCAATTGCGTTTAACAAAGGATTGAAAACAGGAAAAGTGAGAAAGTTTTGTGCATTCCTCCTACATTTTTTTACTTTTATTCATTGGCTAAAAAAGAAATCCAACACACAAAAACAACTTATTTCCTACTAAGGATTTTCAAAGAAAAAGTTACTTCAATTTATTTCCAAAAGCGAAGATTTCTTTTCAACAATACTGTAATGGCAAAGAAGCAAAAAGTAAAGAAAAGAAAGAAAATTAAAAAAAGTTTCTTAAAAGTAAACTAAATTTTGTCTTGTAGTTCACTCACTAGTTTTTGCCATTAAACACCTAATAATAAATTAGTGTCAGAAGCAAAAAAGCTGATAAAAAGATGCCGTCACATCCTCCCTTTTATATATATTTTCTACTCCTCTACTTTCTTATATATCTATAGAATCTTTTCAAGTACACTCTCTTTTTATATTTCATGCTTTTTATACTTTATAAAAACATATTTATTTTTTATAAAAGAGCAGCAAGGCTACAAAGAAAGAGTTCACAATATGTTAAATAAATAATTTTTAATTGTGTATAAATACGTCTTAAGGTAAATAATCTTTTAAATAACAGCTATAGATTCAAGAAAACAATAGTGTTTGCTGGTTACATTGTAAATTCAAATAAAGTAAACTTTATTTATAAGAAATATTTTTGTTTTTTATTTGTGTTGAAATTCAATTAAGCTTTTTTTCAAATATCTTTTATTCCTTTAAGTTTATTCAATCTTTGCATTAAATTAAAATATATTCGTTACTATTGTAACGTATCTGGTCCCTGTTCCAGGAGACACAAGGAAGAATCAGATGTATCTTGAATTATGGCTTTATTTCCACTTCGGCTATATACATCATTTCACAGCTATAGAAAAAAAAACAATCTGATCACAGGTAAGTGATTAGTACACGCAGGCCTGAGTAGAGACGGGTACCTAAACTAAATTCAGTCTCTGCCGAAATATGGGTGATTAGAAGGAAGAAGCAATTCGTAGTTCCCTCGACAGTTCGCTGAAGTACAGTTAGAAGATCTAGCACAGATAGTTCTGAAGAAATAGCAACAATTCTGAAGAGAGATCCTGTATACTAGAATAAATGAAATATATATATATATAAATATATATATATAAATACAGGATATATATATATATATATATTATCTCATGTAAGTGATTATATATCCCAGCACATTTCAACTACAAGAGAATAAATTTCGCTAAATGAACTATGATGGAGAGACTGGTCGAGGCGACCACAGTTAGCCGATGCAGGCTACTCCTTAAAAGAAAAGATCCCATTGTGGGATTATAGCAAAAAAAAAAAAAACTCTCCGTCAAGGCGACCTCTGAATTAGCTGGTTGCTAGCTAACTAACTTCTCTAAAAAACAAATCTTTTCGTCTCTTTCTAGGGGACTCACCCACAATTTTTTGTCACTAGCGATGAAAAAAAGAGAATGGATGAAAAAAGAAGAAAGAAAAAGAAAAAAAAACATGAGAAAGAAGATAAAGAAAAAAGAAGAAGAAGAAAAAAAGGGTGAATGGAAGAAAGAAAGAAGAAAAATAAAAAGGAGAAAAGAGAAGAAAGAAAGAAAAGAAGAAGAAAAGAAAAAAAAGAGAATAGAAAAAAAAAAAGAAAGAGAGAAAGAAGAGAAAGAAGAAAAAAAGAAAAAGAGAAGATAAAAGAGAAAAGAAGAAGAAAAAAAAAAAGAGAAAAAAGAAGAAGAAATGAGAAGAAAAAGAAGAAAGAAAAAAAAGAAAAAAAAAAAAAGAAAGAGAAAAAAAGAGAATGAAAAAGAAAAAGAAGAAAAGAGAAAAAAAAGAAAAAAGAAGAGAAAAGGAAAGAGAAAAAGAGAAAAGAGAAAGAAGAAAGAAAGAAGAGAAAGAGAGAGAAAAAGAAAAAAGAGAAAAAAAACAAAAGAGGGAGAAAAGAAAAAAAAAAAAGAAAGAAAAGGAAGAGAGAAAGATGAAAAAGAAGAAGAAAAAAAGAAGAAAAAAAAGAGAAAGAAAAGAGAAGAAGAAAGAAAAAAAAGAAAGAAGAAAAGAAGAAAGGAAAAAAAGAGAGAAAAAAAGAAAAAAGAAGAAGAGAAAAGAAAAAAAGATAAGAAAAGAAAAAAAAAGAAAAGAGAAGAAAAAAAAAAAAGACCAAAAAAAAGAGAGTGAGAGGAAAAAAAGGAAGGGGCAGAATAAAGCGAATATTGACCAAATGAATTGGTCTGGGTTAAGCAATCATCGGCTGCAAAGCCAGGGGCCCCAGGAATTTTTAGCGGCTACATCTGAGAAGCGACAAATCCTTTGTCGTTAACGTGATCATTTCTTCAGCTGCCAGTGACGGTGCCGTGTCGTCTGGCATATTGTTCCTTTACTATAGTGCACGGCCGTGTAGACTTCATGGTGCCTTAGAAAACAATCCTTTTGTATCCACACAAGTCTACCTTTCAAAGCAAAGTTCTTTGAGGACGATACCGCTAAATCACGCCTTTACACTATATAGGGTACTATTTAAAGTTACAAATTAGAATACTGATAACAAACCTTATTTATCTTTTTTATAGATTTTTCTGAATTGAATAAATTTAGGTAATAATACTGAAGGGTAAGACATTTTAGTATTTAGTTCTATTTCCTTAAACCTCTTCTAGAATTAGTAGATCATTTTTAAATAGTAAAAATTTCCTGATATTTTACATACTTGTTTAAGGTAAAGAAAACATTGTAATCACAATTAATTTCTGTGATTAGTTTCCAATGCTTAGTTTCCATTTTGTGCTGAAATTCAAATCAGCTTTCTTCTCAAATATTTTTTAATCCTTTAAGTGTATTTAATCTTTACATTAAATTACAATATATTCGTTAATATATAGGGTATTACTTAAAGTTACAAATTAGAATACTGATAACAACCCTCAGTTATCTGTTTTATAGCTTTTCCTTGAGTGTAATAAGTTTATGTAATAATACTGAAGGGTAAGGTAATTTATTATTTAGTTGTATTTACTCAAACCTCTTGCAGAATAAGTAGATTATTTTTAAATAATAAAAATTTCCTGATTTTTTACATCCTTGTTCAAGGTAAAGAAAACATTGTAATCACGATTAGTTTCAGTGCTTAGTTTCGAATGCATATTCTTGTGTGGACATTTTAATAGATGGCGATTTTTTTTTTTTGAAAAAATTAGTTACGCATAACCAGAATCCTATATGATTTTTATTTTATTTTATTTATTTTCAAGGGACTCTCCTGCACTTTTAGAATATAGTTTCGAAGAGATCCTTTTGGTATTTAGATTTAATTGATTTGAGTTTTTTATGATCTGTAACTACATATAATATAGTAACTAACCTCTTATTTGTGCATAAAATCTCTTATTTTATGTATGATTTGTGAAGTCTAAATACGTTTAATTTAAAGAATGCTTTATTTTATCAAGAAAGTTCTATCATCATACATATATTACTTTTTATTTCATAATTGATTCCATTTTCGAAGATATACATTTTTACTTCTTTAGAAAACACGTTGTTGATTTTTTCTAGTTTTAGTTTTACTCCTGTGTGTACAACAAAGATCTAAATATCTGGTATAGGAATGAGTATGCAAATAAAGAGATAAAGAACCATACAGAATAAGGCACTGAGGTCGGAAATGCCTATAAAAACAAAAAAATATCTGGGACAGTTTTTAGATCGGTTATTGTTGGTACAATGGTAGATTATCAAGTTTTTAGTGATTTGAATGTGGTGTTATAGTGGGTTGTACAAAAGAGATCTCCAACACCTTGTGCTGTTAGGGATTTAGGAACAGCTCTGCAAGATTTATGGTGTAAATGATCTTCAGCACTACCTCAGACATTAGATCAGTCAATACCGAGTCGTGTTTTGTCACTTCTGCTTACTAGAGGGGCCCTACACGATTTTAGGCAGGTGTAATGGTAGTTTTAGCTTTTCAGTATACGAGCAAGGTAATTTTAATTTTGAAATTATAGTGAATTTCTTAGAGTGATTTTGACCTTTTTCGACTCAATCATGATTAATTAATTCTTTGGTTATGCTCTCCCGCATAAATGTTACAATAATATGTGAAAATATATTACAATATTTAAATTATATATCAGACACTACTATTTACAAAAACTGAACATTACGTCAACGGCCTTAATCAGAAATTATGCTTATTACGTCAATCTTCTGCAAATAAAAACGAGGCAACGATTTTAGTTGTTATTGCGTAATCACCACAACTTTAATGCAGGAATAATATCAGTGTTATATGATTTTTTGAAATTGAAAGTTTGAACACAATAAAGGCTAAAAAAATGGCCATCACATAAAATTCTAATTTTTCTTTTCGCAATGAAAGTGTTAACTATCAAATGACTAGTTAATTGTGGTAAAAATAGAACAAGTAAATTAGTTAAACGCATAATAGTTTACATGCTGAATTATTTAATTGAAATTATTTTGATACTCACAGAATTATTTTAGAATATTTCAAGAACGTTCAAGGGGAAATATAATTCGGAAAGTGATGTCAGACTCTATATTTTAAATTTTACCATGTGCAAAGATTGTCGTATTCGGAAGCCGAAAGTGTAACATTTCTTGCAGCGCAGTGCACTTCAGAACTAATCTAAACACCAATAACAGGATAGCGATAAAAAGCTTTGAAAAATTCTAGGAATTTCTATTGCAACTGGATGAAAGTCCAGAATCGAATTCTCAACTAAAGTCTAAAGAATTCGAAGACGCCTTGTACTTAGGCTTCGTGTTTCGATAGAATTGTAATATAAACATGAATGTAACTTTAAATACACTGTGTTAAAATATATGTAGAAGGAGTATATATATATAATCACATTTTTCGATTTCTACATTTTAGTATATTTTATCTTTAGAAATGGAGAGAAACGTGATATTTTTGGAAACGAAAGGATAGGGAGAAAATGGTTTTTAAATTTAGTCAAAACTAGTTAAAATTAAATTCATAATATTTTTATAATATATAAAATACTAGTGGGATGGACAAGAGTATCTAAAGTATTAGCATATGAAACGAGTTTCAGTAGAAACGAGTTTCAGAAGAAATCTTCCTGCTTGCACAAAGGGAATACAGGATTGACTAATGGGCTAAAAGTTCTATTATATTAAGCTAACTTTTTCATTCTTTGGTGGCAGATTGTTTTTTAGGTAACGAATCAAGCATAATTGCTCCTTTCCAAGAATAATTCTAATTTCAAGATTTTTTAAGAATTATCTTAGAATCTTCTTGGATTGAATGCCTAGATTATAATTTCAATCATAATCTTGGTATCGAATGATGGTCAGATTCAAAGGATAAACATTCCATCATCTTCAAATTCTATCCTTGAAATCTATTTCCATGGATTATAATAATGAACCTTGGAATTAATATTATAATTCTTGGATGATAATAATGATTCCAAAGTTGATTATAGTTGAGACCAATCTATGGAATGGTTACATAAATATCTTAGATTCGATATGGTAGCAACTCCATTGGGAGTTATAAAATAAAATATACTGAATGCAATGAATGGAAGTGTAACTGTTTTCCTAACAATTCATCATATTCTATTGCGAAATGTGATGTACTAATTTTGAATTTTCAACAAAGATCTTTCTTTATAAAGTTAACCAAAGCATAATTAATATTATACTTGATTCCAATTATTTCTTTTTTTTTCGTTCTAATGACAAAGTATCTTTTTAAATTTATATCCGCAGTATGGTTATAAAAGAAATGTTTTCCTGGATTATTTTACGGTTTCCAATAAATTCTTTTCATTGAAAAAATAGTTTTTATTTTAAAATTTGTTTTAATAACAATATAATATTAATTTAGATTATGTTATACTTAAATTTCATAAATATAAATTGATCTTTTAATTTAAATAAAATATTTTGGAATAATATTAATTATTATTTAATAAAAAATAAATAATATTTTTATAACTGAAAATAAAAATAAAGATAATCCAAAATAAAATCCATGAATTATTTACATTTGCACAGAAGATTTTGGTGTCCTACCACTTTACTAATTGAGTAAAAAAGTCTCAATAAATTATCTGAACGAATCGTTAATTAAAAGTTAAGATTAAAACAAAAATATTTTGAAAAACAATCAACCTACTGAGTATTATAAGCATAAGTAGACAACAAAAACATTTCAGATACTGTAATAAAAGGATAGTTTGAAAAAAAATTAGTAAATGGTTTTGTCACCTGAAAAGAATTAAAAAGTTCCTTAAAAATTTCTTTCTATTGCCAGCAAAAACATATATCTGATTGTCTGTCGGATTATGATCATATTTTATTTTTTTACAAACTGAAATCTCCAAATCCACAAACGACATTTTTATTATCGAATTGAACTAAACCAACTTGGTTCTAAAAGAATCACAAAGGAAAGTTTAATTTATTTTATAATTCTCCACTTTTTTTATCGTCGCCTAAACAGAAAGAATTATTACCCCTCGAGGGCTAAAAGTAGATTGATTTTAAAAAAAGAAGGCTCTCTCTTCACGTTATCATCATTATGGGCAAGGTATTGAAATTCTGGAAATTGTTTTTTGATTACAACAGAGCTCTATCTGTTTGTTTTCTCAGAGATTTTTTTTTATTTAATACAAATTTTCTTTTTCCTTGCAAAAATATTGATTTGTTTCCTGTCTTTTAGTACCTTTTTCGGACACGCGATAGATTAGCCCCTAGAAGCAAAATTTCTCGCATTCCTTTCCAATCATATGGGCAGGAGAAAATTGGGCTTCATTGATTTAGACAAGAACATAATTATGCTAATGGTGTTCATTGTTTATACAATACCTATAAGAAATATTGAGAATATTGGAAAATAATTTGTTCCCCAGATGAAGTGTATTGTTGAAAAGCAAGGTTTTAGTGGAAATTACTGAAAATTAAAATGCTGTTTTCAAGTATATCTTTGCTCCTTCAAGTATATGTATATATATATATATATATATATATATATATATATATATATATATATATATATATATATATATATATAATATATATATATATATATATATATACATATATATATATATATATAATATATATGTATATATATATATATACATACATAATATGTATATATACATATACATAATAGGTATATATATATATACATATATATATATTTATATTATATATATATATATATATATAATACATATATATACCACGTATATTTTATATATATATATATATATATATATATATATATATATATATATATATATATATATATATATATAATATATATATATATATATATATATACTATTATATATATAATATCTATATATATATATATATATATATATATATGTATGTATGTACGTATGTCAGTCTAAAAAAAGTGGTATTTGGAAATTACGTGAGTTAAATGCGAATCCTTTTATAATAATAAAATAAATGAAAAAGACTCACGCTCATGTAAGCTTTTACTATAATCCGGTCAAGCGGAAGTGAGTCTTTTTCATTTATTTTCATTTATTATATATATATATATATATATATATATATATATATATATATATATATATGACAAGTCTAAAAAAAGGGGTAATTGGAAATTGCGTGAGTTAAAAGCGAATTTAAAAAGGGAACTCGTTTATAATAAAAAAATAAATGAAAAAGACCCACGCTCGTTTAAGGTTTAACTATAATCCGGTCAATCGGAAGCATTTTGAAATAATTTGATGAGCTTGCAAACAGATAAGTTTTCAGTGAGAGCGTGGGCATGGAGCTGTCAACAACACTCTACGCGTGTCTTCGAAGAAAAAGTGAAAATGGCGCAAATTTTACTTAACGAGTCAGACAATGGAGTTCCTTCTCCATTCGTTCGGATATCAACTTGACTCTTTAAATATTTTGGTTGTATATCGCATTAAGACTACACATATTATGATAAAATTTAATTTATATATATATATATATATATATTCTCTTGGTTTCATGTATTCCCTAGAATTAAAGAAAATCAGATATTTTTATTCTTAGCACATGAGTTAAAATTTTAATTAAAATTTATATTGTTCCCTTTATAAGTGTTTCTTCTTATTATTTAGTTTCATAACACTTAGGGACACAAACTCCAAGGAAGGTTTTTCATTTAATACGAAATTCAATATAAAATTTTGTAACCAAAATGAGATAGCATTAAATCAAGTATGACAGGTCGCTTACATGCGTACAATAATATTTCAAAAGTACGTTCAGAAAACATAAAAAGTGTTTAATGTTTACAAAAATCAGTTTTCAAAGAGTGAAAATTAACACCAAATATAGCAAGAAAAAATAGTTAGCAGTATCTGAGCTTAGTTAGTCTAATTATTGTTCCAGTAATACAGCCATTTTCTAAACATTGCCTTGGTAAGGTATCTTACCGTAGTATCTCGGATGGTTAAATACGATAGGTGTGGTTACATATACCAGTCTTGTATTCACTTTAAAAGAAAAAATTAAAATTTGTTCTACTTGTTTCTACTTTATTATAAAATATATCTCTTTTGGAACGAAAGATCGAATATTACAGAAGCTTGTTCAAACTCTAAATCCTGACTATTAGAAACTGCGAGAGAATTTCAGTTATTCTTAAAAATTATAATTACACCACAAAATTCAGATCCTACTGTAAAGTACACATGTAAAATGTTTCTAATTTGTTCAATTCATAAGTGTGTGATTCAGATAAATGATTTTGAAATGTGTTATCTGTTCACCTATTTTGAGGTCAAAAAGTAACTTAGTAAATAGAGAGACATCTTAATTGATTGTATATTAACATTATTATATGCAGTCATGTAATTCTGCAACACAGCTACAAATTTGCATCTCATGTATTCAAGTTTTAGATCTCCTAACCAAATAAACCCCACACTTTATTTTACTCTATTTCATACTTCTCACACTTTATTTTAAATTGAATTTATTTTTAAGTCAATGCATACATTTGGATGATATCAATTTTAATCAAATTTTATTTAAAAAAATCTTTAAAAAAAGTTATGTGAAATTTGTTCTTTGAGAGCATAAAAAACCTCATACAAAATTAAAATATTTTTTTTTATTTCATACTGCATAAAAAGTTTTTAACTCTTTGTACTGGATTATTTATTATACAAGGGTATAAATTATGCATTAATTAAATATTAATGAGAATTATACTGCATACTTATAAATATTTGATTAATTCTAAAATGTTTGAAAATGTATTATATTTTAGTTCTTAGAAGTTTTAAAAAGTTCAGCCATGCTGAGAAAAAAGGTATTAAAGTACTTGAAAACTTTCTTCTTT
The DNA here is from genome assembly GCA_032207245.1 of Pardosa pseudoannulata. Classification (NCBI taxonomy): domain Eukaryota; kingdom Metazoa; phylum Arthropoda; class Arachnida; order Araneae; family Lycosidae; genus Pardosa; species Pardosa pseudoannulata. The sequence goes on from CM063511.1 coordinate 129,045,708, forward strand.
TTAATGAAAAATGTGATGGATTTTTCTCTAACAAAATAAAGCATAAATTCATATTTAAATCTCCTAGCTGTATATGAACTTCCTGAAAAATATATTTTTTCTTCAGTTTATGTGTAAGCTTTATCATAGGCATTCTGTGAAACTTGATACAGTTTTTTTAATGAATAATAATGCTATATTCATTAATAATGCAATTTTAGTTCCAAAGGAGAACAGACAATCCATCAAAAATGAGATGTATATATATTCTGAAGAATTCTATTCACGAATTATATTTGTAAAGAATGTTTTTTTAAGTTTTTTATGATGTTGTGCCTAGATTTTCATTGAAATTGCTATTAGAAACTCTTTTTTTCTGTGTTGATTCAGCTACTCAGATTAAAAAACAAATTCAAACTTACCTGAATTTTTCAATTTTTTTTAAATGACAGTAATTAGACTAATATATAAACAATAATTACTAATAACAGTAATTAAACTAATATATGAAAGATAATTATCAATGTTAATAATTAGACTAATATACAAATAACAAATATTAGAGGCAAAATATTTTAAAATTTTTTGCCTAAATTTGTCGTATGACGTTTTGTTTAGATTTTCATTGAAATTGCTATTGGAAACTGTTTATTTGTGTTCATTCAACCACTTATTAAAAAACAAATTCAAACTTACCTGAATTTTTCAATTTTTTTTCAAAAATGACAGTAATTAGACTAATATATAAACAATAATTACTAATAACAGCAATTAAACTAATATATAAACGATAATTTTCAATGTTAATAATTAAACTAATATACAAATAACAATTATTAAAGGCAATATATTTTAAACTTATATTGTAATGACGGGATGTTTAGGGATTAAATATATATTTAATATTTTTGAAGGTATATCGGAAATTTGAAATATTTACTTTTACTATGTGGTTATTTAAACTATAACTTTTTTTACCTTATTTTCCACATCGAAAGGAATTAATATTGAGTAATTTAGAAAGGTGATAAATTCATTTAACATTAAGCTAGCATTTTTCTTTGATATTATGGAATGAAACATTTTGTTAATAAGGAAAAATATTATATTTTTATTATTTTATACAGTTAGCTTGTGACGGAAAAATATATAAAAAAATTTAAAGAAAAATGAAATATAAATGAAATTAAGAAAGTGTTGTTTTTTAAAAAAATCACTTGGAATTCTGCAGTTTTTTTAATTTTGTAAGTACATGAATTCATACTTAAAAGTGATTCTATATATAGGTCCATTATTTCACGGGAGTAGTTTCAAGTTTTTACTGCTTTATTGTTTTATACCAGTCTGAAATTCACTAATATAGTATGTCAAATTTAAAACAACTTTGAGAGCGATGTAATCTGGATGTCATTTGGTCATTCGCTTTCCAAGACGTATAATTCATTAACAAAAGGGATATCAATTTTCAATTTTCGTTGATACACCTGATAAAAATAAATAAATAAAATTTAAGTCGTCATGTTAAATTGACAAATTTCTTTTCAAACAATATATGTAAAAAGAAATTCAGTTCAGAGCATTCTAAAACAATCCACCTTAAAAAAATTCCAAAATTGAGGAGTTACGAATATAAACGTGTCAGCCGTTTAATGTAAACAAATTCAAACTTCATAAAATTTTAACTTGATTTTTTTGAAATTGTGTATCTTTCATGAAATGTGTATGTTATCTCAAAATATATTTTCAGGAACATTTTACAGGTTGTATGCAATATAATTTTGATCCAATTGAAAATAAAGTTTGTTATACATTTCCTAAAATATTAATTTATTTATTTTGCAATAAGGAATTTTTAATTTTTAAAGAAAAAATTAACATTATATTTTATACATTTAATCACTATGCACATTAGTCTTGATATCATTTTTGTTAACATCAAATTGTATCTAAAATATTCTAACAAATATATTTTTTAAATTTCAAAACTAAATGAGATATGTGTAAAGATAATTATTTGATATGATTTTGTTTAAAAACAATATGTTTTCAAAGTAAGAGAAATCGAAAATAATAAATTTTACATTTTTTTGACTTGTAATAGCCGTATTACCCTTTAAAAATCCTTTCACGCGAAGGTTTAAAATTGTAATATCGCAAAACTATACTTAGCGACAGATGCTTCAAAATTAGTTGAACTAC
>CM063511.1:129050385-129075385 GCA_032207245.1 Pardosa pseudoannulata
ATTTTTTCTAATCTTTAATAGCAAAGAACGAATTTTTTCTCTGTTTAATGAGTTTCACATTTAGTAACCGGAAAATTTAGATCTAAAAATGAACATAAAATGGATAGTAATATAATCATGAAATATTTTGTACTTAAAATATTTTCTTTTAGGCTTAAAAAAAGAACCCTTTTGGGTAATTATACATCTTATCTTTGACCATTTAAAATAATTATAGGTATAATATTTGACTTTAAAGGATATCTTGTTAACCTTTACAAAGGTATATAAATTTATTGCATGGAAAAGTCATAGTTTTCTACTATAAAACGCTTTTGTAGATTTAAAGTAAAATACTACTGTTGCCACGTATGTAATAATGTATAACCAGATAAATAAAATAAATTATTTTATTTGATAATACTTTAAAAGAACTTTTGATTAGACACACTAGTTTTAAAATATTTTCATCTTTAAAAAAAGAAACATTTGGATTAATTATTTACCTTATGTTTTGCTGTTTGAATTAATTATAGGTATATTATTTGACTGTCAATGCAATCTTGTTAACGTTTACAAATGTATATGAATTTGCTATATGGAAAAGGCATATTTTTCAACTATAAAGCGCTTTTGTAGATTTAAAGTAAAATAATAATGTTGCCATGTATGTGATAATGTATAACTGAAGAAATAAAATAAATTATTTTATTTGATAATACTTTAAAAGAACATTTCAAGGGACATAGTAGTTTTAAAATCTTTTCAATATTTATAAAAATAAATATTTTGGGTAATTATTCACTTTATCTTTTGCTATTTAAAATACTTTTAGGTATAATATTTGATTCCTAATGCAATCTTGTTAACGTTTACAAAAGTATATGAATTTATTGAAGAGAAAAGTCATAGTTTTCTATTATAAATGGCTTTTGTAGATTTAAAGTAAAAAAATACTGTTGACACGTATGTAATAATGTATAACTAAAGAAATAAAATAAATTATTTATTTGATAATACTTTAAAAGAACATTTGATGGGACATAATAGTTTTAAAATCTTTTCATCTTTAAAAAAAAGAAAACATTTTCGGTAATTATTCATCTTATCTTTTGCTATTTGAAATAATTATAGGTATAATATTTGACTTTCAGGGCAATCTTGTTAACGTTTAAATTGTATATGAATTTGTTGCATGTAAAATTCATAGTGTTTTACTCTAAAATGCTTTTGTTGATTTAAAGTAAAATAATACTGCTACCAAGTATGTAATAATGTATAACCAAAGAAATAAAATAAATTATTTTATTTGATAATACTTTTAAAGAACATTTGAAACGACATAGTAGTCTTAAAATCTTTTTATCTTAAGAACCAATATTTTGAGTAATTATTCATCTTATCTTTTGCTATTTGAAATAATTATAGGTGTAATATTTGACTTTCAATGCAATCTTGTTATCTTTTACAAAAGTACATAAATTTATTGCATGTAAAAGTCATAGTTTTCTACTATAAAACGCTTTTTTAGATTTAAAGTAACACAATATTGTTGTCAAGTATGTAATAATGTATACCCAAAGAAATAAAATAAATTATTTTATTTGATAATACTTTAAAAGAACATTTGATGGGACATAATAGTTTTAAAATCTTTTCAACCTTAAAAAATAGAAAATATTTTGGGTAATTATTCATCTTATCTTTTGCTATTTGAAATAATTATAGTTATACTATTTGACTTTCAAGGTATTCTTGTTAACGTTTACAAAAATATATGAATTTATTGCATGGCAAAGTCATAGTTTTCTACTATAAAATGCTTTTGTAGTTTTAAGTAAAATAATACTGTTGCGACGTATATAATAATGTATAACTAAAGAAGCAAAATAAGTGAATTTATTTGATAACACTTTAAAAGAACATTTGATAAAACATAGTAATTTTAGAATCTTTTAATCTTTAGGATAACCACTTCGTTTCGATCATCTCAAAGTAAAAAACAACCTACCTACCAGAAGGATTTTTTTAAACTTCAATGAATTTTCTAATTACATTCTACCTTTGAGATAATCATATTACTTTGTCTTTTTAAGTAATATATTGTTAAAAAGCATAAAAATATAAACGAAACGAAGAATATAAAACTCATGTTTCTGCAAGATAAGTTAGGAACTATGACAAACTAAATTAAAGTAAAATATAAGCGAAAAGACGAATATAAAACTGAAATACCCGCATGATAAATAAAGAACTATAACATTTATGCTAAATTAAAATAAAATATAATGGAAATGACTAATATAAATCTAGTATACCCGAAAGATAAATTAGGAACTCTAAATTATATGCTAAATTAAAGTGAAATATAAAAGAAATGATCAATATAAAACTCATATGCCCCCAATATATATTAGGAATAATAACGTTTATGCTAAATTGAAGTAAAATATACTTTTCATTCTCTCAACTTAAAGTTAACAAGCATCTGACAAATACAATAGTTAAAAAACCCGAAAATGGCTGGAAAATTAAAAAAAAAAATCTCGTGGTGTAAAATAAAATGTATTACTCGTTATGAGTGTAACTGAGGTTTTTAGAATACAAGAAATAATTGTTTTTGGTTTGAATTAAAAAATAACTATTAATTTTGTGGATATGTATATTAGTTTTTTCACTTCACTTATATAATTTATAACTTTTCAAACATTAATAGGTTCATAGAAAATACTAATTATTTTTTGTGAAATTCTATCCCCTATGTAATAAAAGTTTAAGTTATATTTCATATTGGATTCTTGATTATTTAGGGTTAGCAACGTTCGAATTCCGCACCCTTCCCCCTTTTCTAGTTTTTAATGCCATTGTTTCAATTTCAACTTTCCCTGGTCAAAAATAGGCGATTAAATTTATCAATTTGTCACATATGAAATAAGTAAAAATAACATTTTTTTCTAGAATTATGACGTCATTCTTTACCCATCTCATTTAATCATTTTTTAAATTATTTAAATATCATCTGTATTATTTTCTTACGTGTTATCACTCATCTTAGATATTACGTAAATAATTTTCTTTTATATTTATCTTAAATAATAGGTTAGGTACATATGTGAAAAATTTAAATTTAATCATCGATTATTTTTTGCTGCAATGAAAATTTTATCACCGGTATTAACAACAAATTATATCTACATCCACGGTGTAGTGGAACTGATAGTTCCATTTATTTACTTCCATTAATTTATGTGGCAAAACATTTGGAAGAGCTTAACGATAATTTCGAAGTAGCTAAGAAAACGTTTAATTATCTTTCTGATTGAATTCAACGTGATTCTAAACTGCATTCACAGTATCGGGAGACTTTAGTGGAGTATGAAGATAAACAAGTTATTGAGCGTGTACCAGATAATTCTCAGACAAAGAACAAATAATTTTTATCTGCCTCATTGGGCACTTTACAATTTTGGAAATTTAAACATTTTACTGATCCCGACATATGACGGGCTATATCCTAGTATATCTATCCAAAAATAGATTGTAAATCAAAATATGTATCAAAATTAAATGCTAAACCAAAAAATATAATCAAAATTTGTAAATCAAAATTTGTATCCAAAATAAATGCTCTATTGTTGGAGTACAAAATACAATCCCTCAAATAAAAATCGCATACACGCTCTATTTTTTGTGAACTTCGTCCTGAACTAAAGGAGTTGGATTTGTCAGTTGACTCCGTCAAGCTACGAAAGCTTTTGCTTATAGAAAAGTGGTTTGGTGTTTACCTGCAAAAATTAAAGACTGGCCACGTAGAGTTTGAATTGAATGAGATATCTGTGTCTTTATAGATATTTCACCTGCAAATAGCACATGCAATCCAGCTTACTAAATAATAACTTTCACAATACACTTTGGACAATTATTATTTATGACATTGTGACAAGAAAAAGTTAAGCATTGAATTTGATATGTATTTTATATATGAAAAATTTTAAATTAAAAAGTTGTAAAAAATTTAGCATGATTATTATCTTTTAATTCCTGAAAAGGACAGTTATATAATGTTAAAACTATAGTCAGTTAATATTAATGTGTTTTAAATTTCAAAAATGACATTCTATTAAAAAAAATAATACGAAAATGCAGGATACGATTAGGAAGGAAACATTGTGATGTAATCACTTATTAATTCTTTTAATTTTAGAGTATATAACATGAAGAAAATTAGCACATAATCCTATGACCTATTGTCTGAAAGAAAATAAAAATATTGTATTTAGTGTTTATAGTATGCATGAAAGCTGCTAGATAATAAAGAGTTAAGATTTAAGCATGTCTATTATATTCGAATTCTAGCGAAGCTGAAAAGAACATTTTTTATAATGTTAAAATGAAACTTAATTAAAAATTTTCAAAGTTTCAGAATTTAAAAATTTTCTCTTATGTATTTGAGAAAACTATTATATAAATCTTCTGCATTAACAATGGATATTTTAACTCTAATTACAAAATACTTTTAATATTTAATTCAAACAAATTGAAAAACTGTGCTTCATTCTAATATTTAAAAAGCACACTACAGCTATTAAAACGACCCTTTTATGTGTAAGAAAGTTGCATTGAATTGAATTTTTAATAGAGTTGCTGTTAGCTAATAAAAAATTAATATCCATAGTATTGAAACTTTTTATTTATCTTTAACATTTTAAAGCCTCTTACATAATCAAGTTACTCACACCATACAAAATTATCAAGAAAATTATTTAAAAACAATACCTCTTTAAAATCTACTGTTATTGAAAAAACTAAATTAATTATTTGAACTAAAACTCAAATAAACTAAATACTGCAGGAATGCAAGATACGAAAATCTAGTAAAGTTTTAAAAATAAGTAAATATTATTGTATGTTTTTTTTTCTATTTTTTATCTATTATTTTGTTAGGTTGGTTTTCATTTATTTCTTAACAGTGTTCTATTGTTATCTGCGTATTTAATTTATGAAAACATGCTCATATGTTAGTCTCATGTTCAAGGCAATCTAAATAAACATCAAATATTAATTTAAAATATTTTAAACCAAATTATCTTTAAAGCCTTTCGTAGTGTTTTAGTTGCATTTTTACCTTTCGTAGTGTTTTAGTTACATTTTTAATTACGTATTGCCGAACAATGGCCGAATAGTTAGGGTATTGGCTTTCGGGTCCGGAGTTCGTGGGTTCGAATCCCACTATGGCATGGATGTTCGTAGCCATTCGGAATCAGCTTAAAGCAGTAGGTTTCGGTCTCATTAGTCCCCGTGTTGCAAAAAGTAGAACGTAGCGCTCCAAAATCAAACCAAACCTAATTACATTTTTTTACTTTTACCTTTATTTGTTTGGTTATATAGATGAAAATGCAGCAGTTATACATTTTAAGTTTTCACTTGCATACTTATTATTATTTTTACAATATTGTCTTAAAAACAGGATTTATTTGCATTTTTATAATAACTTATTTTTATTCTTTTAATTATACTTGAAAATTAATGTCCTCTCTTTTTGAAGTCAAATACATCGGGAAATTTAAACTAAAAACTTTTATTAAACTAAAAAATAAATGAACTATAAATGCATTGATATATCTTAGCTACATGTACCGTGATGTTTTAAAAATAATATGTTAGTATACTAATAGCTCATACTTTAATTAGTATGATTAGATGTGTCTATCTACTATCATACCAGTGTATACTTTTTGTGAATATAAGATTTCTTAGAGTGTCATTTTCTAAAATATTTCCCAATTTTAAAACAAATGTTTTAATATAAGTGAAAGTTTAGTATAGATATTTTGATAACAGCTGTAAATTCTAGGAAACGTGCACTTTATATTTAATCAAATTTCCATTATACGCATGATTAATTAATTTAATTTCAAAGCATAGCATTACATGTGCTCTCATTAATTTCAAAGGACTGCTATTAGCTCAGGTGTATTGTGAGAAAGCAGAAATTATATTAGGTGTTCATCATAATTTATTATTATATTTTCCAACAACCCCACCAATATTAAATCCAAGGCCCGGTATTTTATGTATAGGTATAAACTCGTTAGTTTAAAGAAGACGGTTAACCATGTCATAGGAAATAAATGGCATCTCGATTAAATTGAATACTGTCAGTTTGCTTGTAACTATAAATTTAAAATTTTCAAGTTAATTGTAATATTAAGTTTATACATTAATATAGCAAAATAGTTAAAGAATATTTGGATATTTACTTCTTTGTCGTAAAGGTTGGAATGTTGTTATAGTTAGACTATTTCCCATCCATATTTGGTTTTTTTAGTTTTAGTAAAACTTTAAAACAAGTAAGATAATTCAAGAAAGATAACCGTTTTATTTAATACTTTCTCATTAATTTTCCTTAATTCACTCCAAACACTTTATAAGCTTTTGTAATGGAAGGATAGAAACACAATGTAGAATTTTGTTGTTGATTTTTGTCATGTTCTGGTATCGTTAAATGAGAAAATGCAATAAATGCTAAATTTAGGAAATTTAAAAATATTTTATACGGGTCACTCTCAAACGAAACAATACTGCAAGTTATATAATATAAAAATAGCATTTTTCATTTAAAAAAAAGAAACATAAAATATCCAATGACTCTCTAAAGGTATGTGTATCTGGTACATCTCATTGTGAATCTGTCTGCTACTGTCTTTATACCAGTTGGGATATGAAAGATCTTCACGCATGTGTTAAATCGTTCACATTATTTGGATTTACCATGCACATATTTCAAGTGCAAATTACACTACATTTAAGCAATATTCCTGAAAAAAATTAAATTTCTTTCATATTTTATTATATTAAATATAAAACATAAATAGTAATAGATTTAAAATTCAAATTATTTATTATCTTTCTATAACAAAAAGTAAATGTCTTTTATTATAAAGTATTATTTTATATTTTATAAATTTTATTATATTTATATTATATATATATATATATATATATATATTATATATATAAATATAATATATATTAAAATATAATATTATATATATATATATATTATATATATATATATATTTATATATTATTATAATATATATAATATATCTATATTATATATATTAATACTATTATGTAAATAGTACTTACATATTTACATTGAGATAATTTCGCTGCATTCATGAAAACAAATGTAACTTTCTTTTAAATTTTGCTGAAAGATTATTATATTACGCATAAAACATAAATAATTATACATTTAAAATTTAAATTATTTATAAAAAAATACTGGTCAATAGCATAGCATAAATGTCTTTATAAGAAATAAAAGGATTATTTTATTCTGAGTTATATATATTTTTCATACTATTATGTAAACAGTACTTACATATTTACATTCAGATAATTTCGGAGCATTCCTGAAAAAAATTAAATTTCTTTCATATTTTCCTGAAGGATTTTAATATTAAATGTAAAACATAAATAGTTCTGGATTTAAAATTAAAATTAATTATTAAAAATATTGGTCAATAACAAAGAATAAATGTCGTTATAAGAAAAAAAAGGATTATTTTATTCTAAGTTATATATTTTTGATACTATTATCTAAATATTACTTACATATTTACATTTTAGGATAATTTCGCAACATTCCTGAAAAAAAATTAAATTTCTTTCATATTTTCCTGTAAGATTATTATATTAAATATAAAATATAAATAATCATCAATTTAAAATTCAAAATATTTATTTAAAATACTGGTCAATAAGAAAGTATAAATGTCTTTATAACAAATAAAAGTACTATTTTATTCTAGGTTATATTTATATTTTAATACTATTATGTAAATAGTACTTAATTATTTGCATTGAGATATTTTCGCAACATTCTTGAAAAACAAAGTTAAATTTCTTTCATATTTTCCAGAAGGAATATTATATTCAATATAAAACATAAATAATTATGGATTTAAAATTGAAATTGTTTATTAAAAAATACTGGTTAGTAACAAATCATAAATATCTTTATAAAAAATAAAAGGATCATTTTATTCTAAATTATATATATTTTAATACTATTATGTAAATAGTACTTAATTATTTACATTTTCAGATAATTTCGCAATATTTCGAATAAAAAAAAATTAATTCCTTTCATATTTTCCTGAAGGATTTTTATATTAAATATAAAACAGAAATAGTTATGGATTTAAAATTCAAATTATTTATTAAAAAATACTGGTCAAAAACAAAGCATAAATGTCTTTATAAGAAATAAAAGTATTATTTTATTCTTATTTATATATATATATATATATATATATATATATTTTTCATACTATTATGTAAACAGTACTTACATATTTACATTCAGATAATTTCGGAGCATTCCTGAAAAAAATTAAATTTCTTTCATATTTTCCTGAAGGATTTTAATATTAAATGTAAAACATAAATAGTTCTGGATTTAAAATTAAAATTAATTATTAAAAATATTGGTCAATAACAAAGCTTAAATGTCTTTATAAAAAAATAAAAGTATTATTTTATTCTAAGTTATATACATATTTTAATACTATTATGTAAATAGTACTTACATATTTACATTTTGAGATAATTTCGCAACATTCCAGAAAAAAAATTAAATTCCTTCATATTTTCCTGAAGGATTTTTATATTAAATATAAAACACAAATAGTTATGGATTTAAAATTCAAATTATTTATAAAAAAATACTGGACAATAATAAAGCATAAATGTCTGTATAAGAAATAACAGGATAATTTTATTCTAAGTTATATATTTTTGATACTATTATCTAAATATTACTTACATATTTACATTTTAGGATAATTTCGCAACATTCCTGAAAAAAAATTAAATTTCTTTCATATTTTCCTGTAAGATTATTATATTAAATATAAAACACAAATAGTTACGGATTTAAAATTCATATTATTTAAAAAAAATACTGGACAATAATGAAGTATAAATGTCTTTATAAGAAATAAAAGGATTATTTTATTCTGAGTTATATATATTTTTCATACTATTATGTAAACAGTACTTACATATTTACATTCAGATAATTTCGGAGCATTCCTGAAAAAAATTAAATTTCTTTCATATTTTCCTGAAGGATTTTAATATTAAATGTAAAACATAAATAGTTCTGGATTTAAAATTAAAATTAATTATTAAAAATATTGGTCAATAACAAAGAATAAATGTCGTTATAAGAAAAAAAAGGATTATTTTATTCTAAGTTATATTTATATTTTAATACTATCATGTAAATAGTACTTACATATCTACAATTTGAGATTATTTCGCAACATTCCTGGAAAAAAAGTTCTCTCATATTTTCCTGAAGAATTATTATGTTAAATATAAAACATAAATATTTATGGATTTATAATTCAAATTATTTATTAAAAAATACTGTAAATAACAAAGCCTAAATGTCTTTATATGAAATAAAAACTACAGACAAAATATATTATAGTAAAATATTTGGAATTCTAAGTAAATTGTAAATGCACAAAGGAGGATTCTTAAATAGAACAAACCATATTTCCATTTCCTCCTTTTGAACCTTCTTTTCAAGTCCAATTTTTGCTGAACAATTTATAACAAAAGAGCTTGCAGAGGATGATAGGAAAATAAATATTTGCATAAAAACTTGACAGGCTGGGTTTTACGCTTCTTTTATTTTTTCCATTACCTCAATGACAGTCTCATAACCTGTGTAGTCGTAATATTTAAATGTTTATTATCTCCAGTACGATTTGCACTTTTCATTATTTAAGATTTTAGAATTAAATAATTATTCGTAGTGTAGTTAAGATAACTAATGCTGAATCCAGACATTTCACTGGGAAGTAACAAAATATGGCCAAAATATTATTCTGTAATTATTTATAACTACACATTTCGCTCTAAATATTTGAGAACAGAATTACTTATAAAGGTTTAATGGCATTTTTCTTTTTATATTTTTAATATTTTTTTATTATAAATAAGTTTTAAGGATGACTTATTATAATACGTGATATTTTTTCTCTATTAAATAATCATTTGCAAACAAAAATTAGAATTTTTTATTAACAATTTTCTAAATATTTGCATGCATAAATCATTTGATATGGTTAACATATTATAATAGATGATATACCAGCGAAATATATAATTTTTAGAATACTACATTTAATTGATACCTGATTCCTTCTTACATATTCTTTTTAGCAGTAATTTTTTTTCAATAATTGAAATAATAGTCTTTGTACCGTTTGAGAAAATCTCCTTTGACAAAGTCACGTACCAAATCTTTTTAATGTCACGTCCCAAACTGCTTTTGGGGAATATTTCAGATCCTTCAGGTTTATTATTTATTATTATGTACAACACAAAATACTGTGTGTGTGTCTGTGTCGTAGAAGCCTAACACTGGAACTTTCATTCAAATTTTTACATATTTTCTAATTATTTTCATCGACACATTTTAAATCTTAACAATTTTGGGACTATACTACCTCGTGCGTTTTATACGCATCTCACAAACTGCTACTCCCCTTCATACACACACACACACACACACACACATATATATATATATATATATATATATATATATATATATATATATATATATATATAAAATAAATCTCTTGCATGTTATGTATGGTTTACGATGGACATTTCACAATCACCACGTATGGGCTTAAAATTTCTCTCAGCATTGCTGCTGAAGCTGTATAAATAGAGGACTATAACAAGACGTTGAATATAGTCTATACTTATCTGCTAGTGTCTTGCTTTTGTAAATTACTGCTAGTGACTACGACTTACATAAGTTGATTTGTAACTCTGACTCAACGATGTAAAAACTTAACCCATTTTATCGCATTGTCCTATAGAGAGGACAGGTAATAAATAGCATATGTAAACCAGTATTTATTTGTTCCAAATATTTTATCAGTTGCAACATGTAGATGAATGTCTAAGCTTCTGTAATCAATAGTTACGTCTCACCCATCACTACAGTCTAAAAACTGTACTTAGTCCCTGTGTTAATGGGATTAATTTTATCTTCTTTTTGTGGTTTCAGAATTATTTTGCAGTTTACTTCAGACAATTGGCTGGGCACATTTTATGTAAGAGTACTATTTCTATATCATCCTGGTAATTAGTTAAATTTTTACTAGTAATAAGTAAGTTGTATTGCATTATTTTTTAACTGTCCTCCAAATAGATCGGTGGGACATTCCGCATGCAATTGATGCAGGATTTCTAACTTTATGACTAATAATAAAATTAAATAAAACTTACCTAGCTCCGCATAGTCATGTCGGTTCGGAGGTTTCTGAAGTTAGAAGAAGCATTGAAACTATTAAATAGTTTACATGCAGGTGAGACCTATATTGAAATTGCTGTGTTTTTACAAGATGGAAGTGAACTAACTGATGAATATTAGGGTGATAATATCAAAGTGAACACTGTTGAGATTATTGTAAGCTCTGGAGTTTAGAGTTGGAGATAGTTACCATCTACCATCTCTAATATTTAGACAGAAATATATTTTGCGCCTTAGAAACATCTTTAAGAGGTGAGTAAAAGGACCCAAATATAAAGTTAATGTGAAGATGACTAATTTGATAACTTCTTAGAACATATATATGAACGTGGGGAATCGCCATTTCAGATTGGCTGGACTATATGAGAATAAGTTTCGTGGAAAATAGTGGTACTGGCCACTTTTCATTCATACGTTGGACATGGTAAATGAAGGAATAATCCACTAGGATGCCAACACAAACTCCTACTCCCCTTCATACACACACACAAAACACACACACACGCACACACACACACATAACACATATATATATATATATATATATATATATATATATATATATATATATATATATATATATATATATATATATATATATATATATATCCAAAAATATTTCTTTCAGTAGAAAATAAATATATTATATACAAATTTTAAAAAAATATATGAAATTTTGCTTTATTCATTGAAAAACTAGATTTTGTAAATTATTTTCCACAATTTAAAAATATAGATGAATCGTCATACATACAAATATATAATTTTTATGTCTTATTCCTAACAAAGGCACAGTTGATATTGCCTGAAACAGTAAGATAACAATTTTAATCGTATTACACCATTTGAAATATGTGGATAAAAACTACTTTTGAAATAGTTTCTTTAGTATCACTTTGGAGTTTTCTTTTTTTACTTCGGTTTTTAATCAATTGTTGACAAGAATTCCCACTTTCGAAAATAAATTGCTGCAACTTTTCTACAGAAGTCCTCTATAACAAAGATTTCCATCCTTCCAGATATTCGTTAGTTTATATTTTTAAAGGAACCAGCTTTTTTTTTTTTTTTTTTTTTTTTGGTAGCGTGAGGATGAAAAATTGAAGTCTTTTTTCGAAAATACCCCTAACAGTTTTTTTCTTCATCTTACTTTATTTGCACATAATACTGAGACATACTCTAGAAAATGAGAAGAAAATTGTATTATTTATTCTTTGATTTTCTCCTCTTCTACAGACAATCAGACGACTGTGAATACTTTAGCATAAATTGAAAACGAATGGGGGTTCAGTTTCCTTCAACAGGCAGAATGTGATTGAATTTTTTTTTTCCTAAAAAAAGTGGAGAAAGTGCAGAAGCATCCTTATTTGTGTTAGAAAGGAATTTGTGTCTTGAATGTTTCAGAATGCTACCAATATATACAAAATGAGAACTGTTTACAAGCAAGGAAACTATTAAGTGTTTATGTGATTCAGTGTAAGGGACAAATACAAGACTAGATTTTCAGTTGCATTGTATAGATATTTAGGACCAATAATAGAATAATATAACAGTATATAGAGTGTAAAACATGACAGTAGTGTATAACAGGAAGTTTTAGGAGTGTATAAGAGTAGTGTATAAGCATGTATAACAGTATATACCAGTTGTAACAAAGAGTTACATTCCATAACAACACCAGTGCAACAGACTAATTGAAAGACGAAAGTGGTATCATTGATAGTCACTTTCGACTAATTGGACAGGAAGGGCTGCTAAAGAGATGTAGTCGTTTTCGTAACCGAGAACACTGTTCTAGAGATTGTGGTCAATTTCAGAGATAGCAGGCGAAGACGGATAGAGTAGAAAATAATTATCTAATGCAGGGTGTAACGTGAGTTACTTTGGCGACCGAGGGACGAGGGCAATGCCAGTGACCTACCCCCGTTTGACCCCATTGGACAGGAGGGGTGGCTGACACGGGTCAGTCGTTTATGGATTTTCACTCAGCAGATTTGTTAACCCTTTCGTCTACTTCAACAGAGAAAGAAAATCTCAGTTCTTTGTTCATCTCAGGAAAGACACATCAGTGGGAGTTTCTTCCATAGTTCAACTGCTCCATATTGAGATTGGATATATTGGCATCTGTACTCCAACAGCTCCATATTGAGATTGAATATTTTTATGTGCGCCACCAGACTATAAAAATATGAAATCATAAATAAAAAAAGTCTGCAAAACGATAAGTCTTCGCTGATTTATATCTGGTGTCTTAACTCTTTGTATTATATCAACATGGTCTAGTATAAGTCATTAGTATGTAATACAGGAATTAGCTTCTGACCATTTTTTGTCAAATCGAAAATCCATGAATGGTTAATCGTAGCAATAAGTATTGTTCATACTCACCCATTTTAAAATTGTAAATAAAGATTCAGCAAAAGGGTAAGTGCTCCCTCATTTGTATTTGATGTCATGATCTATTTTGTATTTTCTCTACAAGCCTGGTTTAATACCAGTATATAAATATAAAGTGAATGATGAAGAGTAATTTATTGAAGCAAAATAATGTCATTTAAAATTAAAATTAAAATTTGTATGAATGTACAGAATAAATAAATATTTTTTATGCACTTAAATTCATAAACATAATTTGAAGTGTTCACTCTCAAAGTCATTGTAATGCATTATGAATATTGCAGCTAAACTGACTTTTATAAGATCAGGATCATTATTTGTTTCTGCACATTTAAATAAATTTTAGAAAAAGTCTAATAAATAAGATAAATCTTGACATAAGTGCATATTCATACATCTGTAATAAAATTGATTAACCCTGGTAAATGATTTCATTTTGTAAAAGGAGATATAAAGGAGTATAATATAACAGTATATAAATATAGAGTGTAAAACTTGACAGTAGTGTATAACAGGAAGTTCTAGGAGTGTATAAGTGTAGCGTATATGTGTGTATAACAGTATATACCAGTTGAAACAAAGAGTTACTCTACATGACAACACCAGTGCAACAGACTGACCGAAAAACGAAAGTGGTGTAAATGATCTTCACCTTCGACCGATTGGACGGGAGGGGTTGCTAAGGAGAAGTAGCCGTTTTTGTCCCCGAGAATACTGTTCTGCAGATTGTGGTCAATTTTACAGGGAGCAGGCAAAGACGGAGAGAGTAGCGAGTAATCCTCGGTGGCAGGGATTTGCTTCTCACCATTTTTTTCTCATAGCAAAGAGCCATATTGGACTAATCGTAGAAATAAGCTTTGTTCATACTCACCTGTGTTAAAATTATAAATAAAGATTCAGCAAAAGGGTAAGTCTTCGCTCATTTGAATTTGGTGTCTTGCTCTTTTTTATTTTCTCTACAGGCCTGGTGTAATACCAGTATATAAATAAAAAGTGAATAATGCAGTGTAATTTATTGAATCAAAATAATGTCATTAAAAAAAATTAAAACGGTCTAAGAAATAAGATAACTTTTGACATAAGTTCATATTCATATATCTGTAATAAGATCGATTAACCCTGGTAAATGATTTCATTTTCTAAAAGGTTATATAAAGGAGTATAATATAACAGTATATAAATATAGAGTGTAAAACTTGGCAGTAGTGCACAACAGGATGTTTAGGAGTGTATAAGAGCAGTGTATAGGCGTGTGCAACACTATATAGCAGTTGTAACAAAGAGTTACACTACATGATAACACCAGTGCAACAGACTGACCGAAAGATGCAAGTGGTATCAGTGATATTTACCTTCGACAGATTGGACAGGAGGAGTTGCTAATGAAAAGTAGCCGTTTTTGTCCCCGAGAACACTGTTCTGCAGATTGTGGTCAACTTTACAGAGAGCATGCAAAGATGGAGAGAGTAGCGAGTAATCCTCGGTGGCAGGGATTTGCTTCTCACCATTTTTTTCTCATATCAAAGAGCCATATTGGACTAATCGTAGAAATAAGCTTTGTTCATACTCACCTGTGTTAAAATTATAAATAAAGATTCAGCAAAAGGGTAAGTCTTCGCTCATTTGAATTTGGTGTCTTGCTCTTTTTTATTTTCTCTACAGGCCTGGTATAATACCAGTATATAAATAAAAAGTGAATAATGCAGTGTAATTTATTGAATCAAAATAATGTCACTAAAAATTAAAACGGTCTAAGAAGTAAGATAACTTTTGACATAAGTTCATATTCATACATCTGTAATAAGATCTATTAAACCTGGTAAATGATTTCATTTTGTAAAAGGAGATATAAAGGAGTATAAGATAACAGTATGTAAATATAGAGTGTAAAACTTGACAGTAGGGTATAACAGGAAGTTTGGGAGAGTATAAGAGCAGTTTATAGGCGTTGTAAAGACTCCCCTTTGTCCGAGCACTCGCCAAAACAGCTGAATGTAGTACAACTGTACCTGGACAATAGCAAGGCGTCGCAGAGTCGGGGATCTTGACAATCGGACTGAATAGGCGAATACGCCCCTGATGGATCTCGTTAATGAACTCTCGGAAATTCCGTGAAGAGGCAGCCAGCGAATGAGAATTCAGTTAAAAAGTATAACTGTAACTTTAGCTGGAGTTCTCATGTAACTGGGATCTTAACTGAGTAAAAACAGTGGCGGGACCGTAACTGACCCCCCAGGTATAAAAAGTCTACAATTTTGCGACTCAGGGCTTTTCGTCATTTTTTTCGGAGGTGTGTTGACCTACTGGAAGCTTTCGCCTTTTTACCAGAGAGCTTGCTAGTTCGGGAGATTCGTAATGTCCGCTCATATCGGGAGAGGCAGAATCTCGAAACCGAACTTGGGATAAATTGGATTTGATTGCACCCTGAAAAGACTCCCCATTTGTAAGAGATTATTAATTCGCTTGTTTTTCTTTCGGCTATGATTGCCGTGAGGCAGTTTTATCGGCAACCATCCTTTGCAGTTCTAGATGATTTAGGAATTAACGTTCCATTGTAAATAGCCGTATTTAATCCAGAATTAAAGTGAATTTCCAATTTTATTTTTTGACTGTGATCCATTATTCATGTTACCTCTCATTTGAGAACATTGAAGGCGTCACAGCGTGTGCAACACTATATAGCAGTTGTAACAAAGAGTTACACTGCATGATAACACCAGTGCAACAGACTGACCGAAAGATGAAAGTGGCATCAGTGATATTCACCTTCGACAGATTGGACAGGAGGGATTGCTAACGAAAAGTAGCCGTTTTTGATCTGAGAACACTGATCTGTAGATTGTGGTCAATTTCAGAGAGAACAGCCGAAGACGAAGAGAGTATCGAATAATTATCTGTGGCAAGTATTTGCTTTTCACCATTTTTTTTGCAAATCGAAGAGCCATGTTGGGCTTATTGTAGCAATAAGCTTTGTTAATACTTATTCATTTTAAAATTGTAAATAAAGATTCAGCAAAAGGGTAAGTTTTCCCTCATTTTTGGTTGATGTCTTAATCTTTTGTATTTTCTCTACAGGCCTGGTATAATACCAGTATGTAAATATAAAGTGAATAACTCATAATTTATTGAAGCAAAATGTGATTTAAAATTAAGATTAAAATTTGAATGAATGTACCGAATAAATAACTATCTTGTATGAAGGTAAATTCATAAACATGAATTGAGGTGGTCCCTCTCAAAGTCTGTGTAGTTCGTTATGAATATTGCAGCTACACTGACTGTTAAAAGATCAGGATTATAAATTGTTTCTATACTTTTAAATAAATTTTTGAAAATGTTTAATAACTAAGATAACTTTTGACATATGTGTACAATCATACACCTGTAATAAAACGGTTAACCCTGGTAAAGGACGTTTTGTAAAAGGAAAAAAAAACTTAGTTTTCTCTGATTGTGAAAGCTTCATTTACAACTAGTACTTATACGATAATGTTTTTACACTTAAAGATACGTTGATTTCCATAATACCTAATTTCGACCAAATTATAAGCTTTTTCCCATTTTACAGTAATATAATAACAAATATATTTGCAATGATTCCAAAAATACAATAATCAATTTTCAAATACTGAAATGGAGAAAAAATTACAAAACTTTTTCGACTTACTGATATACCTTACTTTAAATTTATTTTTTAATTAAAATAATAGTGTATTCATATCATTTGAATGTTACTAGAAAGTTATTTCATCTGTATAACGTATATAATTCTATATTATTAAGATTACATTTGAGAATATAATTTTATTTATTAAATATATAGCTCTGCAGTAGCAGGAATGGAGTACTGTATATATAACTATATTCTTAAAAGTTTTATTTTTATTTTCTTACTTCGATATTTCACGGGAATTTTTATATGTAGTAATTATTATAAGTGGATAGGATTTAATTATTATTTAATATAAAACATCTGTTAAAAATATTAACCTCTGTAAAATCATAATTAATGAAAGTTTTAAGTTTAAATGGAACAATGGTTATACTTTATCTTGAAGTTATGTTTATTTTCTGAAATTTTCTTCTTGTATGTCAAGAAGTACCATAAATTATCACAGCACAAACCACTTTTTATAATAAAATAATAAAAATAGTTCATAATTAAATAAATTGTTATAGAATTAAAAAACATTCGTAAAATATTTTTTTTAATTTATTAATAATTTATTCATTTAATTGTGTTTATATTTTAATGGAATAATGTAATAAATACTAAAAAAGTTTTGGAGTTATTGTTGGCATCATTTATCATATATATTTGAGTTTTTTATCAATACCTTACAAATATTCTAAAAAATACATAAAATAGGCAATAGAATTGCAATTTTAAGCTTTTAAATTTTTTTTTAGTTTTTTAAAAGTAATTTTTATTTTTATTTGATATTTTTCTTAACTAATGCTGTAAAATTAAATTAAAATACAGAAAATATTTTTAAAAATCTAAAATTCATTCTCATTTTTTTTAATTCTAAAAATTCTAAACATTTATTCAAGTACATATCATTTTATCTTCAATATAATTAATGGTGAATTATGTTAGCTTATTAAACATATTCAAATACTAGTTTTAAATATAAAAACGAAACTTGTAAGAAACATACATGATATATGCTTTGGAATTCTTTCAGTGAAATAACTTATGCAGTCCAAATTTATTCAGTTTAGTATTCTGATTCCTTGCAACTGGAGAAACCGTAAATAGAAGTTTCACAGCAATTTCAAAATGCTCACTGAAAAGTGAACTAGTTTGAAGTTTCAGACTAATAATTGTTCTCTTTAGACAGAAAAGTGCTAAATGTCTTAGATTGCTCAATAAGAACTGTAATTGTTAATTAAAAACTAATTGCGATTTTAAACTTTTAAGGGACTTTACACTTATTCTCATGAAATTTGCGAAAAGAAAGTTCCTATCCAACTATCGACTCCCTTTTCTGCATAGACAAAATATTTTACGATTCTTGCTTGTTCAAACATTCACCTCATTTGTTAAGCGCCTCTTGAAATATTTTTAGCACTAATGAGACTTTATTTCGAGATTTGTTTAATTAAAGTGCTCTAATGTAAATACTCAAGAACCCATCTCAATTTATCTCGCTGCTTATGGAATATTTAAAACATTAACATAGAAATTATCACTTTATGATGGGGAATTGAAAGTTTTTAAATATACTTCTTAACTGAATACATAGTTTGCATTAAACAAAATAGTTTAATAAAGAATTTTTGAGCGTTTCTCGAGTCAGTTAAAAATATCTTAAAACCACTTGAGTTCAAGTAAACTTTCAAAATTTAGAAATAATTTGGGTTACGCTTAACAAAAGTATTTATATAAGTGTGTGATACTGCAAAGGGTTATTTTTTTCTGAAAAGGAAAACATAATTCTTGTGATTCCAAATAACAAAAGATTCATGAATGAATACTCTTTTTTAATATTTTAAGGTTCTACCATGAAGGTAAAGCCCCTAATAAACTGTTTAATAAAATATTATTTTTTGGTTTTTATTATCTTTACAGATTTGGAAATTGGTCACAGTTTATTCTTAAAATATTTAATGTTAGATAGTTAGAATATTAACTAGTTAAAAGTTGTTAGTTATTAACTAATTTAAAGTAAGCTTATTATTAATGTGAATCATTCGCTTTGATATGAAGGATACTCTTTTTAGAGATTTAGCTGTATATCTTAAAATAAAATTCTACTGCTTTAATAGGCTGTTAATAAAAAAAATTAGAATATATTTATTAATATTAAAAATGATTCTCACTATTGAAAAATGTCCTTAAGACTTTAATTAACACATGAAAACATTGTAAAAATAAACAGATTTAATTGACTATTTGCAGTAAAAAATATATACCATTAAGAAGAAAAACTATACATTTCTCGCCATTAATGTATCATTTCTTTCTATTTTTTATCTTATTTTAATATTTTTTTGTAAAAGGTTACTAAAAAGAGCTAAATTTTATGACTGATACGATACTGTGAAGAAAGAGTATGCAATTACGGTGAAAAGGAACGCATATGGTGCATTTTCGCGAAACAGCTTCTGAAAAACAATTAATAAGTTATATTTATAAATATCCCATATTTTAAGTTACAATTTCATACACTAAAAAAGAATGTTTCTAATACTATATTAGATATTCTAGAATAAAATTGTTATATTAAAATTAAAATATAGCAACAAGTAAAAATATCATATTGACATAAATTCAATTGAAAACATCATATATTGATCATATAAATATACTAAGAGTAAAGAGCATTTTCTTTACACGTGGTAGCCTCTTTATTTTAGAAAATGAGGTTTAGAACTTTGAATAAAATTTGGTTGTTTTAGTAAAGGTTTAGTTTATTTAGTAGTCAAAAAGTTAATGATATTGAAAATATTCGTCTTTTGTGGAATATATCTATAGTAATTTAAATTACGCATCAAAATAAATATACAGATTTAAAGATTTTGCACAGTTAAAAAATCTATTGATTTTTTTTTCTACGGCAAAAATGCATATTTTCACCATTATTATTCCATTATTTATTACATATTTCCTTGAAATCTAATGATAATAATAACTAGTTTATGTGTGAAGGATACTCTTTAAATAAAACTATTGCAATTATGTGCAAAATTAAAAGGAAATATTTTTAATGAAGTTTCTTTTAAAAATGATAACCAAACTTTTTTATACGTTTCTGTTACCTAATTATTTCATACACTTAAAACACTATATACCTTATAATATATTACTTTCAAGAATTCATTCTTTAAATAAATATATTTAAGTTCTAAAATATATCAATCAAATTAAGTAAAAATATTGTAATAATATTAGGCCAATGATAAATTTACATATTTAACAAGGTATGCAAGATGCAAAACTAATCGTTCTTATTCATTGCATGTTCTTAATTTTAGAGAATGTGTTTAACAACTTAATATTATTTAACAGTTTATAGGCTGTAAGGAAAAATTAATAATAATATTGAAAATATGCTCCTGCTAAAAATGTGAAGTAAATTTTGAATATCATACTTGAGTAATAAAAAAATAAAAAGTTTTTTAAAGATTATTCATAGTTAAAGCACTATTTACGTTTTACTTCAAGAAAAGTTGATTATTTTCTATTTTTATTTAATTTTTTTTATATTTTTTTGCAGATGGCTTTTAAAATTGCTGTGGTTATGTGTCAGTGTATTAATGTTACTGTATAATAAAAATGATAGGAGTAATTGTAAAGAAATTTACAAGGAATTATTAAATGGAATTATTTTTAATGAGTATATTTGATTAAAGCTGTTATATAAAAATTAATATCCGATAAAAATTTATAAAAATGTATATAATACAATAATAATAATAAATATATAATAATAAATAAAAATAATAATATATAAATATATTCAAATAATATAATAATAACATAAATAATATATAATAATAATATTATATATATAATATAATATTCACTCTTCATTTTTATATAATTATGTTTATATAATATTTCATATTTTCATTTTTGGATACATAATATAAATGTCACTAGTTTCTTGTTAGAATTTGTTGGTACACATGCACTTAAATTTCGACGCAAGGGGCTATTTAAGCAATTGGCTTTCTGACTCTTTTTTCACTCTGCTTTTATAAAAACCATTGAGAACCACTCTTACGTTGAGAAGGTTCTTTATTCGAAGAAACGGAAGAGCTCTCCGCATAATTTTTCTTAAGATTTCTGACTTACTACCGTTTGATTTGCATTATATGATTATACCTTTGAAATATTTAATATTTTACCTCATTATTTTTACCTCCTGAAAAAAATATATTACTAATTATATATATATATATATATATATATATATATATATATATATATATATATATATATATATATATATATATATAATTATATATATATATATATATATATATATATATATATATATATATATATATATATATATATATATATATATATATATATGTATATATATATATATATATATATATATATATATATATATATATATATATATATATATATATATATATATATATATATATATATATATATATATATATATATATATATATATATATATATATATATATATATATATATATATATATATATATATATATATATATATATATATATATATATATATATATATATATATATATATATATATATATATATATATATATATATATATATATATATATATATATATATATATATATATATATATATATATATATATATATATAAATAATTGCCATGCATATATTCAAACAAAAAATATTTTCAAATTTTAAAAATACATTTATACCCTCTATTACAAAATCTCTATTAAGAATGCTTGAATATTAAAAAGATTGTATAATTGTTAAAACATTAAGGTAAAAAAATCAATATAGAAACATATATTAGAACAAAAAAAATATTTTTTCTTAGTTTTATATGAACATTTTAGTATAGTGATATAAGACACAACTTTTGGATCTTTTAGTAGAAGCCTTCTGGAACAAGTTTCGAATCCTCCTTCTTTTTTCTTAAAACCAATTGCTTAAAAGAATCTTATGGCACTAGAAATAAATTGAAACAATGATTTTTCTCTGAAATCGTCAATAGAAAATGGATTTCGATTATTTTCTGTTATTTTTTATCTAGCACACTCCATTAATAACAAAAGCGATGTGTTTTAGGAACTCTAAAGTTTGTCTTCAAATAAAGACTTTTTATGTACCTACTCTTAAATTAATTTTGCTCGATTGATTGATTAAAGTACTTTAAGTGGTTTAGCAATAAATCCTAGTTTTTTAATTGATTTTATTTTCTTATCTCTGCAAGGAATATAATGATATGTTAGTAGACTTTTCAATTATTATTTAAACAACACTTTTGCAATGTTCTAAATTCGTTTTGCAATGTTTTGCAATGTTTATTTTCCTTATAATGTAAATTGATAGATTTAAAATTTAATACAACTGTTTCAATATGATTTAATTTTATATTATATTTAAAATTATATTTTTTTATTTATTTTCCAATTTGTAATGTAAACTTATGTGTAGTTCTTTTGGGTAAAAGAGTCTCGTACAATTATCAATGTTATTATTTTTGTTTACATTTTAATGACAAAACCATATTTAAAAAGATCTTCAGGTATATTCAATTTTTATGAAAATAGGTTTTCTTAAATATTATGGATTTCCCAAATATTTGCTATTGTTTGTTTAAATTTTTATTTCTACAGAAATTCTCACATGCCCGTTATTTTTTTATTCTATGTAAAAAATATATTTGCATTCTGCTAAGTGAGAATAGTGCTTTTTCAAACGGATATTAGAAAATAAGACAGTTCGTTTGTTTTATCAATGGTCAGACAAACGTAAACATTGCGCATAATCAAGCTTTGAGTTATAAATAATACTCCTCTTACTATAATTCATAATTTATTTCCTAGTCATTTTGTAACATTTCATTAATCTTTAATTGCTTTAAATGTTAATAAGATTGACATATTGACAGGAATTACAAAAACAATTACAGTATCTTATATCCTAAGTGCATTTTTAATTATTTGCAGTTCATTCAGTCTATATTTTCCCAATTTTATTAAATTTTATTATTAATTACTTTTCACTTTAAAGATCATATTTATTTTAAAATACGAAATATTGACAAACGCTGCTTTCAAAATGAATGAAAAGTTTTTTACATACAGTATTAAAGCATATTTAAATTAATCAATATAAGTGAAGATACATGTACATGCATCTGTGAAGCCAACTACTTTCTACATGCATAAATAAGTGTACCGTCAAAAAAACTCTCACTCCAATCTCCTTGAAGTTTTGCACACTAGACCTTCTTAACGATAAGA
The DNA here is from genome assembly GCA_032207245.1 of Pardosa pseudoannulata. NCBI lineage: Eukaryota > Metazoa > Arthropoda > Arachnida > Araneae > Lycosidae > Pardosa > Pardosa pseudoannulata. Next base: position 129,074,068 of record CM063511.1, read on the forward strand.
AAATCAATGATTGTTTTTCATATCTTTAGAGCTTTAAATGACTTATATATCACTTATCCTCCTGAGACAAACATAAACATTGCGTATAATCAAGCTTTGAGTTATAAATAATAATCCTCTTTCTATAATTCATAATTTACTTACAAGTCTTTTTGTAGTAGTTCATTATCTTTAATTGCTTTAAATGTTAGTAGGATTGACTGAAACTGATTGACAGTAACGACAAAAACAGTTACAGGATCGTTTCTCCACAGTATATTTCTCCATCTTTTCAGTTCTTTCAGTAGGTATTTTTCCAATTTTATTAAATTTCATTATTAATTACTCTTCACGTTAAAGATTATATTTATTTTAAAGTACCAAATATTGACAAATGGTGCTGTCAAAATGAATGGAAAGTACCTACATATAGTATTCAAGCATATTTAAAGTAATCTATATGTGAAGATACATGTATGTGCCGCTGTCAACCAGCCTACTATAGACATGGATAAATAAGAGTATTCTAGTTTGTATATCGAGACCTTCAACAAAACTTTTACTCCTATCTCCATGAAGTTTTGCACACTAGACCTTCTCAACGATAAGAAAATCAATGAATGTTTGTCATATCTTTAGTGCTTTAACAGACTTGCATATCAGTTATCCTTGTGTGTCAAATGTAAACATTGCGTATAACCAAGCTTTGTTTTATAAACAATCCTCCTCTTATTATAAATCACTTAATAGTCGTTTTGTAACAGTTCATTAACTTTTAATGTTAATAGGATTGACTAAAACTGATTGACAGGAAGGACATAAACACTGACAAGATTTTTTTTCCTAAGTGTATTTCTCCATCCTTTCAGGTCATTCAGTCTGTAATTTTCCAATTTCATTAAATTTTGTTATACATTAATCTTCAAGTTAAAGATTATAATTATTTTAAAATAACAAATGGTTCTTTGAAAACGAATGGAAAGTTTTTACATACAGTATTGGAACCCGTGGTTGTGGTAGAGCAAACCATGAATGCTACAAGGTATTTGAACATCATTGCGGACCAGTTGCACCCTTACATTCCCTCTGTTTTTGCTAGAAATGGAATGTTCTAACAGGACAATGCCCCTTGTCACATGGTTAAAATTGTGTTGGAGTGGTTCTAGAAACATGATGCTGAGTTCCAGTTAGCGTCCTGGCCGCCTACCTCAGCGGATCTGAATCCGATAGAACACATTTGGGATGTCATGAGACGGTAGCTCACATTTCAGAGACCACCAATTTGCAATATCTCGGATTTGCGTAACCTTTGCTTAAACATCTGGTACAATCTGTCTCC
>CM063511.1:129080385-129087885 GCA_032207245.1 Pardosa pseudoannulata
AACCCAAGCAGCTGGCACTGAGCCAATGGATGTAACGTGAAATTTGAATAAAGACCTTCTTATTCTTCTCAGCGTAAGGGATATTGCACATCAAGAGACTATAACGGTGTTTATGTAGATTTTACTTTTTTTTTAAGTGTTGCCATATTGCACTTTAACTAAATCAGAAAATGTGCATAGTAAAAGGTAATTCCGTTTTAATTTGCATTTGTTAACACTCTATTTTCTATAACACAGCGTCAAATAATCCCCTAGCGGTGACTTTTGAAACTAATTTATCATTTTGCGGAATCCTTCGTCCCTCGTCTTGTTTAATCTTCCTACAAAATGTGGCGTCATTCTCGCAAATAGATCACGCTACCGAACACTGCGAGCACTGTCAATTTAATTATGGCCACCCGGTATATATATATATATATATATATATATATATATATATATGTGTGTGTGTGTGTGTGTGTGTATGTGTATGCATGTATGTATGCATGTATATATATATGCATGTATGTATATATATATATATAAAAATATATATGAATATATATAAATATATGTATGCATGTATATATATATATATATATATATATATATGTGTGTATGTATGCATCTATGTATATATATATGTGTGTGTGTGTATAATCCATATATATCCTTATATTTTCCTTATAAATATATATTTAATCCATATCCCCCCTACACACACACTATATATGTATAAATATATATATATATATATATATATATATATATATATATATATATAATATATATATATATATATATATATATATATATATATATATATATATATATATATATATATATATATACAGGGATTAAAACGGAAAAAACGGATAAAAATAAAGTTTATTGGTAATGTATTACTAAATATATTTATACTAGAGAATATTATTCTAACATATTTTTTTTTTTCAAATCTTGGTTACAGTGTACTTAAAACACACCTTCTTTCGAAAAGATAATGTTTCTCGATGTCAATCGATATTTGTCCAAAAATATATATGAACTCGTAAAACTTTAGTTCATTCAACATTCATGGGATACAAGTAGGAAACATCCGAGTCTGCTTCTAGATACTCATCAAGTTTATTATGGCAAAGGATAATTTAGTGTTCCTTATCGAAGTTCTCGTGTTTCATCTTGAACCGTACAAGCGCTGAATAAATTTTTAAGCAAGAAATGTGGGGAAAGTTTCCTATCCTTGAACTATTTTTAATGTGTTTAACTGAAAAATCACGAGAAATTTATTTCAGTGCTTTTATTTTACCTGCAATTTTAATTGTTTTTTTGTAAACCGAAGACTAATTACAGCTATATTTAGAATGCTAATGAATATTGAGACAAGTAAAACCTATATTTGATAATAAGTTGATTACAAAATTATCTTTAATTTTCTATATAACGTTTAGTTTACTTTTGAATACTATTAATTTACTCTTTGAATACTAAACATATTTCTTATGTTTAGGATGTAAATTATATATGTAAGTATGTAATAATATCTATGTAAAGTAATAAAAAGCTGAAGAAAATGCAGTAACTTGTATCATCCTTGAATAAGAGGCAACATTTTCAAGATCCATTAGTAGGATATTCCATATTTATCTATCAGGGAAGAAGAGCTAGTGTCAAAACAAAAAAAGTTGGAGAATGGACCGTTAATGTCAGTTAGGTCTAGCCGAGTCTGTCACTACCTGAGCTGAACTATTTCCGAGTGGTTAAGACACTGTAGATCTTGACTTTAAATCTCCCTGTGCCATGAATGTTGTTAGCACTTTGAAATTTGACGTTGGGAAGTAGGTCCCGAAATCATTAGACCTCGTGTTTTAAAAAAGTAGACCGTAGAATTCAAAACCAAATCAGACCTGTTATTAACTGTGTTATATTATGGTTAAAGTAAAAATAATTAAAGTATTCTATTATTCATTTACAAATGTGTTTTTAGTAGAAATGAATTTAACTAAAATTGTATAGAATTGTTCAATTTATTTGATTATCTATATGTAGTACCTTATAAAATGTTCCGAGCTAGTATGTGTTTATTTCTACATACATATTTTGTTGCCCGCAGTTATTTATTGTATTCTAACGTATTAACTAGGAATCACCTAGATCGAAGTGCACAGGTGATTAGAGATCACTCAACCAGTACATTAAAATTCCGTTTATTGAGGGATCTTGGATAAATTGGTATATACCAAAGTTATATTCAAAGGTAAAAGGAATTCCTCTGATGTCGGTAACCGGTGTAGACTGCTTTCGATGCTTCTCGAACGAGATGAAGCTGATAACTTATAAGGCAACTTGGCCGCAAAGGAAGAGAAACCTTCTCTCCGTAGACTCTAAAAGTCTATAATCAAGACTTGTCTCACAGACCAAGTGCACAAAAAGAAAAGGAAAAAAGGTCACCAAGGTTTACTTCTCTCTAGAGGGCTCTTCAAGCAACGGCCGTTTCCGAACAAAAACTAAACAGAAGCCAAGAGAGCGAGCACTCTCCCGTTTTTAAAGGCCCTTGACGTGAATTTGGTAACCATAACCTGACTTATTTTCCGAGGCCCTCATAGGCTGGGGAGGTTAGGAGGGATATCGCATGACCTCACTCATTTTCTGGGGCCTTCATAGTCTGGGAATGTTAAGTGGGCTATCAATATGTCTCGATATTAATTTGTATCGGCATGACATCAGGAGTGTGATCGATATTATGTTATAATGACATAACCACATACCTTACTCCACTCCACTGAAACCGAGGTCCCACTTGCTCGAGATTAAAAGCAGGACATCAACTCTTTTCCTCGCCGGTAAAAAGTTGGCCATTCTACTTTGAGGCATGCATCTGGAACTCTACAGCATGTATTTTCAAGCTTTTTGGTTGCAACGAACCTACTATTGGAAACTTTCAAGATTTGTTTTTCGCGTATTATTTATCACACTACTATAAAATTCCTAGATAAAAAATTTGACTCAAACCACATTTTAGCTACAACTAAAGAGTGTACCGAATAGCCCAACAATAATTATAATCATCTATATATAATAAATCCACTTTAACTATAAATGGTTTCAGTAGAATATAAACTTTGATATATATATATATATATATATATATATATATATATATATATATATATATATATATATATATATATATACTTATAAAAACATAACTGAATGTGTGTCTGAGAATGCATGTAGTTTGACTCAATCCTAATTTTAACAATAAATAAAAAGTGTACTGAATAGCCCTAGTATAATTAGGATAATCTGTATATAATGAATTTATTTTAGTCATAAACGGTTTCAGTTAAATAAAAAGTTTGATGTATATACTTATATAACATAACAGTATGTGTGTATCGGAGTGAATATATGTGTGTTTATGTGCATATATGAATGCGTACACAAAGTGGTATTTGCTGCTTTAAATATGTAACGGAAGATAGAAAATAAGTATCTAAATTTCACGTTGGAGTTAGATGTATCCGAAATCAATATTTTTTACAATTTAGAGTCTTGAAAGAAGCCGTAAAAAATAAATAATGAGGAAACTAACCAAAAATAAATTTCTTAAAATATTCTCTTTCATTGAAAAATCAACAAAATCAATATTTAAAGCGCAATAACTGAAGAAAACTTTAAGAACTTACGTCATATCCCGAGTTAAAAGTCAGATTTCTGTCTTCAAGAAAAGGCTGAAAGTTTTTTTTTTCTCTTCTGTGAGAAATGCTATTGCCCGCCCTGTTTTTTTTATTCAGAACTATAAAAACATATTATGTTATTTATATCTTTCAAATTAGAAATGCTAAATGCTGAATAAAATATTTTTCTAACTCGTGAGTAAGGATTTATAAAATTAGTTCTATTCTTCTTTGAACATAATCAATTATTTATTAACAAATCATTTCTATTCATTTCTCTATTTTAACACCATAAATCAACAATTACATCTTGACAAGATGGAATGTATTTTAGCTAAGTGAAATAAAATCTGTTGTGAAGAATTATTTTAAGTATTTTTAATATATGGTAAGTGATACAATTTTAATTTCAAAACATTTTATTTCTCGAAAATGCGCGTCAGACGCAGTCACACGAAAATGCTAGTCGGTGCAACTTTTCTTAGACAAACACCAACAAAATTGCTTTTCGTTATGAACAGAAATTTGTGTTGCCAAAAATACTTTATTAAAAGTTTAAAATATATTTTGGATTGTTTGAAATAATAATTTTAAATCGTCTTGACCTGTATATCCTTTTTATAAACATGGCAAAACACAAACTTAAGACACACGCAAGTTAAAAATTTAAATCACAGCTTTATATTTTATTATATATTAATAAAATAATGATGTATTTGATTAAAATAATGCTCCGACCACAAACACTAAATAAAAATGCAGAAGTGTATACACATGTACTACGTCTTTGGAATATAAATAAATTTAAATGTATCTGTATTGATGTACTTTCACATGATGCACGTGCATATACAGCTGTTGAATAAATATCCAAGAAGAATTTAGATGCTGACTTTGAGTTTTAGTGTGAAACCCTGCGGAGAAGTTATAGTTCATGGAGTGGCATGTATAACGGTCAAATCCAGACAGGGATGTAGCAGTGATATATGGGGGCAGGGGCAAAGCAATAATGTCAACTTTCTCCAAAGGGGCCATGTGAACGAGCCAACCTGAACCCGTTTCGGGGGTGCAGGTTTGCTCGTTCATAACAATGGCTCGTTCATATCAATTCCTCATAAGTGGGAAAATTTCACCAACAAGTGATTGGGACAGAGAAAATAAAGGGACATTGAACAGAAATGTAAAGATGGAAAAGAAAGTTGGGAAAGGGGTCGATGCCGGGATTCAAGAGTTGCTGGTCATCCACATCCCGTGAGCAATCCAAATAGCCCAGGCAAGTTATCTATTCCCGCACGCACCGACGTCCAGCCTGTTGCCACCCCCAGCCTGTTCCCCTGTAGTTACTGGACATAAATAGATTTAACACATTCATAATTGTTACTCGCGTCTCAGTTATTAATGCAATATTTTAATTAAAGAATAAGGATAAAAAGAAATTGTAATGATTATTGTATATTGATGAATATAAAAGCCAAATAATTGCTGGTTATGCCACATATTAATCAAGTAATGTAAATATTTGTAAATAATGTACATAATAAATCTTTTAGTTCAAATATAAAGTATTATATTTTTACTATGTTTCCCTTTTAGAACGAACACTGGTGTTTGTATTGTAAGAACATTACAACAGTAGGTCTTCCTGAGAAAATATTCAGAGAAAATTTCAGAAATGTATGTTATTAGAGTCTAGAAGACCTACAAAACAGCTACTGAAAATTTGGGAAATTTATTTCTATTGGGTGATTTTGTTTGGAATGTTTTTGTAATGCTCGGGACTTAGAGGTCCTCATAAATTAATAATAAAGGGGAATTGAAATTGGCCAGTACATAATCATAAGATTGATATTAAACTTGAATAATAGAAAAGGAAAGTGATTAAATTAAATAAAAATTTCCAAATGTTGTTTATGATTTTCAAATCAAGATCTCCTTCCACAATTATTCTCCTTGACAAAGAAAGGTGATAACAGGCATTTATTTATCCTTCGAATAACATTGTTGTACTGATTCTAGGTACCATGACCTAGGTAGCCTCTCATTTTGAACGTGATTTTTGACCAGTTATACTGTTTCTTCCAGAGAGATATATCCCTCTTCACAAGATCCTTGTCTAGAAGTTGTAAAGTTATCATTTTGGTATTGTTTTTGTAGTCTAAGATTTACAAATTTCTACTACCTAATGAGTGAAGAGCTACTCGTTCCCCTGCGTAAAATGGCTAAAGTAACTGTCAGGAATATCACGATTAATGCTTTATTACCGTGTTTTATAGATTATACGACGCTATGAGCTATAAGACGTGCCTTAACTTATAAGCATTTTTAAACATTTTATTTTCAATTTTATTATCAGATTGCAAAGTAAATTAAGTTAGGCTCTTACTTTATAAAACCTAACTAACATTTTGATATCCCTGAAAATAGTCAACAGAAATTTCTTTTTCTTCTTCGGCGTCATCTTTTTCTTCTTATGAATTGTCTTCACCTCAATCGAGGGGATTACTTATGCAGCACTTCTTGATAGATGTAACAATAATGTATTCTCTCACACTAGACCACTGACGCACTTGTTTGATTGTAAGTCACTCTAAAAGCCTCCTTTGACATATATTCATAATAGGCTTCACCCATCATCTGTTTATTTAATACTCTTTCATAAACATTTTAATAGGTTTATTTATCGAGACATCACGAGGTTACATTTCCGAAGTAACTCCTCCCGAAATAACAACACTGGATATCAAGATAAAGTTAGGTTACCCGAGGTATTAAATATATGGTGATTTTGAAAACTGAAAGGAACTTTAAATAAAATAATGGTAATTTTAAAATTAATTTAAAGTATAAGATGTACCTGAATTTCAAAGGAATTTTTTGAAGAAAAGACTACGTTTTATATTTGGTAAAATGTAGACGTGATTGAGGAATGGAGATAGCCACTGCTGCTGAACAAAGAAGTTGAGGCTCCTTAATCCTGACATATCAATTCAGTAAATAGATAAGTAACAAAAAGGTTTGAATTGATATTAGGCTTTATTTACGATGTATATTAAGTCTATGATTATCTATTTTAGTGAGTAGATCCTAACTTAATTAGCTTACAAATAATCTTCAAAACCACGCATTTAAATTTAATATTTTTCAAAACAGAGTGTTATTGTTTTTTCTTCTAAAAGTTACTTTTCCCTAAACATATTTAAAAATTAGTCTATACTCCAGAGTTTTATTCTTATGTTCACTAATTGGTCATCTCTTGAAGTTATAATGGTAAGTCTCTATTCAACGTACCCAGAATAGTTTGTGTCTTACTCAAAGCAGTTACAAATCATACTTGATATTTTCAGTAATTTATTACTGTTTATTGCAGAATCAGAGTTTTCAAGCATCACTTCTTCAAGTCCTCGTACATTCCCAAATTTCCAGTTTCAGAGAACACTTCTTCAGAGAATCTTGTATGCTTCATTTAGTATACACATTTAGACAAAAGATATCTCTAGAAAACTAAAGGAAATTGGCGTATTATCATTTTTAGATAACAATTATTGGTAGCAAATTGATGAATACACAAGCAATAAACTACACAGGACAAGTGTTGAGTAAAAAATTGATCCTAAATAAGTATTATGCAATAAACGATCAAAAATTAAAATCATTGAGATAAAATTTGCTAATATATCATGTAAAGAAAAAAGAAAAAAATATATGGAACTTATAAATCCTGATTAAAAAATCCTCTAAAAAGTAATTAAAAAGAAATTACTCTTAACTAAAATATACTCAAACTTGAAGCTATTTATTATAACTTTCATTATAACACCTGGAAAAGTCATTTTAGAAAAAT
>CM063511.1:129090385-129092885 GCA_032207245.1 Pardosa pseudoannulata
CTTTCTTTTTAAATTTTCAGACGTTATTCATAATTCTATAGTTAGTAAACATTTTTTGAAATCGATAGCAGAGAGAAACGTATGCAAAATCGATTATATTGATATATCTTTGTTTTCCAGTGCAATAAAAGGAACAGGATGTTTAATACAAAGAACAATATTGAAGTTCTTATTGAATATCACTATTACCGATATTTCAATTGTTATCTTTAGTTTTTCGCTTGATATCAAGACATCACTATACATTACCTTATGCGAAACAGTATGTTTCTAAAACTGCATATAAAAAACCTTTTTTAATATTTTCATAAATTTAAATTGAAATTCTATGTTGCAATCAATATATGCTTTTAATACTGAATATAAAATAGATACCTTTTAGATTTCATTGCTACGCAGACATATAAAATGTATTCTGATGTGTTTTACTGATAAAAAGCAATAAACGAACACCTATTCTAGTCTTTTATTTTAATGCTACTTTTTTTCTTGTCATTACAGTTGTTAAAAATATCAAACCTTTGAACCTCATCTTTGAATTTCTGATTAAATTTTGTACTTGAGTGGCAAAAAATTACCTGTTGAACATATTATTTGAGTTTTAATAGTACCTTGGATCTCATTCCTAAAATATAAACCTTAATACTGTTTGCGATAATATGACATAACAGTTGTTTTTTTTATGCCTTTCAATGAACAGTAAAAATTAGAACGTAAGAGAACTACGTACTCACAGGAGAAACGCATACTTGTAGGTTGTTGGGCATGCGGAGAATTGCAAAATGTTACGTTTTCTATATATGTCTATGCATAAGGCACATGAATCCTTTAATCCAATTGAACTTCATAATTATAGTTAGGAATAGACTTAGGAATAGCAAAAATATTCTTGATAACATGAAATCAAGCTATAGTATAAATTTTTAACAGATAATGAAGACAAATATGAGATTAGAATTATTTACATCTGGACAGACTGGTTGATTTTGTTTGGTTTTAAACATTACAGTCTACTTTTCTGCACCACGAGGGCTAATGAGACCTGGACCTACTGCTTAAAGATGTGTACTACCTGTAACCAGCCAACTACCCGAAATCGGGTGTAGGGTGTTAGGTTGTTGGTTCGGTCCAGCATCAACGCGTTACGCTATGTCAGCATTCGACCATATAATTTAAAATAACAAAAAATGTAGACAAACTAGACAAATAAGTACAACCAAAGCAGTAACCAGAAGACCTCAGGAGTCCTACGCAGGTTAAAAGTCAGGTTGACCCAGTGTACTACATGGAACTTTCTGACATGAGAGTACGTGTTAGCCATTAGTGAAGGGGTATTTCTATCTTGCGGTGCAGTTTTAAGGCTAAATCTTTATGGCCGCACAATGGCGCCTGGATTATCGGTGAACTACTTAAAGCTGATTTCGAACTGCTACGAATATCCATGCATCCGAACTCATAAAAGCCTTAACCGAAGATAAGAATCCTAATCATTCGATAATCGTTCGACTTCGACAAACTGGAACTTAACATCAGATCTAGGTTTCATCATCTGCAAAACTGCAATTTACAAGATGTTCAATTGCAAAATTGTAACAAAACTGCTCAACTTTTAATATATTTCTATATAAAGAAAATGTTTATTCCAATTCACACTTAATAATTACAGTTAGAAGGAACCTTCCATCAACAATCGAACTTTATGTTTGCATCAAGTCTAAATATAGTATGATTTGTATTTCATATATCGTGATTAAATGCTGTGATTAGGATTACTTAGATGTAGACAGTCTGGAAGTAATACTCAACTTCAGGTTTCACCATCTGTACAATCACTTCCACCAATCCTAATGAAAAGTTGCCATATGCTATTACTCGACAGTTTATAAGAATGCTTATCTCTTCTTTATACTCACTATTCTATATATGATATATTATTAAAGTGTTTTTGATTTCTTAACTGCCTGCTTTATTATTGTAACAAAGAGTTACACTTCTACAATGCCTACAATGCCTACTTGAGGCGAAACTGAAGTGAGTGACCCTCCTTCCACCACATTGGTCAAGAGGAGTTGCTGACCACGGAGTAGCCATCTTAGTCCCAGGCAACGCTGTCCAACAAACTTTTTCTTCGAGAGATCTGCGGGCTCCCTCAGAGAGAAAGAGCAAGGAAGAAGGAGTGTGCAGCTCAAAATCTTCAGCGGCAGTTCTAACACCATTTTTTTAAAACCAAGACGTCATGTTGGAAAGATCTTGGGTCGAGTATGGTCCCTTTGGCATATGGCCTAATTATCATTTTTATTTCCTATTTACACCTTTATTTATATTTAAAATAAACCAAATTCAGCAAGAGGTATTAGTTTTTTTTTTCTATTTTGTATTTTCTGATGGTACTCCACTTATACATGCGGCTGGCCTAGACGCTGAGTTAGTCTTCACCTTAACAGTTATGTTAATATGTTACGTTGTATTTCCATAGATATCTAAAAAGGAAAGTATTCTG
>CM063511.1:129097885-129110385 GCA_032207245.1 Pardosa pseudoannulata
TATATATATATATATATATATATATATATATATATATATATATATATATATATATATATATATATATATATATATATATATATATATATATATATATATATATATAATATATATATATATATATATATATATATATATATATATATATATATATATATATATATATATATATATATATATATATATATATACATATATATATACATACATATATATACATACATATATATACATATACATATATATATATACATATATATATATATATATATATATATATACATACATATATATATATATATATATATATATATATATATATATATATATATGACTAATTACATCGCAGATTCTGTTAGAAAGGAGAAAATGAGGGCAATATAGCCTATAGATCTATAGATAGATGTATAGATAGATTCAGAAGATGTGAATTCATTGAAATAGTGACATCATTATGACTCCAATCTCGAAAAGTTCCTTAAACTTTTCGAACAAAAAATGTTCTATACCAAGTTACCATTCATGAACTTCATTTACTCTATTTTACCTAATAAAAATTTAGATTATGGAGGAATACCATTTCGCGAAAAAGTATTTTTAATTGCCATGATACTTAAAGAAAACTGAACAAGTCGAACTGACTTTGGCTTTAGGAGGGAATTCTGTCATGATTAGGGAATGTAAATATGAAAAGTAAGAAATGTAGAAAACAGTTATTAAGAAAACAGTAAATTTTCAATATGTTTTTTTAATTTTAAAATAGAGGTAAAAATTGGATAAAATACAATTACATTTTAATACCGAACTTGAATTAATTCTGGGAAAGAAATGTCTTCAGAAATACACATTTATAATTTAAAAAAATAAAAAAATTATTATATAAATATATCTTTACTATTTTTTTTATAATTTAAAAAACAGAGCAATAAAATGTGCAGGTTTAACATCGACTTAATTAAAAACCAGTAAAAAGATGTGTTACATCAAATACAATTAAAAAAAATGTCTCAGAAATTTCCAACCAGGGAAATTAGGGAAAAATAAATAAGACAAAAATACATTTAAAGATTTTTATTTTTCAAAAAAAGTGTCTATACAAATTATACATTTATAATAACCATATAAATCTCATTACATGAGATATTTCAAACATGCAATTTAAATAAAATTGTTGACAACATATAATCTTGCTTTGAGATTTGTTTTAAAAATTAACCATAAATTTTATTTTCCATTTTTACACATTTTAAAGTAAACATTATAGAAAACCAGTATAAAGGATTAAAACTGGTATTTTAAATACAATAAAAGCTTAACATTTTGAATTTGGGGAACTCAAAGCCAAATAAGGGGAGAAAATCCTTTAAAAGTTTCCGCCTATACAAAAGTACCGTTTACACTAGAAGCATTCAAATACAGACCAAATGTAATTATCAAATTACTTAACTCAAATTCATTAAGTAAATAATAAATAATTTACTAATAGATTCATTTTCATGTACAATTGATTTGGACGTATAATCTTGATTTTGGTTTTTGGTTTCATTAGCAATAAACCATTAAGTTTAGATAATAAAAACGATTATAGTGTTTCCTAAAATATGAATTGAAATTATACAACATTATGTGTACATATATGTATATGTTTACACACACACACACACACACACACATATATATATATATATATATATATATATATATATATATATATATATATATATATATATATATATATATATATATATATATATATATATATATATATATATATATATATATATATATATATATATATATATATATATATATATATATATATATAATATATATATATATATATATATATATATATATATATATATATATATATATATATATATATATATATATATATATATATATATATATATATATATATATATATAATATATATATATATATATATATATATATATATAATATATATATATATATATATATATATATATATATATATATATATATATATATATATATATATATATAATATATATATATATATATATATATATATATATATATATATATATATATATATATATATATATATATATATATATATATATATATATATATATATATATATATATATATATATATATATATATATATATATATTTATATATAATATATATATATATATATATATATATATATATATATATATATATATATATATATATATATATATATATATATATATATATATATATATATATATATATATATATATATATATATATATATATATATATATATATATATATATATATATAATATATATATATATATATATATATATATATATATATATATATATATATATATATATATATATATATTTGTACGCTAGACTCTTTGACGACATTTAATCTTCATAGTTACAGAATCAAAATAAATGTTATATTTAATTTACATACAGGAGTTAAGTAAATTAAAAATTTAAGTTATTACTTAGGGATGTAATAGATAGTCAGAATTATTTGAAATGAAATAATTGTGAAAATTTACCACTCTACTTGACTAAAAATGGTCTACAATAAATTTATTTATATTGTTGAAAATAAACCATTCACAGCTTTTGTATTGTACAGTTTGTCTTATTTGTTTAATCATTTATATGTATTTTGTAGAACCCGAAATATCGAAAGAATGATATGATAGTGTATGATGTATTAATATTTGATTACTATACTATATCAAAAATAATTTTTAATATTATTAAACACCTAGAAAAAATTAACCTTTTAACTTTTACAATTAATGAATTAATTAATCATTAACTGCAGCGGTTCTGTATATTTTTAATAACAAATAATCGCTTTGAATGGTATATTTTCAACACTACAGTTCCGATCATTCTAGTACCTAAATATAAAAATTATACTACTTCTCTAAATATCTTTATTATTGTTATTAATGAATTAAATAAAGCATATGATCTAGTTATATATAGTGTTTTAAAACTGAAACTATACCACTTTCCTAAATATCTTTAATATTGATATTAATGAATTAAATAAAACATACATTGCAGTTCTAATATAGTGGCTGAAAACTGGAATTATACGTCTTCATTAAATATATTAACATTGATATTAATGAATTAAAAACAGCATAGGTTCTAGTTCTATTCCAGTGTCTAAAAATCGAAATTATACCCCTTCCCTAAATATGTATTTAATATTGGTATTAATGAATTAAATAAATCGTACGTTCTACTTCTATTCTAGTGTCTAAAAGTTGAAATTATACCACTTCCCTAAATATATTTAATATTGATATGGATAAATTAAATAAATCATACTTTTTAGTTCTAATATAGTATCTAAAACCTGAAATTATACCACTTTTCTAAATATCTTTAATATTGATATTAATAAATTTAATAAAGCATACTTTCTAGTTCTAATATAGTATCTAAAATCGAAATTATACTACTTCCCTAAATACCTTTATTATTGATATTAAGGAATTAAATGAAGCATACTTTCTAGTTTTATTCTAGAGTCTAAAATTTGAAATTATACCACTTCTCTAAATATCTTTATTATTGATATTAAAGAATTAAATAAAGCATATGATCTAGTTATATATAGTGTTTTAAAACTGAAACTATACCACTTTCCTAAATATCTTTAATATGGATATTAATGAATTAAATAAAACATACATTGTAGTTCCAATATAGTGGCTGAAAACTGGAATTATACGTCTTCACTAAATATATTAACATTGATATTAATGAATTAAATAAATCATACGTTCTAGTTCTATTCCAGTGTCTATAAATCGAAATTGTACCACTTCCCTAAATATATATGTAATATTGATATTAATGAATTAAATAAATCATATGCTCTACTTCTATTCTAGTGCCTAAAAATTGAAACTAAACCATTTCCCTAAATATCTTTATTATTGATATTAATGAATTAAATAAAGCATACGTTCTAGTTCTATTCTAGTGTCTAAAAATAGAAATTATACCACTTCCCTAAATATTATGTAATATTGATATTAATGAATTAAATAAATCATATGCTCTACTTCTATTCTAGTGTCTAAAAATTGAAACTATACCACTTCCCTAAATATCTTTATTATTGATATTAATGAATTAAATAAAGAATACGCTCTACTTCTATTCTAGTGTCTAAAAATCGAAATTATACCACTTCCCTAAATATATTTAATATTGATATTAATGAATATAAAACAGCATACAAAAATGAAAAGATGTAAAATATTAATAGTATTTGACATGATAAAGCCAATAATGCTTTCTTAATATTATTAAAACCCTGACAGGAATTAACTTTTTTGCTTTTCACAATTTATGACTTAGGTAATTATCAACATGGAGCATTTCTGTTTCTCCTTTACCGACGTATGCTGTAATATTCCAATTCACATTAAAACGTGCTCAAAATCTTTAATCCCTAAATATCTTTAATACTGATATCAATTAATTAAATAATGCTAATGTTTTAGTTCTATCCTAGTGTCTAAAAATCGAAATTATACCATTTCCCTAAATATATTTAATATTGATATTAATGAAATAAATAAAGCATATATTCTACTTCAATTGTAGTGTCTAAACATTGAAATTATAACACGTCCCTAAATGTCTTTAATATTGATATTAATGAATTAATTAAAGCATATGTTCTAGTTATATTCTAGTGTCTAAAAATTGAAATTATACCACTTCCCTAAATATCTTTAATATTGATATTAATGAATAAATAAGAGCATACAAAAATGAAAAGTTGTAAAATAATAATAGTATTTGACATAATAATGCCAATAATTCTTTCTTAATATTATTAAAACCCTGACAGGAATTAACTTTTTTGCTTTTTGCAATTGATGACTTAATTAATTATCAACATGCAGCAGTTCTGTTTCACCTTTGCCGACTTATGATGTAATATTCCAATTCATATTAAAACGTGCTCAAATTTTTTAATCCCTAAATATCTTTAATATTGATTTTAATGAATTAAATAAAGCATAAGTCCTAGTTCTAATATAGTGTCTAAAAACTAAAATTATACTACTTCCCTAAATATATTTTTTATTGCTATTAATGAATTTAAAAAAAGCATACATTCTACTTCTATTCTAGTGTCTAAAATTGAAAGCATACCACTTCCCTAAATATCTTTAATATTAAATGTATGAATAACTAAGAGCATACAAAAATGAAAAGATGTAAAATAATAATACTATTTGACATAATAGTGCCAATAATGCTTTCTTAATATTATTAAAACCTTAACAGGAATTAACTTTTTTGCTTTTCAAAGTTGATGACTTAATAAATTATCAACATAGAGCAGTTCTGTTTCTCCTTTACCGACGTATGCTGTGATCTTCCAATTCACATTAAAACGTGCGCATGCTTCAGGGATGAGCTATTCAGGATCACGCAACTCATAAGCTTTGAAAATGAGAGCACAGAAGGTAACCGTTTGGATTAATATTCAGAGCAGGAATCGGGACAATGTGCGCTCGAAAATCTATTATTTTGGGATGCCGGGAAATGCAGATTTACCCCGGTGATTAGAAGGGGAATGGAGAGAGAGAAATTTGTTAAACGTTTTAAACATTCAAAATAAAGCACCGCTCCATACTTGCTCGTATTTAGTCAGGGCGAGATTGAAATGAATATTATGTTGATTTTCATCGCTATTGTATAACTGATTGGAGCCAAAGAACTTTTGATGGTTTGGTTTCACACGAAAACATCTTTTCATGATTTAACTTTCTGAATATTAGTCTAAATAATAAAATATTAAAAAAGTCCTGAATTTAAAGGTAATTTATTTTAATATTTTAATAGCGCAAATCGTTTCTAAATATGCATATAAATCAGTAATGTAGAACCTCGATTAACCGTGCATCGATTAACCGAGGTTTCTGTTAACCGAGTCAATAACGAAGTCTAATTTTTTTCTCCTTTCCAAAATGAGCTTGGAAAAGAATTATACACATTTAAAATTATTAACATTATTTAAAATTATTAACATATTTTAAATAATTAAAGTTAATTATTTAAAAAATTATACACATTAAAAAATTATATCCATTGTCCATGTTGCAGGAAGATCTTCCTCACAAAAGCTCTCAACTTCCAAGAGATATTACACCTTGAGAAGACAGCATCCATGAATACTTTGTTAACAGTGGTCATCTGACCCTATTGATTAGCAGGTGCAATATGTTATCGGACATTTTCGCTCCCCTTTTGGGGGAGAGGATTGGGGACTCTTAAAATAGGCATTTGTGTTTCATTCATTTTTTTTTTGCCTTTTTTTTTCGCGAATCCCCTATTTCATAGAGAACCTTTGCTGAAACCATTTCACGTTTGACTTTCACACTACTAAGTTGTTCATTTTTAAAATGCCAAACCGAAAAACAAAGAGAGTTATTGTTTCGATGAGTAAAATGCTTGGGGCTATTAAAAGAATTATAATGGTGAGAGTTTGAAAAAAATTGCTTTGGAATTTGGAGTGGGTGAAACCACTGTAGGC
This sequence comes from Pardosa pseudoannulata, assembly GCA_032207245.1. Classification (NCBI taxonomy): domain Eukaryota; kingdom Metazoa; phylum Arthropoda; class Arachnida; order Araneae; family Lycosidae; genus Pardosa; species Pardosa pseudoannulata. The sequence goes on from CM063511.1 coordinate 129,104,470, forward strand.
GATTGGAGACGTAACAAAGCTCAAATAGAGGCTTTTTGTTCAAAGATGGATTAGTCAAAAGCCTTAGATTAGTCAAAAGCCATCGACATTAATGAAAGTAGAAACGGAAAATCTTGATGAAGTAGTTTACCTTTGGTTCAAGCAACAACGCGTGATGTCTATTATTATTTCCGAGAACATTCTACAAGATAAAGCCCTTCTTCTCAGCCAAAAATTAAACTAAAATGAAAGTTTTCTGCGAGTCAAGGTTGGTTAGATAATTTTAAAAAGAGACATGGAATTCAACAAGTAGCAATTGCAGGTGAAAAGTTGTCTGCCTACTTAGAATCTGCTAAAGACTTTGTTGAAAGATTGGAAGAAATGATTGAAAAAGAAAGTATAACATTAGTTCAGATATATAACGCCGATGAAATTGGCTTGTTTTACAGAATGATGTCATCGAAAACTTTGGCATCTAAAGAAGAAGCTAGTGCAACTGGTTATAAGACGAGCAAAGACCAAGTGTCTTTTCTAGTTGACGCAAATGCAAGTGGAACTGATAAATTACCCCTGCTTCTGATCGGTAAATCAAAGAAGCCGATATATTTTTAAAATATTAATGTGAATTCCTTGCCTGTGAAATACACAAATCAGAGGTCTGCTTGGATGGATTCCGAAATTTTTGAAAAGTGGTTCTATGATGACTTTTGTGCCGCATGTAAAGACACGCAGCTAAATCTCCAACCTAAAGCGGTTTTACTGATAGACAATGCTACTTGTTATTCGGCAGAAGAAATGCTCATTTCAGGAGAAATATGGATATTTTTCTTCCCCCAAACGTGGCATCGATAATACAACCAATGGATCTAGGTGTAACTGAAACAATGAATAGACACCACAACAAGAAATTCATTACTCATATTCTTGAATGTGAAGTAAATCTAAATGAGGAAATAGCTGAGAAAATAATTGTGAAAAACGCTATCTACATGATTGCCAAGGCATGTAAATTGGTGAATCCAGCTACAATTTGTAAATCATTCAAAAAAATAATTGTTGAAAAGAGAAGACAGTATTAATCCCAGCAGACGGATATCAGACAGGGAACTTCTTGAGGTCATCAATGGAATTGAAGGAGTGGAATGGAAGTGAGGATGTTTTGGAAGAGGACAACTGCGAGGGGCTGGATTTTGGAAATCAACATACAAATTTTAAAATTCTGAATGACAAAGAAATCATACAAGCCGTTAATAATTCCTCTGACATTAATGACTCTGAAGATGAGGACTTTGAGGATTCTACGAATGTAAGTTATAGTGGAGGTTTTCAAGCACTGACAACTTTCCTAAAATATTTGGAAAAAAGAAACGAAGCTACACCGATGGAACTCCTGTTGCTCAACAATTGCCACGATAGGGCTGACCATAATAGAAATTCTGGACTTTTGTAACGAAAGGTAACAGACTTTTTCAAAAGAATTCAAATTTAACAAATTAATGTATATTAAATTTTAAAATTACAATATTTTCTTGAGATTTGTATTATTTTTGAAAATGCGTCTTTCGCTATTTAGCTAAGTGTAGTTAAAAAATCATTTTAATTTTAAGATTTACTACTAGAGTAGATTTTTTTAAAAATCATTTTAGCTCTGAAACATAAGTTCATATATGTTTATTTTTATCATTTAAAGAACATTGTATTGTTTTTTACTTTAAAAATTAGTTAAACTCGCAAGCACGGAAGGTTTTTATACATGTTTTCTATTGACTGAGATTAACGATATCCGAGGTACTAGCTATCCGAATTAGCTCATATAATCGAGGTTCTACTGCATTCAGTCACCTGCCTAGTCAGAAAATGAACGATGACCGAATGTCTGGGGCACTGCATTTCGATACAGAAGTTCACAAGTTACTGTCCCCTTTTAATAGATCGAAATTATTTTTAAACAGTAGTGTAAAAATAATGTTACATTGGCCTACTGTTTGAGAAAGAAGACCTTAAAACTCATTAAAAAACACATTGACAAATATGGCTTGATTAAATGATTTTATATATTAAATGCCTAAGGAATACAACTGGAATAAAACATATTATTTGTAGATATCGAAGAATCCTCTAGACACTGTGTCGGCCCTAAAATAAAATGGCGTTGATTTTCCTTTTTCTTGTGTCACTCCAAAAAAAATGTATCTTTCTCAAGCAGCGGATATCAGCAGCGTTCACCCTCTTCTCTTCTGGTAACAACCTTGTCCTCTAAAAAATCCACCGAATATCCGTGTCCGGCGGAGGTAAAACAGGAGTCCACTCCGGGACGGAGGGGTCATAATCTCGAAAAACTAACGGGGGTTGGGAGAAGTCTGAAGTTTCTTCTGGTTCAAACCTATCCTGTTCTGTATGTCTTTGACGAAAGCTTACGAGAAGAGGTAAAAAAAAGCTAAACCGAATGTAACTTATTGTTACAAGTAGATCTCTGTCTCTTCCACTTAATGGACACTTTTGTTTCTTTTAACTTTCGGTTTTATAGCGATTGTTAGTTTTGACCGTTCCTGCTTGGTCTTTGCCTGTTTCTGTATACTATCTGTGTAAACGTTTTTTGCTTATTATTTTTTAAATTTAATTATTTAACTTCTTGACGCCGTTGTGTCTTTTCTCAACCAAACATATCCACACACCTAAAACCTTCCTTTTAAAGTAGATGATTCCCGAAGGGGCAGAAGTCTTAGGTTTCTGTCTCCTTTTCTATAGTGTAGCAAAACATTTTTTCCTAACACATCTAGCAATACAGGCATTAATGCCTTTATGCCAATACAAAGCTGCGAAACTGTTACCCATCTATTACCACCCGGTGAGCATGTGTAGCTTCAGGTATGCTACGGACTGCGTAGGAAAATAGTTGACGCTAGCACTCCAAACCACTCAAATTCGCCAGAACAACCGCCTATCACATTGGATAGGGAAGTTTCAAATCTTCATTAATCCTTCCTGGTCAATATGTAGTGTGTCTTATAAGGGAACAAATTTGAATCTGTATAAGGTGCTCCAAAAACAAAATTGTTTATAAATTCTTGTATTATTATGGGGGAATGTTTAACAGGAAATATTTTATAATAACGCAAGCATTTGCCGATTTAGTGTTTGTCCATACAGTGCCGCGGAATTTGTTTGATCATTTCATTACGGAACCACCATAGATTCGATCAACACTACTCCATCGAACCATACAAAGTGGGTCTTTGAAATTTAGAAGCAGATAATATGCAAAAGACCTTTAGGCGGTCTTTCACATTCACAGATATCGCTTTAGTTCTTCTAGGATATAGCTAAAATGAACTAATTTTACGTGATCCCACTGACATTTATTGACTCAGCAGATATTTGGTTGGCTTGAGCCTTGATACCACAAACCTCTAGTTAAGGGAATGAAGCTTTTTCCTGATGAATTACAGCGGCTCATAATAAGACAGTATCCGAGCGTTATTTTTTTTAATGTATTCAGATTTTTAAAGTGTAATTTTATTTATTTTATTGTAGCTTTAAATGTTATATATTATTTCATATAAATTGTTGTTAACACATGTTTTCTGGTTGCATATCACATATTATTTATAAAACATTATTACCTCAAAATTGTTTTTCTAGAATTCGTAAATTCAAGTCAAACATCAGAAATTTTAACAAGATAAACCTTTGAAATATTTTCGGATATTCTCTGACTCATTTTATTTCCTATCTGCTATAGTGAACTTTTTTACCACATTTTTTCAGAGAGTAACTAAAATGCACATAAATTTGAATTCAACACATTTTTTTTTTACTTTTTACAACATTCTTGTATTTGTTTTAAATTGTTCAATAATTTTCAGGTAGAATTCATACAATAAAAATACTTATATATTTCTTGAAGTTTCATTAAAGAAATACATATATACTTTAAATTCCGAAAAGAATATTTTTTATAGTTCAGTTTACATGAGAGAAAATATTTTATCCAGTTAAAACCAGAAAATTATTTTTAAAAAATCAAATTCTTATTAAATACTAATTTTTGCCGATTCTTATATAATTAGTTAACTATGAACTATTTTAAATTAATATTACTTGAAACACACATTTTGCAAATTGCGGGTATTATATATAAATATATATTGTATGCGTAAATTTTAAAGTTAGAGCACCGGTTATTCCTAAGCTGGCCATAGTAATGTAGCACAATTGTGGCCAGTCGTATTATTTAACGTTAAATTTACAAATAAAATGTAAGGATTTTAAAATAAATACTAATATTTGATCCTTAAAAATATAATTAATAAGCTGGCCATAGTAATGTAGCACAATTGTGACCAGTCGTACTATTTAACGTTAAATTTACAAATAAAATGTAAGGATTTTAAAATAAATACTAATATTTTATCCTTAAAAATATAGTTAATAAGCTGGTCATAGTAATGTAGCCCAATTGTGGCCAGTCGTACTATTTAAATTTAAATTTTTAAAATGAAATTTTTATCTTTTAAAATAAATACTAATATTTGGTCCTTAAAAATATAATTAATAAGCTGGTCATAGTAATTTGCACAATTCTGGCCCGTCGTATTATTTAACGTTAAATTTACAAATAAATGTAAGGATTTTAAAATAAATACTAATATTTAATCCTTAAAAATATAATTGATGAGCTGACCATAATAATGTAGTATAATTGTGGCTAGTCGTACTATTTAACGTTAAATTTACAAAAAAATGTATGGATTTTAAAATATATACTAATATTTGATCCTTATAAATATACTTAATAAGCTGTCCATTGTAATGTAAAACAATTGTGGCCGTCGTACTATTTAACGTTAAATTTACAAATAAAATGTAAAGATATTAAAATAAATACTAATATTTAATCCTTAAAAATATTTAACTTTCATGTATGTATAATATTATTAAAAGTATGCAGTTAAAATTTTATTGGACTCTGAAAATTATTACATCTATGGCCATTATCATATGGGAGTGTAGTAAATAATAGAGCTTTTCCTAAAATTCAAATTAAAGAATTGAATACATGAATTACATAACTTAATATCCAATACTCAACTAAAATTAACATTCTTTGTACCATATTCCGTGTTTGTTCATGGTTTCATGTATATATAATATTATTAAAAGTGGGCAGTAAAAATTTGTTTAGACTCTGAAAAATAGTATATCTGTCGACGCTATCATATGGGAGTGTAGTAAATAATATAGCTTTTCTAAAATTCAAATTCAAGATTTGAATACATGAATTACATACCTTAATATACAATAGAGCAATTTGTCGCAACGTCACAAACTACTATAATGCCCTTCCCATTCATTTTCATGTTTACAACAGCCAATAGACAAACAATAAATTGCTCATCCGTTTGAAACTAAAGCCAAAATTGTAATACGTTTAGATGTTCCCTTCTGCGTGAAATTGCCTTATAGTCAACTAAAATTAATTTGCTTTGTAATATATTCCATGTTTGTCAATAGTTTCATGTATTTATAATATTATTAAAAGTGAGCAGTTAAAATTTTATTAGAATCTGAAAATTATTACATCCGTGGACGTTATCATATGGGAGTGTAGTAAATAATATGGGTTTTCCTAAAATTCGAATTAAAGATTTGAATACATGAATTCATACCTTAATATCCAATAGTCAACTAAAATTAACTTGCTTTGTAACATATTCCATGTTGGTCAATGGTTTCATGTTTACATAAAATTATTAAAAGTGAGCAGTGAAAATTTCATTAGACTCTGAAAATTATTACATCTGTAGAGGTTAACATATGGGAGTATAGTAAATAACGTAGCTTTTTCTAAAATTCAAATTAAAGATTTGAATACAGGAATTACACACCTTAATATGCAATAGTCAACTAAAATTCACTTGCCTTGTAACATATTCC
>CM063511.1:129115385-129130385 GCA_032207245.1 Pardosa pseudoannulata
TATTAAAATATGAAGTCACGAAATGTTGATTTAGTGCACGAATAGCTTCGGATTTTCTAGAAACGTTCATGCTTGATAAAATAATGTCTGAAGACAATTCAATATTTCGTTTCGGAGATATATTGTGCTTCAAATGTTAAAAAATTATTGTTCAGTAATAGTAAAGATCACTTCATTAATACATGATCATTTCAATCTTTTTCTCTATGTGTATATAGAGAGAAATACATTGATATATAACTAAAATCTAATATTAGACTAATATATCTAATATTACTCTGAGTAGAGTAAAACATGTGGGAAACGTAAACAACTCTCAAAGTCTTTTGTGATCAGCTTTTTTAAAAACAATTAGCAAAGTAAAACATTTGGGAAACCTAAACATCTTTCAAAATCTTTAGCAGTAAGCTCTTTTTTAAACAATTAGCAGAGTAAAACATGTCGAAAAAAACTTACAAAGTCTTTTGTGATTAGCGTTTTTTAAAAACAATTAGCAGAGTAAGACTGTGGGAAACAACTTTCAAGGCCTTTTCTGATGACCTTTTTTAAAAACAATTAGCAGAGTAAAACATGTGGAAAACGTAAACAACTTTCAAATTCTTTTGTGATTACCTTTTTCTAAAAAACAATTAGCAGAGTAACACATAGAGATAACTTAAACAACTTTCAAAGTATTTTGTGATTAGCTTTTGTTTAAAACACATAGCAGAATACAACATGTGGGAAAAGTAAACAAATTTCAAATTCTTTTTTGATTAGCTTTTTTGAAACAATTAACAGAGTAACACAGGGATATAACGTAATCAACTTTCAAAGTATTTTGTAATTAGCTTTTATTTAAAACACATAGCAGAGTAAAACATGTGGGAAACGTAAACAACTTTCAAAATCTTTAGTGATAAGCTTTTTTTAAAAACAATTTAACAGAGTAAAACATGTGGGAAACAACTTTCAAAGCCTTTTCTGATTACCTTTTTTAAAACAATTAGCAGAGTAAGACGTGTGGAAAACATAAACAACTTTCAAATTATTTTTTGATTTGCTTTTTTTAAAAAAAATAATTAACAGAGTAACACATGGAGATAACGTAAACAACTTTCAAAGTATTTTGTGATTAGCTTTTATTTAAAACACATAGCAGAGTAAAATATGTGGGAAACGTAAACAACTTTCAAAATCTTTTGTGATAAGCTTTTTTAAAAAAAAAAAAATAAGCAGAGTAAAACATGTGGGAAACAACTTCCAAATCCTTTTTTGATTAGCTTTTTAAAACAATTAGCAGAATAAAACATGAGGAAAATGTAAAAAACTTTCAAACTATTTTGTGATTAGCTTTTGTTTAAAACGCATAGCAGAGTAAGACATGTGGGAAACTTCAACAACTTTCAAAGCCTTTTCTGATTAGCTTTTTTGAAAACAATTAGCAGAGTAAAACATGTAGGAAATATAAACAACTTACAAGTCTTTTGTGATTAGCATTTTTTAAAACCTCATAGAATTTCATTTATCAAAAGCAGAAATTTTTGATAAATGATTTAATTAAACAGCCTAAATAGGGCTTTCTCAGTTTACTACAGCTGTAACAATAAGAAACATACATTTGGTATGGTATTTATAGTATGCAAGAATATAAGACATCTTATCATATACATTGTTACAAAATCAACCAGAATATGAAATATTTGTCTTCAATATAGATTTTTTAATTCCAATTTTATCAATATTCATGCTCCGAGAGAAGACAAAAATGTTTGAGAAGAGGGGAAATTCTATGGATAACTGCATTGTGTAGTTAGCTAAACATACAATCATATCGATTGACTGCATATCAACAACAACAAAAAAAGACAAAACTCACAACTAGACCAATAGACATCCAGAAAGGAGGTCGAGCAAAACTAAGATGTTTGTACTTTATTGAGAATATCCTATAGACTTTATATAATATTAAAAACTAATTATTTAAACACTTTATTAAATATTTTATTTGGATGTCCAGGGCCAAATGTATGACTGCCTGGAATTGACTTCTTGAGAAGGCTAAGGGCGATCCAGATATATTTCATATCAGGGTTGCAAAAAGAAATAAATTTATTTTTACCTGGCAAAATTATGCTAGAGTATTAAGTTAAAATTTGATATTAAAAGTATTAAGATATATGCTGTTAAAACTGCAATCACGGTGAAACGTAAGTGAATATCTTCCAAAGAGCTAAGGTTTTTAAGCAATTTTTTAAATATACATTGTTTACAAAGCAATAAAAAATTGTAAAAATTCTAAAATGTTACAATCCTTTTGAAAATGAATAATTGTTTTTTCATCAATGGATACGAAGAGGTCACGTTGAGTTATTTTAGTTTTTGCTGACTACATTTTATTAACCAAAAAGGAAAGCAAATGAAAAAATCATAAATAACTTCACCTAACCAACGTTGGTATTCCAGTTGCTCTCTGGAAAATAGTAACATCATATAAATATAATTGCATGTAAAACTTATTAACTATGTCAAAGTTTTAATAGTATCTGGGGTTATAATATTCATATATTTTGATGAAAAACAATATTATTTATAGATCTTAGAGTATACAATGATTCAAGGAGTAGGACATGTTGTCTCGTTTTGTTAGAGGTTTTATTTCGACGAAATTCTTAAAATTTTCTATGCGTATGTGAACATATTATTTTGAAGAGAGCAACTGACATACCAAGAATAGTTAAGTGAAGCATTTTTTTCTTCCTAACTTTCAGTAAAAAATATTTATACAAGGGGAATACTCGAGATGTAGAGCACTCACGTATAGGTGAAAAAACGCAGTGTTGCTACTAGTCCCGATCAAAATTGAATCCAAACAGTTTTTCTCAAGCTTTCAGCTTTCATGGCCCAATTTTCATCGGTCCCCCTCCCACATATAATAAATTGTATACAATTAAAATGTATTTTGAGTATTTTTGTCATTAAACCTACACTATGACCTTAATTTTAAACATTAGAAAATATCAAGAATTTTATTCACATTTGGGAACACCGATCGTCAGCATTGACAAAACAAGAATCTGTTGCAGGTTTATTGCTGTTTTGTCCATCAGGTCAGATATATTCGTGGTTTCGCGACAAGTCTTGTCTCCATCATTCTGCAGTATGCATGTTTACATATCACTGTGTAGCTATATGAAGCTACATGTCGTAAGGACTACCATTTTCGGAGCCAAGATGCCGTCTCGAGCGTGCGCAGATGTCAGAAAATGTTTATAGGGAGAAGGAAGAAATTCGGCAGCCCAAGTTTTAATTCCAGCCAGTCTCATTGGAGTCTATCATTCTATCACTAGAGTGAATGTTTATGTTATGTGCTTTCGTGTTAGTTGGAATTCACCGTATTAAATATATATGATGGCACATTTATGCAGAATAATGGATAATTTTTAAGTGGGCGTAAGCTAGCATTAGACGGTATTCGAGTATCAACAAGTATGCAGATGAACAAGGTTCCGAAACTAAAATCAAGAAAATATTCTCTAGAATACTGAAATTTTGATTTACCAGTACTAAAGTAAATGAAGAAGAAATACAATTATGCATCATTTCCTCAAAAATATTGAAAAAAGGTAGCATGAAACCTAATAAACTTCAACGACATTTGGAAACGCTTCATAGTGAGTACGTCAACAAACCCAAATAATTTTTCAAAAAAAAAAAATTAAATTCATATGAAAAGCAAAAATCATTTTTTAAAAAACTTTGTCTGTGAAAGAAAAAGCATTAATTGCTTCTTACAAAGTTTCATATAAAATAGCCAGCTGTAAAAAGCCTCATACCATTGGTGAAGAACTCATTTTACCAACAGCAATTGAGATTATAGAAACTATGTTTGGAGATAATTTTGCAAACCAATTGTCCATACCATATATATATATATATATATATATATATATATATATATATATATATATATATATATATATATATATATATATATAATATATATATATATATATATATATATATATATATATATATAGATATATATATATATATATATACATATATATATATATATATATATATATATATATATATAATATATATATATATATATATATATATATATATATATATATATATATATATATATATATATATATATATATATATATATATATATATATATAATATATATATATATATATATATATATATATATATATATATATGTGTGTGTGCGTGTGTGTAATATGGGCGAGAATCATTCAAAATCACAACACAGTTTATTTATGGTGAGATACATAAAATCCATACAACAGTCAAGCACTTTTACAACATCGTCCACATAGACAATGTGATCCCGCACATACGTTTTTCAGGTAGGGATTCCTCAGGTAAAAAGACTACGAATAATCCCTAAGCACAATTGATCAAGTGATAAAAAATACCGATGTTTAAACAGAACGAGCTAACTATTGGTTAAAGTATTACAGACAGAGTCTGAATTATGTCTATAGAGTGTCTGGGGAGAAAAATAAAAATTACGGAGCAAATCCAGAACTTACTTTATAAACAAAAATTATTAAATTAATATTAAAATAAGTAAATAAATGATTTTAATATTACATATATATATATATATATATATATATATATATATATATATATATATATATATATATATATATATATATATATATATATATATATATATATATATATATATATATATATATATATATATATATATATATATGTATATATATATATATATATATATATATATATATATATATATATATATATATATATATATATATATATATATATATATATATATATATATATATGTATGTATATGTGTATATATATTACTTATTAGATTGGGAAATTTATTAGTTTATCCTATACGAGGGTTGCTATTTATATTCCTGGCCTTGGCAACAGTAAATATTGCTAGGCGACTGCAGACGATTTTAATCGAAAATTTGATATTTTTAAACATAAATTCAGCAGACTATTTACTATTATAGATTTATTTTTGTTGTTGACAGTAAATAGAAAAGTTCTTCTCTTTCAAAAAATGGAATTGAATCTTGAACATTTTCGTGCCATTATTTTCCATAACTTTCGACGTGGATTGTCAAGACAAGAATGCTTCGATGAACTTAATTCTTTATACAGAGATAAAGCGGCATCCTACAGCATTGTAAAAAATGGTATAACGAATTTAATCGTGGCCGATGTTCGATCCAGGACGAATCCCGTGCAGGTCGACCAAAATCCGTTGCTGTGCCAGAAAAGATCGATGCTGTGCGTGAACTGATAAAGTAAGATCGTCATGTGACATACCGTGAGATAGATGCGTCTTTGGACATTAGTATGACTAGCATCAATAAAATATTGCATGAACATTTGAGAGTAAAAAAGTTTGTTCGCGTTGGATCCCGCATAATCTGACAAACACTCAAAAAAAGCTCGTGTCAATTGGTGCAAGGAAATGTTGGAAAAATACGTTCAAGGAGCATCAAAGGCTGTGTATAACATCTACACAGGGGACGAATCATGGATCTATGCATATGAGCCTGAAACAAAACAGCAATCAACTGTATGGGTCTTCCAAGACGAAGCAAAACCAACAAAAGTTGTTCAAGGAAGAAGCACATAGAAACAAATTATTGCCTGTTTCTTCGGCATTAACGGCCATGTGGCAACAGTGGCGTTAGAGCAACGCAGGATGGTCAATTTTGAAATTTACACGACCACTTGTTTACCATAAGTCATCGGAGAAATTCGAAAAAAGCAGAAGAACAGGCGAATCATTCTTCATCATGACACTGCGAGCTCTCACACATCGACTCAAACAAAGGCATTTCTGACGGAGCGAAAGATCGAACTGATGGGTCATCCACGGTATAGACCTGATTTGGCCCCCAATGACTTCTTCTTATTCAATCACATCAAAAATAAATTACGTGGACAACGATTTTCGCCCTCGAAGAAGCGGTTGATGCATTCAAAACGCATGTTTTGGAGTTACCTCAATCAGACTGGAAAAAGTGCTTTGAAAATTGGTTCAAACGCATGCAAAAGTGTATTGATCATCATGGAGAATATTTTGAAAAACAATAAAACCAATTTCGATCCTACATATTTGTTTTTTCATTATTAGGCCAGAAATATAAATAGCAACCCTCGTAATAATTCTACATAATTTATAAGTATTATATATTATTTTCAAGTATAATTACTCGTTTAAATAAAGAATGTTTTGAAAAAATTAACACCTCAATCAGAACTGTCAGAAAATACTTTCAATTTTAAAAATGCTGATATCTGTCTTAAACAATCTCATTACGAATAGTTGTTTAAAAATGAAATAAGAATACACCACTTATATCCAAGCAGAAAGAAAGAGATCTTGATATAAGGAGAGAGCTCGTTCAGAAAGTGGAGTGTTTTCTTTTTGTGTAAAGTCTGCACAAAAAGGAACGCTTTTTCTTTTATATCGCATTAATTGTTTAACAAGAATGTTCAGATTCCATTTCTTTATTTAATTTGTAAGGACAGAAAAGCATTTCAGCAGTTACTTTGTTTCAGAGAGGAATTTAGTGTCTTGTGTTATTTCACGAGTAAGTGTCATTTCATAAGTATTTTAATTTTCAGGTAAGTATTTTAATGAATATTTATTCCTTAACAACTGCTTTAAAAGTAGCAGTTATGCAAGTATAAACACATATTTAAGTTAATAGGGATATTTAAGACAAGATGATATGTATTATTATTAGCTTCAAATTAGTTTTTCTTTTTTATTTTACAAAAATGAATATTTTTTCAAAGAAATACCCATTTAGGTTTAATGTTGTAATACCTTTTAACTAATCTAGCTTTTCTAACTTCATTTTCTATTATTAAAACTTCGTTTACTTATTTATGTAGAAATGTTTATAAACGGAAATTAGACGTACCTTCTTTTTTAATTATGGCGTGTAAAACGTTGACAGGCATGAAATAAAGTTCTAATATAATCAAAATTCAATATTTTTTTTACAGTTACTAGATTCAACATAATTTTTCATAATTATTCCTACAAATATAGTTTTTACAAATTCCTACAAATAATAGTTTTTATAGAAAATTTTATAAAAAATGAATTATTTTTATAAATTATTATATTATTTTTATAAAAAATGAATTGTGTAATTATCTTTGATACTTGCCACAAAAGTGATACTTTCTTAATTTTTCAGATATTAAAAATATTTATATGATTTATATATATATATATATATATATATATATATATATGTATATATATATATATATATATATATATATATATATATATATATATATATATATATATATATATATATATATATATATATATATATATATATGAATTATGAATTGTCTGTGATAATTTGAAATGCCAGACCTGTCAGAGTTCCAAATACGAATGATAGTTCGAACCCGTTGAAGTGGAGCCTCAGTTACGGAAATAGCAAAACTTTTTGTGTTTGCAAGGAGTACAATATCAGCTGTTATGACTGCGTATATGTCAGAGGGAAAGAGTACGTCTTCAAAACACAACAGTGGCCAAAAGTCAAAGCTTGTTCATAGGAGATAGACGGATCTTGAAGCGCGTTGTAACCCGAAAGCACAATCAATCGTTATTTGAAATAACATCCTAAATGAACAGTCATCTTCGTGATCAGTTTTCAACAAAACCTGTCAAAACGGGACTTCATGCTGCGACGATTTATGGCAGAGTGTCAATTCTTAAACCCTTTGTGATAGCAACTAACGCTTTCTAATGAATTGAATGGTGCAGGGATTACAAAGGCTGGTCTTCACAGTAGAGGCAAAAGGTAATATGGTCAGATAAACCGTCATTTACCCTATTTCAGACAATCGGACGCGTTTATAGCTAGAGAAAGACCAGAGAAGTGTCTCATCCTGAATACCTCTTTCGAGTGGGGGTTAGCTTCATTATGATATACAGTGCGATATTTTGGCGCGGTTTTAGGTAACTTGTTATTCTTTATGACTTGATCAAATCCAATCACTACCCAAGCATTCTAGGAGTTCATGTCCATCCTTTTGTCCAGACTTCAATGGAGAGTGATCGTTATTTCATGAAAAATACGTCTTTATCCACACTGTGAGGAGTGTTCTAGAATGGTCTAAAGAGAATGACAGTAAAGTTAAACATCTAGTCTGGCCACATCAGTCTCCGGCCTTGAATGTTATTGAACATTTATGGGAATATTTGGTGTCGAAACTTAGTTCCCGATTTTTACCTCTAGCAAGACTTTTGAAATTAGAAAAGTCCTGCAGGAGGAATGGTTTAATATTCCTTTTAATATTGTCCATGACCTGCATGCATCTATCCCACATTGCAATAAATTTGTACTTCAGTCAATAGGTGATCCAACCCCTATTAATAAAGGTTTTGCATTATTTATCAGGTATTCGTATTATTTTGTCCCTCCTCTCTCTCTCTCACTCTCTCTCTCTCTCTCTCTCTCTCTCTCTCTCTCTATATATATATATATATATATATATATATATATATATATATATATATATATATATATATATATATATATATATATATATATATGCATACATATGTATACATACATATATATATATATATATATATATGCATACATATGTATACATATAGTACATATATACACACACATATATATAACTAATAATCACTGAAAATTGAGTTTAGGTTTCTAAATTATGTGTCTGTTCTTTAATATAGTAAAAACAATCAATAGTTTTATTAATAAAGCATGCTTTTGAATTCATATTCAAATATTTTTAAGCTTTTTTGTATCTTAAAAGACTAGGTTTTCAGCATTTTTTTTCTTTACTGAAAAAGTAGCGATACAAACCCTTTGGGACAAAGAGTATAATATCCGACAGAGTCTCATTTTAAAATATCCTAATACATATTATACAGCGAAATACTTAATACGAGATAGAGCTATTCAATTCGAGTATCCTCCGTAGTCGTTAAACCTATTTGACTTATCACTCATTCTCTAAATGTGCGTAATAGTTCTAAATGTTCATGCTTAAATTGCACAGTAATTCACGGAACGGCTTCCAGCGTCAGAACACTTTGGCTCATAATACTTAATAGATAAATGTAAAGCGCTTTCTATCTTTACGAAAAGAAACAAACCAGGAATAAATTTTCAAGCTAAAAATTTTATTTAATGCATCCTGAATTGCCCTAATTTAATGAAATAGTATTACATTAAAAAGAGAATGGTTTTAAGAAGGAGTTTTCCGCTAATGGTTTGATTAAAATCGTTAAAATATACTTTACACTACATTATTTTATAATATTCCATTATGTTTAAGTATAATAAAATTAATAAAATGTCTTGTAATATTTTATGAGAATTACATTATGGGATGGATTTTGAAATTATTAAAATGATATATTATACTTTTCAAATTTTCTAAATATCTCTAATATCACTTAATTTTTAGTTTATTAAGTTATATTACATTCCTCTATTTCTTAACATTTCAAATAGTACTATTAAATTTGCACCATTAGCAAATGCAGACGTAAAATGAAATACCTCAAATGAATTATGTCCTATAAAAATAACTTAATTCTTTTCAGTATTTATTTTTTGTACTTTTTCTCTCTATCTCTTGGTATTAAATAATAAATATTTTCTAATAATTATTTAAAAATATAATATTAATAATAAACATTTTGCTATTTATGTAAATACTAAATATTTTGTATTACAGTCGAACTCGTTTATAACAAGCACAAATTGATCGTAATATTTACACGTTAAATACGAGTGATCGTAATATAAACGGGTCCTTAAGGCAGGCATGCAACCAGAAGGGAAGGGACTTGGGAGGTCAAGTGATTGAGTTTACTTAAAATTTAATTAATACTTAACGAACTCAGGTCAAAGAATGATCATCTGACCCTCCCACTTGACCCCTACACTTAGCAGGTGCAGCTGTTCTCCCCCTCTCCCCCCTATCCCCTGTTTACAATAAGCCGTAATTTCAATACATCATTTCATAAAGTACTAGTAAGTAATAACAATAAAATATCAAATATCATTTTACTATATACTATTACAAATAATGCAAATAAAAGGTATAACAATTTACAAATTGATTTTGTTTAGGAGTAATATTACTCTTATCTATAAATTTTTATTATCGAAGAACTGATTTTTGTTTCATTACTGAATTTAGATGCGTAATTTGCTTTCATTCGTAATAACCACAATTACGGAGTAGCATCTTTAGGGAATATTTTATTGTTTGATATGAATCATATGTTTGTTTATTGTTTTCCGCTTCCATGACAACATATTGGATCTAATATATCTTAATATCTGGCTGGCACTGAAGTAAATTAAAACAAATAATTAAATATTTTTTCTTCTATAAAATACAGTTTATTATAACTACAGTTCATATAGTTAAAAATGAATCTTTTGTTACGAAACCACTTTAATTTGTACTACTTTTTCTTTCGAAAAGTGTGAAATATACTTTATATTTGATAGCTCATATCGGAAATTATTCAGTATGTTCAGTAAAAATGTTTTATCATTAGGGAATATGTAGTTGTCTCAAAAGAGCTAATGTCATGGAATATTGCATCTATTGTTTCCTGGGTAGCATCACTAGGGAATATTTAATTTTTTGTTATGAATCATATATTTGTTTATGCTTTTCAGCTTCCATGTCAACATATTGGATCTAATATATCTTAATATCTTGTTGGCACTGAAGTAAATTAAAAGAATAATAATTAAATATTTTTTCTTCTATAAAATACGGTATATTAAAACTAAAGTTTATATAGAAAAACATGAATCTTTTATTACGAAATTACTTTAATATTTATTACTTTTAATTTCGAAAAATGTGAAACATACTCTATATTTGATAACTCATATCGCAAATTATTCAGTATGTTCAGTAAAAATATTTTATCATTAGGGAATATGTAGTTGTCTCAAAATAGCGAGGTAAAGTCGTGGAATATTGCATGTATTGTTTCTTTAAAAAATTACTTACCAAATAAAATCCTAATTATATTTAACGGAAAGTTTTATATGCTTATAATATTTTGTAATTTCAATACATCCTTTCATGAAGTACTAGTAAGTTATAACAATAAAATATCAAATATCATTTTAATATATACTATTACAAATAATGCAAATAAAAGGTATAACAATTTACAAATTGATTTTGTTTAGGAGTAATATTACTCTTATCTATAAAGTTTTATTATCGAAGAACTGATTTTTGTTTCATTACTGAATTTAGATGCGTAATTTGCTTTTATTCGTAATAACCACAATTACGGAGCAGCATCTTTAGGGAATATTTAATTGTTTGATATGAATCATATGTTTGTTTATTGTTTTCCGCTTACATGGCAACATATTGGATCTAATATAGCTTAATATCTCGCTGGCACTGAAGTAAATTAAAACAAATAATTAAATAATTTTTGTTCTATAAAATACGGTTTATTATAAGTAAAGTTTATGTAGTTCAACATGAAACTTTTATTACGAAAACACTTTCATTTTTATTACTTTTAATTTCGAAAAGCTTGACATTTACTTTATATTTGATAACTCATATCGGGAAATATTCAGTATGATCAATAAAAATGTTTTATCATTAGAGAATATATATTTCTCCCAAAAGAGCTAATGTGGTGGAATATTGCATGTATTGTTTCTTTAAAATTTACTTACAAAATAAAATCCTAATTAAACTTAACGAAAGATTTTGTATGCTTTTAATAAATTCTTTCGTAATTTCAATACATAATTTTATGATGTGCTAGTAAGTAATAACAATAAAATATCGAATACCATTTTACAATATACCATTACAAATAACGCAAATAAGAGGTATAGTAATTTACAAACAATTTTTTAGGAGTAATTTTTCTCTTATTTATAAAGCTTCATTTTAGAAGAATTGGTTTATGTTTCATTACTGAATTTAGATGCTTAATTTGCTTTCATTCATAATAATCACAATTAATATATAGCATCATTAGGGAATATTTAATTGTTTAATATGAATCATATGTTTGTTTATTGTTTTCCGTTTCCATGGCAACATATGGGATCTAATATATCTTAATATCTGGCTGGCACTGAAGTAAATGAAAGCAAATACTTAAATAATTTTTCTTCTATAGAATACTGTTTATTATAAGTAAAGTTTATGTAGTTCAACATGAAACATTTATTACGAAAACACTTTCCTTTTTATTACTTTTAATTTCGAAAAGTTTCAAATATACTTTATATTTGATAACTCATATCGGGAATTATTTAGTATGTTCAATAAAAATGTTTTATCACTAGGGTATATATATTTCTCCCAAAAGAGCTAATGTGGTGGAATATTGCATGTATTGTTTCTTTAAAATTTACTTAAAAAATAAAATCCTAATTACACTTAACGAAAAGTTTTATATGCTTATAATAAATTCTTTCGTAATTTCAATACATCCTTTTATGAAGTACTAGTAATTAATAACAATAAAATATCAAATATCATTTTACTATATACTATTACACATAAAGCAAATAAGAGGTATAATAATTTCAAATTGTTTTTGTTTAGGAGTAATGTTTCTCTCATATATAAAGCTTTGTCGAAGGATTGATTTTTGTTTAATTACTGAATTTAGGTGCGTATTTTATTTTCATTCATAATAACCACAATTACTAGGTAGCATCATTAGCGAATATTTAATTGTGTGATATGAATTATATATTTGTTTATTATTTTCTGCTTCCATGACAACATATTGGATCTGATATATCTTAATATCCGGTGGGCATTTTTGTAAATTAAAACAAATAATTAAATACGTTTTTCTTTTTATAAATCCAACTTTGTATAACTTAAGATTATATACCCAGCTATCAACGTTAAGTTGGGCCAACGTTGATATTACACGTTGGCCAACCGTTGGCCAACGGTTGGTTAATGGTTGGCTAATTGTGATTCTTTACATATTGCCAACTAAATACTAATGTGAGCCAACGTAATACCAACGTTTATTATTTCTATTTATTATTTTTCTATAGTGTGTAATATAGAATGGACGTGTGCTATTACTTTGAAATAAGCTGATGTTTTTATAACATAAGTCATTTTTAAATTTTGCTAGAGTTGAAAAATAGAAAATATATATAAAAAGAATGAGATAGGTTATTTTAGTCCACACAACACATTTCATATAATACTTACTCTGCGACTATTCATTTATTCCTTTGAAATCTGTATTAATTTTTTTAATGATACAAGCTGTTTCGTAAATAAGAAAAACGAAAATTTCCCCTTCTGAGAGCTAAGAATAGATAATTGAAGAAAAGCACAACACAACAGAGGTTAAAAAAAATACAAATTTTAGTTATTTTTCTTTTATTTACAATTTTTTTTAATTTAAATTTGGCCACCCGTTCCATCTACCAAAGTTCTCTACATTTTCTCTGGATTCAAAATTTCATGGCATCTGAAACACAAATAAGTAACTTGAAAAGTATATATTATAAAATATTATAATATTACCACAGACATTTCCTTTCATCCTTTTAGCTTTTTAAAATTATTCAAAGATGATTTGAATATGTAAAAAAATAAAGGCAAACATAATTACATCTAATAAATAAAATTAAGTGATAAAGTAAGCAAGTTTCATAACTACGATGAAGTGAAATCCATATTATTTACATATCATTATACAACTTTATTATTATTATTAAGAAAAGACACAAAAAAGTAACCTAACCATAATTTAAATCAGCATGCTTTAAAAAAATTATGTACCTATCTTAAATTGACTTAAAATTTGCCATTTTCTTAAATCTGTACTAAAGAAGTGTATTAAAAGGTGTTAAAGATCAAAGTGTACTAAAACACCGTGTATACTTTTGTAAATGGCATGTTACTATTAAAAACACAAAAGAGAAACTACAGTTCAGATAGCCAAACACCGTTTTCTTCAGGAATAAATTACTAATAATGAGGGAATATCATATATATATATATATATATATATATATATATATATATATATATATATATATATATATATATATATATATATATATATATATATATATATATATATATATATATATATATGATAGAACACAAAAATATCAATAGAACTTACCTTGCAAATTTGAAATCCTGCAGCGATGGCGCGTTAATCCTAAAGATGGCGGTTGATACACAACTTTCTCTTTTGGAGGAGCTTTTGCACATGCATGTAGATATAGGCGGTTATTTTTATATTTCTTAGCCAATTGTATGCCGATATTTGTGCAAGAGGCGTAAACAGAAAATCTCTAACTTTGACCCAACTGTTGGCCAACGTTTCGAAATTACCGATGGCCAACCAAACATTTTGCCAACTAATTACCATCACTTCATTTCCCCTTTTCAACCTTTACCCAACCAAAGACCAACAGCCAACTTGTAACCTACGAAAATCCAACGTTTCCGTGCTAGCTGGGTAGTTTCACATGAATCTTTTATTACTTAAATATTTACTTTCTATTATCTTATATTACTTTAATGTTTATTACTTTTAGTTTCGAAAAATGTGAAATATACTTTATATTCGATGGCAAATTTCGGTAATTATTCAGAATGTTCAATAAATTTATTTTATGATTAGGGAATATGAAGTTGTGAAAAAGAGCTAATGGAGTGGATTTTTTTTTCGTATTATTTCTTTAAATATTTACTTACAAAATAAAATCCTAATTATACTTACCTAAAAGCTTTTGCTTATAATAGAGTCTTTCGTAATTTCAATTCAATCTTTTATCAAGTACTAGTAAGTAATAACAATTATATATTAAATTAACAAAGAATTAAAGTAAACAAAGAATTAAATATTTTTCTTCGATAAAATACCGTTTATTAAAACTAAGGTTTATACAGTTTAAC
>CM063511.1:129137885-129140385 GCA_032207245.1 Pardosa pseudoannulata
AGGGGAGATTATTTCCCTTGAGACGTGATTCTCGTTCTCGTTCTTAACTGTATTATTGGTATATTTAGGGGTGTAAATACTATCAGAGAAAGCTGTCCGGAAATTGAAATTGGTGCAATTTTGTTTTATTTTTCAATAGCATGGCTCTCTGGATGGGTCATAGTCTTCTGTAGACATCAGAAAGTCTTACCTTTCGCCCTTGACTTTCATTTAATATATATTTAACCAGTTCGCAAACAAAATATCATGGACTCAACACAGCGATTACACCCTTCTCAGCCCAGCTTCCCCTCCACGTACTTAATTCTATTATTGGAATATCTAGGGGTGTAAATACTATCGGAGAGTGCTGTCAGGGATTATTTGAAATTGGTTTAATTTTGTACTATTTTTCAGTAGCATGTTTCTCTGGATGGGTCCTAGTCTTCTGTAGACACCAGAAATTCTTACCTTTTGCCCTGGACTTTCAGTTAATAATATTTAAGAAGTTCGCGGCCAACATTTCGTGGACGCGATACAGCGATTCTACTCTTATCCTATCAGCTTCCCCTCCACACGAAGATCTCCGGTTAATATTGAGAGACTACCGTCACGTATGTGTTATCAAATGTTGGAATGTTTTATTTGAATTTTTAAATGCTAGATTTAATTACTAGGTGGCGTTTAACAGCAACTGTAATAACATCGGTCGCCTCTTATAACATTTACTTGTTTTGGGATTAAAGGGGTTAAAGGTTTTATAAAAAGTCTTATAAAGGCTTCTCAGTTAAGCTGTCTTTTTTTTCGTGTGCTTATTGGTTTCACCATGGATGTTTTTGGTGGATCTGAAATTATTGAATCTTATTATGTGTCCAGCGCATATTAATCTTTGAATACTTATAAAATTATCTATACCAAGATTTTTTATAGATTTTCTGCAATTAAATAGCAGTCCTTCTTCATCATCACCATTTACCTGGATAAAAGCAGAAATAGTTCTTAAAATTTTTCTTTCGAAAACTGCCAACGTTAACAGAGGGAAAAAAGTATATTTTAAGAATTTTAGGGGTAAGAACTGACTTCTAATATTGTTGTTGACTTCAATAAAATCTTTCAATAAAGCAAAAGATTCCTGTGAAAATTTGTTCCCCTTAAATTAATTTCAATTTTTTTAACCTTAAACTAATTTCTTTATAAATGTTATCTATGAACCTTATAAATGTAAAATATATGATGTTTTCTTTACATTCCTTAGGAGGGTTCCCTTAGATTATATCTAAAGACCTTTTGAGAAGTGGTTTAATTGACAAACTCCTCGATTTGTACAGCGTTATGCTTTTACAGCATTATGCTTTTTTAAAAGTTTAACTATATTAGAAGAACAATAAATAAGAATCTTTAGAGTAATATAATAAATAAATTGCTTAACAACTTATATGTGTTGTTTGTATAGATACTTTTATTTTGGGGTCATAAGTGATATAAATTTATTTACTGACTTCTCAGGTATAACAAGTTTAAATGCATATATTTCAAAAGAAAAAATAATTAAATGTAGAACTATCATCTGTTGTAAATTTAAAGCATAAAAAATATAAAAAAAGAATCGAAAAATCATTCATGCCTCCAAAAAGGTTTTTATTTTAATTGCAGAGGCTTTTGATTCTACATCATTGGCTTTTATATATCACAGATATATGAGATTGGAGACGCAAATGGTTATAAAACGGTAAAGTAAATTATTCCAAAAAGTAAAGATTTAAAAAAAAAAGATGTTTAATAGGTAGTTTTGCTGCGAAACCACTATCAGCCAAAGAGTTAATTTACAAGTCTAGCTTTATCAAACTAAATAAATTGACTTATTTAATCGTAAATTATACTTCTAAGTTTGGGGCTTTTCATGTATATACATAATTATATTTGCACACCTATATTCAAAAATACAACCGCTTGCACAAAAAGTTTAATAAAAATAATAAAGGCAAGTGTCTCTGTGAAAATATATTAATTTTCAAGTCTAGACTTCGCAAAACAATTAAGATTTAGTTATTTCTTCATTAATTAAGAGGGTGTCCCAGAACGACCGCATAAATTCTGACCAATTAGATTCCTAGTTGGGAGTATATAAAAACTGCCCAATGAACAATATATGCATGGTTATACTCCCTAGCAGTTCTTAAGGCATTTCCATTACATCACCCGTACATCAGGTACATGTCCAAGTAGTCACGAACGGAATACATGGTCACCATAAGAAGACTATCTATAGCTGCGAGATACAGCCTTTTAAATATCAGTTCAAAGGCGGCTTAGCGTCATTCCATGTCGCGCTCGCAGGTATGACGCGATATGCTCAGCAAAATTTTAAACATTATTGTCTGGAAGGATATGCAATTACTGTTGTTGATATGTCCAATAAAGTGTTTTTTTCTTGCAGCAGAAGTGATGTCTACTTTGTTTTTCGTATTTTTCTCGTAAGATGTGGATCGAACAGGAATTCTTCTTTGGGCAGTTTTGATAT
>CM063511.1:129142885-129147885 GCA_032207245.1 Pardosa pseudoannulata
TTTTGCTTTGAGAATCAAAGAAAGAATTTCGGGGTTCGGCTGAAGGAATGAAAACATACCCGTTCAAATTGGATGGCTGGGAACAGGTGGTTAATATAGAGAGAACTAATTAAGATTTAGAATAGTGAATGGTGTAAAGGGATAATTTTGGATAGACTTCAAGACTTATATATTGATATTATTACACATATATATATATATATATATATATATATATATATATATATATATATATATATAACTCTATCCTATTTCTTTCTATTAACTATTTCTTTCATTTAAAAATTAAAATTATCCATACTCTAAAGATAACAAGTGGACAGATGCATCAGTCACGTATTCGATTATAGAAATTACATAGGTAAAACATATGTGTAAGTGCCAAAATGTCTCTTTTGGAGTCTATATAATTACATCCGTGAAATGTATCACTTCTTCTTGTATGTCTTATTTCTTTATTTTTAGTACTAGTAAAAAAAAGGCCCTAATTACTGCTAGATCCTCATCTGACACGCTGCATTTTAGCAGTATCTTGGTCCAAGAGACTTACTTTCATACCACATTTGAAAAACTAACTAGTATATGACAATTTCTATCACATGAAAAGTTAAAACAGTTCACATCAACGCAACTAAACTCACAAGGAAAGTTAATTTGGAAGAAATAACTAAATTTATATCATGTAACGTCCGAGACTGAATGACAAAACAATGTCTTGTGATATTAATTTTCTGCATTTTTGAAATAAGATCTAGAAATTTCACTATAGGCTTTGTAAACTTAGTTTTTATTTCCTCATGAGCATTAATAGATACTTTTCTATGAGGAAAGAAATTAATATTACATAGAATAAATTCTATGAAACCTTTCTATTTTACTGAGCACACATATAAAAGAAGCTAAATAAAATTTTAACAATTTTTGTAATTTAAACGGTATTTTCGGAAATAAAATATTTGTATGTTTTTTACAGTATGCAGTGCTTTTCCGCAATGTAATATATTTCTTACTATATTACTTTTTCCCAACTGCATAAAATTTTGTTAAATCATTCCTTGTTAATTATGAAAAGTTATTAAATCTAGGTTTAAAATTTTTAATAGATTACTTAGCATACCACACTTTTATAGCAGTTTAGCATAAAGCAGTTAAATATCATTTTTCGATTAAATAGCTAATATTAAAAATATTTTAATATTAGTTACTTAATAGCTAATATTAAATAACTAATATTAAAAAGAATAATTTCTATGGAACCTGTCTACTTTACTGAGCACACATATAAAAGAAGATAAATAAAATTTTAACAAATTCTATAATGGATACAGTATTTTCGGAAACGAAATATCTGTATGTTCTTTACAGTATGCAATGTTTTTCCTTAGTTCAGCAATGCAACATATTTCTTACTATATTATTTTTTACCAATTGAATAAAATTTTGTTAAATCGTTCTTTATTAATTGTGTAAAGTTATTAAATGCAGTTTTAAATTTTTTTATAGATTTCTTAGCATAACTTACTTTTGTAACAGTTTAGCTAAAAACAGTTAAATAGCATTTCTATTCATGTAAAAATTAAATCAGGAGTTTTTATATACAAGAAAATTAAAAACTACGATTTTTGTGAACAACTTTTGTAGACCTCTGAGATTAAATTATATTTATTTTCGGTAGTCGTACAAGCGATTCAATTCAGTACATTGTATTAGTGTACACATTTTCTTTACTAGTTTACAAACCATAATAATTACCAAATATCATTTCATAAATTTTAGAGACTCTCATTTTTTGTATACGTCTGTATGTGTGTGAGTAATTTCATCCGTACCTGAAACAATAAAAAATGTCATTTTAAGAATTAGAAGAATCATATTTAAATTTTTGTGTATAGTAATTGTGTTCTTATTTCATTTCTTATGTTGTTTCAATGCGTAAAATATCCAGGGATACAAAATAGTTTTATATCTTTTCATAATGTTAATTAAATGTATAAATTTTGTGCTTCATATTACGTTTCTAACCTAAAATTTAAAAAACAAACTTTTTTTGAACTTAAACGTTTTTTCAATACTCAGAATAACGACAGGATGCTTGAGAATTAAAAGAAATAAGAATGTAGTTCCGTAATGGACAAGTGTTGTTTGTCGAACAAATTAGGAAGAAAGAAACCTGTAAGCTCCGTGATACAGTCCTAGAATAGCCCCACTAAACTTTTGTTTTTCTTCCTTTAATGTCAATTAAGACTTGATATGTACTGCCCATTATGTCGATTCTTTCTGTTACTTCAAAGGCGTGCTTCCTTATCAATATCACAAAATTCGGTTTATTCACTACAAAGTATTTAGCTATTCAAGATACATACTTTAAATTACAGCAAATGGATATTTACAAACACATCTGTAAGCAAATACTGTTATTACGCCTATGTTCGTTTACAAAATACAGTAATAGAGTTGATATCATTAATTTTACAATTCGTTGATTTCATCAGAAGGAATCGTTGATTATTCTCATACAAAATATTTTTGTTATATTTTAAATATTTGTAAAAAATTGTATATGATATTAATATATTTATGTATATATACATATACATACGTATATATACCGGGTGCTCTAAAAGGAACTTCCTATATACATGAGTCCCTAGTGGCCGAACCGTTCAACCAATTGAAATGAAAGTTTAGATATAGTTACTTGAATGCATGGGGTCCAGGTTGTGATGATTTAAAACACTAAACCTCTCACAGTTACGGTTAGAGTGACAAAATTTCGAAATTTTCGAATGGCAAAACACAAATTTTTAGTGTGAAAATTCATCAGAGCGTGGAAAAACCTTAAATGACTTTGCAACAAGACACGTATGACTTAAATGGATTTTTGAAAACCTCCTTGACATGAAGAGTTTGGAGATATTTAAAATATTTCGTCAGTCTTAATGAACCTTCATATGAAATAAAACAGCTTTTTACAACACGTTCTTGGCATTACCCCTGAAAAACTGCTGTGAGTTGTAGAATACGCAATTTTATGGTTTCATATAGTAGCAGAAAGTAACAGACATTAATTATATCTTTGTGTTATATAATTCTGTAAGTACAGTAATTTGGAGTAATGGATAATTCATCAAAAAAAGTCCCCTGGTGGACTAATTTTGAACTATTGTTTTCCTTAAACAAATTTCTATCACTTTATTATTTCCTATACACCATTTCATAATTTCATAAAAATAGTTTTGACTGTAAGCATATATATATATATATATATATATATATATATATATATATATATATATATATATAATATATATATATATATATATATATATATATATATGCGTCTATATATGTGTGTGTGTCCTCTGACAGCTTATCTAAAGTCTTCATTTAATAACGATATTGAAATTATGTATAGCATCCGTAAAATTTCTCTATAATTTATGCGTAAGAACAATTTACATAAATTTCTAATAGTCATGATTTGCAATTTCGAGAACAATTGTGAAAATCCATGAACTAATCGCTCTAGAATGCAATGGAAGCTTTACTATAATTCCAGTAATGAAGATTAATGTTCAGACAGAGTGTTTCGTAAAGTAACGATGGCATTAGCCGTAAACAAGTCACATGAGACTAAAATGCACCTTTCTACCATTCAACTAAAACTTTGAAATTCCTTGCGTTTATGAAAGTGTACATGAAATCTTAATATACATTGTTTGTCACAATTTAGTTTATATGTGTTGTATTTTAAATCTCATAACACGGTAGGGTAAACAAGTTTGCTGCCCTCATATATACATATATATACATATATAGATAGATAGATAGATGTACATATATATGTGTGTATAGTATATATGCATATATATATATATATATATATATATATATATATATATATATATATATATATATATATATATATATATATATATATATATATATATATATATATATATATATATATATATATATATATATATATATATATATATATATATATATATATATATATATACATATATATATACAGTGTGTCCCAGCAAGACAGCATAAACTCTGAACAGCCAGATAAGTTGTTTAGAGTAAATAAAAAATGTCCAGTGAATTTTGCCTCTACCATTTTTAGTTTTCGAGAAAAATGCGAGAGAAAATTGTGTCGTTATATCCGGTTTACGAAACAAAACTTTTAATTCAAATATAGGCACCAGTACTTTCATAATTTTAAATAGGAAGATGTTCGAAATATCCCAACGCATATGGAGTCAGACAAATCGTGGAATGGTAGATTGGGTCTTTTCTAATATCGTAGGGTCCACAAAAATAAACGCTACGATTTGTAGACGAGCACTAAGCCAAATATCTGAAGTAACTGTATCTAGATAAACCAATTCCTTTTGATGGCCCCATAGGAAGAAATCTAAAAGCGGTCAGATCTGTTGATTGTGGTGGTCATGAAATAGGACTCTGACCTCCAATCTAGGAACCTGCGTAATCGATATGAAGCCAATGATGGACAAGAGAGCTGAAGCGCTCCTGAATTCCAAAGTGCTGGAACCAAAGGTCAAGCATTTCTGCTAAGAGCATGTCATGTAGGACATCGCTTAATACGCCACGGAAAAATTTCAAGAACGAATGTCCTGCGATCCGTTCAAGCAGCTGATATTGTCAATTAATCGGTTGCCTAGTAGGTTGACAAACACGTTTATGGACCAGCAGTTCAGACCCCATCCAGTAACAGCATTTGCACAGTACTGACACTCCGTGGCTAGTGCTCGAATACTCAACTCGGGAGATTCTTCCACCTGCCGAAGTATTGAATCTTCCGTTATTCCACGAACATTGTTTTTTGTCGGTACACCCTTCCAGTATCTCGTGGTCTGTCGTCCATCCTGCGGATCACATTGCCATTGATTGAACAATGGGATGGATAGCGTCGAGAATACTTCCTAGCAACTCGTAACACATTACTATTACGTTCACCAAATATTAAGTAC
>CM063511.1:129152885-129160385 GCA_032207245.1 Pardosa pseudoannulata
AGATCTGCTTCGCATATGCGTAATAGGAAATCTGAACGTTTTATTTTAATTTGAAAATGCTAGATTTAATTACTAGATGGTGTTAAACGGCAACAGTTTTAAAAACGATTGACTTGTATATCATTTACGTGCTGGTCTTCAAGGGGTTAAAGGTAACTGCGGTAAGTACAATATGTTCAGGGTTTAATGTCATCTAAGTTCTCAATCAATACCTCTGGGGGTGGCAAGCCCAGAAATAGGTGTTCTGCTTCGTCCCTGCTTCAAAATTACGACTTCCCACTTGAGCAAAAATCGCAATTTCACCCTTGAGGTGGTCGTTAAAACGAAAGACGTACCCCTTTTCTTTAATGCTAGTAGCGTATGGCTCAATCGTGCTTGGTTTGAGCAAGTAGCATCAGAAGCATCAGCACCAACAACAAATATATTCCAGAGAAACAGTCTTGTAAAAATTGTTTTCTGTATTACACAGACAAGAGGTACTGATCAAAATTCTATTCAATTCAAAGGTTACACTTCGTCTGAAAACTTACTCATTTATTCCATTCATTCTTTTTCGATAAAGCATATTACATATGATTTAAAAAAGTTTTATTCTTACGTTATTACTAATATCTAAACATATATAATAAATAATTGTAAACACAAGGTAATGAAATAGTAAAAACATTGTATATAGGCAATTAGATATTATGTTTTTGAAAAATCTTTCATGCTTTTGTGAAACCTCTATTAAAATATTTTAGAATATCATCAAAAAATGGATATGAAAATCAGATAAAACTGGCATAATCATTCAAAATGATATTAATAGAATACGTCTGATAGATGCAGTTATACAGCGTAGTGTAAAAACTAGTATTAAATAACAGTAGTCACGTAAATAGTGGTATAAAAGTATTCAAAATAAACAGTTATGTAAAACTTATTTTACGTATTAAACAAACACGAGTTCATGGTAAATATTTATTTCAAAGATTTCATTTCGACTGAAAACTTAGGAATTTCAATTCATGCGTTTTATTAAAAGCGTATCTCATATGAATTATTTTAGCATAACTTTGTAGAAGCTATATTTTTAACATCATTTCTGATATATAATTATCTATAATAATTGTAAATATACACAGTAATGTTTTGTCTTGCGATATATATTCATGCTTTATTTATGTAGGAATTTAGTTGGATTATGAATCAAAAGCATAATATACGAATTTCACTATTACTAATATTTTCATAAATATTCATGCATCTAAGACTTATTAAACAAATATCAAAGAAGAATAAATATAAATATTAGATCAAAAAGCCTTTTTTATATTTTTAAATAAATAAAAAAGATTCAAACAAATGTAAGGGAATAATTTAAGAACATATATTTACTGTATTCTTGTGAATGATTTGAGACAATAACGATGTATATAGTTAATACACTTTTATTGGCATTTGTATTGCGACCGAAATAAAAGTATTATTTTCAATTCATATCATCTATTGTTAATATTTTTATTAATAATTGAGTGTATTTATGTCCTGTATGGTTGTTGGATTGTTTATGATGACTTAATATTTAATATTGCAGTGCAACACTTAATAAAATATCTTTGAATACCATAAATCAATAGATATGAAAATTAGAATAAAATATCATGACATTCTTCACTTCATGTACAAGATTCAGAGTGATAATAAATAAATTGTATAAGTTTGTTTATTGTAGTTTTATAGCGTAAATTAGAAGCTAGTAGTTTTGTTAAAAATAATAGAAATATATTCAAGAGAAACAGTTTTGTAAAACTTATTTTCTGCTCTACACAAATCTAGATCCGTTGATCAAAATTCTATTCTATTCAAAGTTTATATTTTACTTATGCTTTCATGTCATATTATAAATTATGCATTATCATACTATTCTTCAGATTATCTAAAAGATTTAAAGTCATAATAAATGAATTGTTTAAGTTTGTTTATTACAGGTTTATAGCGTAAAGTAGAAGCTAGTAGTTTTGTTAAAAAGAATAGAAATATATTCAAGATAAAGAGCTTTAAAAAAACTTATTTTCTGCTTTAAAAAAATCTAGATGAGTTGATCATAAGTCTATTCAATTCAAAGGTTATATTTCGACTGAAAACTTACCCAGTTATTCAAATCCATACTTTTTAGATAAATCAGATAACAGGATTTATTTGAACATTAACTTACACTTAAAAAAGTTTTTTTACAGTCAATAAAGATATGTAATCATGTATATTAAATAATTGTAAACACACCGTAATGAAATAGTAAACGCATTGTGTACAGGCAATTAGATATTCTGTTTTTGAAAAATCTTTCATGCTTTTGTGAAACCACTATTAATATATTTTAGAACATCCTTAAAAATGGATATGAAAATCAGATAAAATACTTTTGAGATTCTGCAAAATGTCATAATCATTCAAAATGACATTAATTGAATAAGTCTGATAGATGCAGTTATACAGCGTAGTGTAAAGACTAGTATTAAATATCAGTAGTCTTGTAAAGAGTTTTATAAATATATTTAAAATAAACAGTTATGTAAAACTTATTTTACGTATTAAACAAACACAAGTTCATGGTAAATATTTATTTCAAAGATTACATTTCGTTTGAAATCTCAGGAATTTTCAATTGATACGTTTTAATGAAAGACTATCTTATATGAATAATTTTAACATTTACTTACATTTAAAGAAGCTATATTTTTAACATTAATTCTGATATTTAATTATCTATAATAATTGTAAATGCACAGTAATCTTTTGTGTTGCAATATATATTCATGCTTTATATATGAGGAAATTTAGTTGGATTATGAATCAAAATCATATGGAAATTTAACTATTACTAACATTTTCGTAAATACCCATACGTCTAAGACATATTGACCAAATATCAAAGAAGAATAAAAATAAATATTAGATAAAAAAGCATTTTTCTTATTTTTAAAAAATTACAAAGATTCAAACAAATATAAGGAAATAATTTAAGAACATATATTTACTGTATTCCAATAAATGAATCGAGAAATAACAGTGTATATAGTTAACACACTTTTATTGGCATTTGTATTGCCACGGAAATAAAAGCATTATTTTCAACTCATATTATCTATTGTTAAAATTTTTATTAATGATCGAGTGTAATTATATCCTGTATGAATGTTGAATTGTTTATGATGACTTAATATTTAACATTGCAGTGAAACACTTACTAAAAATATATTTGAATATAATAAAAGAATAGATACGAAAATTAAAATATCATGACATTCTTCAGTTTATCTAAAAGATTCAAAATGATAATAAATGAATTGAATAGGTCTATTTATTGCAGATTTATAGATTAATGTAGAAGCTAGTAGTTTTGTGAAAAATAATAAAAAAAAATATTCAAGAGAAACAGTTGTGCAAAATTTATTTTCTGATTAAAAAATCCAGATCTGTTGATCAAAATTCTATTCAATTGAATGGTTATACATCGACTGAAAACTTACTCAGTTATTCCAATCCATACTTTTTAGATAAATCATATAATAGGATTTATTTGAACATTAACTTACACTTAAAAACGTTTTTTTTTATTACCGTCAATACAGATATCTAATCATGTATAATAAGTAATTGTAAACACACAGTAATAAAATAGATAAAAGTATTGCATATACGCTATTAGACATTTTATTTTCAAAAAGTCTTCAATACTATTGTTAAATAGATATTTAAATGTTTATGAATATCTTCAAAAAATGGATATAAAATTCAGATAAACATACTCTTGTATTCTGAAAATTGTCATAAAGAATTAAAATATTAAATTAATTAATCAATTATGATTGCTGCAGCTATATTGAGTAATGTAGAAACCTGTATTAAATAGCAGTACTCTCTAATAAATTGTAATAAATATATTCGAAAGA
Organism: Pardosa pseudoannulata; assembly: GCA_032207245.1. NCBI lineage: Eukaryota > Metazoa > Arthropoda > Arachnida > Araneae > Lycosidae > Pardosa > Pardosa pseudoannulata. The sequence goes on from CM063511.1 coordinate 129,156,824, forward strand.
AATAGTTTTGCAAAATTTATTTTCTCTATTAATCAAACTAGATTTTAAAGATTAATTCAAAGGTCTCATTTCGACTGAAAACTTTCACATTATACTTAATGATGAAAAGGATATTGCAGATGAATTATTTTAACCATGTTTTAATCATATATATACAAATATAATTTACTCTTAAAAAATATATCTTATTAATATCAAACCTGATATTTAATTATCTATAATAAATAATTGTAAGCACATAGTAATGAAATGGATATAATATAATTTACATTCAGTTTTCATATTTCGAAGCTTGTAAATTTTAATCTTTTATATTTTTCCTGTACTAATAACTAAATATGAGTAGTTATATTTTATATGAGTTTCACTTTTAACTTACGAAAATTTGTATAAGTCTTAAAGGTTGTTTTAAACAGAAATGTCTTTTTTGAAGAAAAATTATTTTCCTTCTAATTCTGATATATATATATATATATATATATATATATATATATATATATCAGAATTAGATATATATATATATATATATATATATATATATATATATATATATATATATATATATATATATATACATATATATATACATATATATATACATATATATATATATATATATATATATATATATATATATATATATATATATATATATATATATATATATATATATATATATATATATATATATATATATATATATATATATATATATATATATATATATATATATATATATATATATATATATATATATATATATATATATATATATATATATATATATATATAAAAGGACTCGAATTATACTACCGCAGTTACAAAAGAATTACTCATATTTTAGAATCAGGGACCATGCAGAAATATCCTTGTCTGGCACATGCAGAGATATTGTTTTGGGGTTTGACATAAAAACAGGGTTCACCCGCCAACTTCGTAATAAAGCTTTGAGCATGGTAGCAAAACATTTTTTCCTGATCTCGCCGTGTCCAAACAATCTGCATCTATATTTTGATTTATATTATGTTTGTATCCAACTTCCCTTGTGCAATCATTTTTTTTATGTATTACATACGATTAATGTTTAAAAAATAGAGATATAGTAAACCATTAATTGTTCACTATGACTCATTTTTAAGAAATTGGAGCTGTTGTCTTTGTAAACAGTTCAGAGATTCAATGTTCGTAATTATCAATGCCGGTTTCTAAAATGTTTCATTTTTAATTCACCGGACTTACTGATCAATACGGACACCTAGTTAAATTGCAGTCGCTCAATTTAAAGAAGTAGTGGATAGTTAACTTCAATTCAGACTAAAAATGGATATGTTTTACATGTCAATTTTTAGTCATTTCTTAGACGTTTTACATGTTACCGACACATTTTATTGCGTTCAATACAAAATGTTCAATACAAATGTTGCGTTCAATACAAAACCTTATATAAGTTTATGAAAAGAATACCTGCCATATGATAGCCGAATGCATAAAACGCTATTTCCTGAAACTGGACTCAAGTTTGAGTTTTGGTATACATTGAGTATAGTTTGAGTATACATTGGTGTTCTATGGTCTACTCTTTTGCAATATAAGGAATAACAAAACCGGGTCCGACTGCCTAAAACCGATTCCGATACGCTACGAACATCCCTACCAGAAGTGCTATTCGAACCAAGAATTTCTTCTTCCGAAAAACTATGTCATACCTTTTTATTTAGCATTTGCTCATCTCTTCTCTATTAATCTAATATAGTACAACTTATATTGTTTAATTTTTACAGCGATAATCTCAAATACTTAAATTGGCACATCCAAACCCACAGGATCGTAAGATTTGTGTTGAGTAATTAGGAAAAAGTCCAGTATTATGTATTTAAATTCTAATAGCTGTAACTAACTGTATACATAAATACTATTTTGCAGCATTCGCCCTGCAGCGGAAGGGATGTAACCGACAGGAGACTATTCAAATAATATCATGGCCTAAAAATGTAGATAAATGGGTATTTGCAAAGCAAGCATGCAAAATAAAAACATCCAAAGAAACCTATTGAAATGTGCGAAAACAACATACAAACAAAACTAGTAGGAGTTATGGAGCCATTGTTTATTCGTGGTTTGCAATTACTCAATAATAATAATATACAATGCAAGATAATGCAGATGTTTATAAAAACAAACTCTGTATACACTCATGGTTTGCCATTACTCAATAATAATAATATGCAATTCAATATAATGCAGATGTTTACAAAAGCAAACTATGTATACGCTCATGGTTTGCCATTACTCAATAATAATAACATACAGTACAAGATAATCCAGATGTGTATTAAAGTAAACTATGTATATGCTATGTATAGGGTTTAAAACAGCTATAATAATATACTAGAAAAATAATATACAATGCATGACAATTTAGGAGCTAAAGTAATTGAGTAATTAATTTTAAAAATGCTATAAAACTGGAAAGTTAAAAAAAACACAATAGGGCTAAAAGCAGCCCTTAATAAAAAGAGACAAGGAAATTTCGATTTATCGTTCTAAAGAAGACTGATGTAGAATAAAAGATGAATGGACTCCAAACAGATATGTACAACGTTGACAGTATACAAAGAGACAGTTGTATCTGGGAAAGTAATCATGGAAGAAACAGAAGAAGTGAATTATTTCAATCCAAATCTTTTATCTTTCCTTTAGAATCAAGTAAATATAAGTGTTTTCTTGAAAAATTTATGATGTTTGTTTCTTTAATCTGCGCGGAAAATAAAAATAGAATGATCTAAATTTAATGTATTTGGACTCATACTGGTGTCTTTACTTAAACGAAGATTGTTTTCTATCGTAAGAGGATGACAGAATAAAATTTAACCATTGAAAAATTTATTTTTAATTTCATTCTTAACAATAATAAATATAATGCTATTTTATAAACATTTAGGGTACTAAACTTAACATTAGTTATTTTCACTTAAAACATGAGTTTTTTCAATATCATTCAACATCATAAGATTTCTAACCGAGAACATAAAATTGGAATAGAGTTAAAGAATAACAGAAAATAAAGAGAGATCAAATTTTAGAAAATTATGTACTTTGAGGAGCACACAAAGTAGACTTCAAAAGCGTAATTTTGATGATGAATCCCAAAGATAATTCAAGATATGTGTGCACTCTGTTTTAAATTAGATGTAAGTTCATATTGTGTTTATGCGATGAAATTGAAACAATTTAATAGGACGTTTAATGTTTTTTATTCAGTATACAGTACGTAGTAAGCAATAATTTAAAACATTACATGCATTTCAACAAGTGTTTCAAATAATTATTTTTAATCCGATTCTCACAGTTCGCCGATTCTCACAGTTCGGTTATAATTATTCTTAAAGTTATTGTTTAAAAGATCTTAACAATTTTATTAGTAATTTGAGAGATTATTGGATGTAACATAAATAAAATTTAATACATTTATAAATAATTCAATTTTAGGTAATATGAATCGGAAAATATGTTGCGAAAATGTATTATTAATCAACATAGATGGTATTCATGTTGAGGTATT
>CM063511.1:129167885-129197885 GCA_032207245.1 Pardosa pseudoannulata
TTCAATAAATTAGCACAACTATCAATTTTCCGACTCAAAATTCCCTGAAACTTTTCAACAACACTATATACAGTAGGCATATTGAAAGCTAAAAGATAAAAATAATTAATAAAAAAAATATATAATTGTAAAATACAACCAGATTTGCAGCAAAATACAGAAAGTCAGAAATCTGCTTGATCACTTACTTCACAAAGAAATGGAGAATGAATGAAATGGCGGTAAAACATATATGAAATCCAAAAATTGTTGCCACTAAACTTTTAAAAAAACTCAAAAAATGGTACAAAATACAAGAAAATACTGAATTTGACAACAGCAAAAACCTAAAAGCTGAAAAAACCTAACTTGGCAACACCAAAATAAGAAATAGCAACCCTCAAAAGTCCGTAGGGAGTGCCAGATTTGGCGCGTAATTTTTTTTTTTTTGGGGGGGGGTATATCAAAGTTGTACCCATTATAATTACGAACGATTTATCAATGAGCTTCTTAGAACTGTAGAAAGTCAACAATTTATCATTTATTTTTATTATTTAAACAATTCTTATGTCTTAAAGGATAATTTACAGTACATAAATATAAGGTGATTATTTTCATTTTGGTTTGAAATGTAGTACGTGTGAATTACAGGTTGAAAAATTTATCTAATTTTGTATATCATTTATTGTTATCAATAGACTATTGTTATCAAAATCATGGTGACCCAGACTGATCCCATTAATCGGATCCCACTGTATTATTGTTCCTTAAGTAATAAGACTTTGGAAAATTTAATAATTTTATGAACACACTATTCAAAAAATTTCAAGCTATAAAACTTGCATTTTCATTGTATGATTAGTTAAATTTCGCTTATAGTGTTTTTATATATCCAGCTTGATCCACAGTAACACAGTCGGCAAAGCATCGATCTCATATTGGAAGGCTTGTGGGAATGAGTCTCAATCCATCAAGTAAATTAGATTCATGGTCGTAATGCCCCCTAAGTTAAGTAAGTAATACTTAAGAATAGGGTATTCTTTGGCTAATGTGGCCAAAGTATTGGCGATGGTTACTAAAAAACACAGGTATTCCATCCTTTGTATCCCTTGATTTATTGGCGACTTTAATGGATGCAGAGTGTGTCATTGTAATAGAATTATATACTTTTACTTAATTAACCCAAAGACTTAGAAACCGGGCATTGTTATTTATGGACAATAAACCTCTCAACAGTTTACAAAGCCAACAGCTCCAAATTATTAAAAATGACCCATAGTGAGACATTAATGATTTACTATATCTCTTTTAAGCATTAATTGCATGTAAAACATAAGAAAAGGGTTGAGAGCCGTGGTAGCTTCGGTGACAAAGGCAACGTCTCTCGTAACTGAGAGGTTGTGGATTCGGAAACCGAGCCGGACTATGGTCAGCTGTAATAGCTATAGGTGACTGAGGCATGTAAAATATGTTCGTGGCCACAATGCCCTCCCTGTTCTCAGTCAATACTTCTAGGGGTAGCAGTACAAGTTTATGGATCTTCTTCTTGGTCCGTTCTTCAAAATCATGAGGGCCTACTTGAGCATAAGTCGAACTTTCACCCATGAGGTTCTCGTAGAAACAAAAGGCTCATTCCTTTGCCTTATATCGAGTAGCCTCCTGCTCATATCGAGCTTGGTTTGACCAAGTGGCAAAAGACAACAAACACAACAACAAAAGTGTTGAACTTGGAGAGTTGGGTACAAATAAAATATAATTCAAGATATAGATATAGATTGTTCAGTAACAGCAAGATCATGAGAATATGTTTGGCTATCATTCTCAGAGCTTTATCGTCGAGTTAGCGATGATAGATATCCTGTTTTTATTTTCATATGAAACCCTTAATCTATACCTCTGCAGGGGCTAGAGTGAGACTCTTATGCTTGGTCCCTGCTTCTAAAATATGAGTTTTTGTATTTGATCTTTTTTAGAGAGTAATGTTGACCTCGTAAATGGAGCTTCCATAATAAAATGGTCATCTAAATCCGAGGCAATGTATGCTCAACAGGCAAATGTCTGTCAGCTTCAGTGTATCAGATGTAACTTAAATATATTATTTTAATATTGATAATTATTTCAAAGTTTAAACGTTTACAGCTTGCATTTGTAAGTACTTTAGTCTTTTTTTAAAATAAAATGGCACAACCGAAATTCAAATGTATTTATCACTTCTGACCTTCTTTCATTGATAATTTTCGAGGATTTAAAGCCTTATACTGGGTTTCATTTACTGGTAAATGAAAGTGCCTTTAAATATGGCTTTAAATATGCCTTTAAATATCTCTCTTACACTTCAACAATATTTATTTTTATTTCTTGAATATGCTTTGAAATGTTTTGTTTATTTATATTGTTTTTAAGGTATTTATAAAATAGCTTAAATTTTAGAACTCAATTTCTGGAAAATTTTAAAATGGTCTTTATGTACTTCAGTTGTGAACTTCTTATCTTTGTTATTTTATTGTTGAAAAATTATTTTTTAAAAAGAAATAAAGAAATTAAAAAGAAAGAATTAAAGAATATGAAAATTATTAAAAATTAAAAACAGCATAAAACGTGAATTATTTTAAATCAATCTTATTTAAAATTTTATTAAAAATTAAAAAAAAAAAAAATTTTTGTATTTATGAAAATACAATTAAAATAACATTATGGAAATTTAAAATTTTATTTTTTATCAATTAAATACATTATATGTATAATAAATTAAAAAAAATAAAGAATTTTTAAAAAGAAAGATTAGAATTAAATAAAATCATAATTAATTATAAAATATCCAGATAAAAGGATTTTTTAATTTTTATATTTTATATTAAATTTTTAATTTAATAAAATAAATATTTTTTTTTTGTATTAAAATATTGGAAATTATAATTTTGATTTTTTAAATATATTTTATTAAATTAAATTATAATTATATAAATATATAATATTTTATGATTAAGCTATTATATAATTAAAATACGTTATAATTTTTTTTTATTATTATTAAATATATCAATTTTTAATGCTTTAAAATATAATTTTATTCATATCCTTATAATATAAAACTTAAAATAATTTTTAATTAAAAATTTCATAAAAATAAGTAATTATTAAAGATTGGTAATATATGTTATAAGATATAAATATTAAAAATTACAAAGTTTAATTATTTATAAATAAAATTGCTAAAGTCTTTTAATCAATTATATGACATAAAATAATATGTATATTTGATATGAAAGTAAATTAAAATAATTTTTTTCTGAGACGTTAAATTATCAAAAAAAAATAACATTTTAATGTATAAATAGCATATTAAAGCAATCTATTTATGAAATTGCTAAAGTAATTATATTAAAAAATACATATACATATGTCATATATTTTGAATAAATATTGCTTTAAATTCAGCTAAAGTTTTAAATTTTAAAAAAATGATGAATGTTGAGGAAAACAGGATAAAAAAATATTTAAAGAAAGTTCATTGTTTAATTTATTGTTTACTTAAATAGTATCAAAAAATAAATGATAAAAATTAATATATAAATATATTAGTAAGCATTTATTTTTTATCTTAAAAATTTAGCACTTGCTTATAAGTGTGCTAAATAAAGTAGTAAAAATTTTTAATAAAAAATATATTTTTAAAGCTATATATATTTAAAAATGTAGTTAATTTTGATTACTATTTCAGTATTTGGGAGGTACCACTCTAAGCACAGTCATCAAGACATTAAAAATCAAATAATCCACGAATTATTCTTTTACATCAATAAATTCCCCTGAGTTTTATTTAATATAGTGCATTCAAGGTATTTTTTGAGTTTCGTAAAAAAAATAACACACTAAAATGTGTACAGAACGTTTAAAACTTTTAAATCCTTTAAAGTATTTAAAATCTTATCATACATTTTAAAAATATAAATAAAACCTTCTCAACTGTTTTCAAATAATGAACTTCAAACATAATGACTATATTTCATTATATTAGTACAATTATTATATATTATCATAATTCAGGAAATCTTGTAATTTACTTTAAACAATTAACTCTTTATTAATATCTACTCCAATAGTGAGGTTTAGGACCATACATTTAAATCTTAGTGAATATTGTTTTTAAAAAGAGTGAGATTAACATATCACATACCTAACTCAGTGAGAATTTATATGATTCGCCATTAAAATGAAATGTTTTAAAAACATTAATGAAATTTATATTAAAATGTATAATATGACATACTTTTAAAACTAATAAATATTCTAAATTATTTAAAAACGATTAATCAAAAATTTTAATACAATAGTTCGGTAAAAGTTCAGTTGTCAAAAACATTACATTGCAAAAACACATTGTTCTTGTACACGTAAAAAGTAGTATCTGTTAAAGTCAATATTACGTATCTTTCTTACAGCTGCAAAAAAAATTAAAAGATTAAATGAGAAAAAATATTAATTAATATAAAAATGTATATAATTAAAGTATTATAATAGTAGTAGTAATCAGGTTAAAATATTGAAGATTATACAATTATATAAAAATATTTCGTTTTCAGATATAATTTAATATATTTTTGTTTATAATGCATTTTATAAAACATGGATTATTTATAAATATGAATTAAAAAAGATTAAATGAATATTTCATTCACATTTCAGAATATGTCAGGAATCAAACGAAATGAGTTACTCTCTCTTACAAAATTTATAACAGCAATTTTTAAATTTTGTTATTTTGATTGAAATTCCTAAATAAATAAAATTTTGTTTCACAGTCATATACTTAATTCTATTTAAACAATATCCTGCTTAATATTTATCGGAAAAGCATGGATTTTCATATAAAAAATATAATAATCTGCATATTATTTTAACATTTTATAACTCTATTTTATGTTCAATATTTCAAATAATATAAGTTGAAAGAGAGACTATATAATTCTGTTTATTTATTTATATACGAGTATGTTAAGTATATCAGCAAAAATGTTCTGAAAAAAATTCTGTTGTTTCAGATATACAATCTTGATTTGCACTGAGCTGTTCAGCAAACAGAAACGTGAATTAGTATTTATTTTACAGTAAAGGATAAAGCGAGTCAATAGCACTAAGCCTAAATATCAATTTCTTTTTTATCGGAAACAAAACTGTCAGTGACATAATCTATATAAATATAAACAAATATTTTACAGTTTCAAAACCTGTAGAGAGTTACAGCGAAAAAAATATATATACTGAAAGATATGACAAGTATAAAGAACAATGCATTCAGTCAAGCATTTTGTTTAAAAGAATAAAATATGTTGTTTGAAACAGAGAATAAATGTTCTGTTAAAATTATAAATACACGTTATGATAGATAAATAATGCATTAGAAAAAAACTGTATTTTAAGGAAACTTGTTTTTAATATATCATTATAATACATTTACAACAGTATTTTAGATTTACTAAATAGTGAGATTTCGGAACTTAATTTGAAGTCTTAATGAATATGTTTTCAAAAAAGTGAAATTATAATATCACATGTCTAACTAGGGGAATATTAAATATTATATGCCATTAATATGAAATGTTTTAAAAACATTAATTATAAATTTATAATTAAAATGTATAATAAATACATTATTTTAAAACTAATACCAGTTCTGAATTATTTAATAGCTATTTTGTAAAAACAAATTAAAACTAAGATTGTTCTGGTAAATTTATAGCTGCCAGACATATTTTGTTGTAAAAAAATTATTCTGGTAAATGTAAAAAGTATAAGAATGATTAGTAATATCTGCAAAAGTCAATATTACTAATCATTCTTACAGCTGTAAAATGTTTTTAAAACATTATATGAGAAAAAAATATAAATTAATATAAAAATGTTTATAATTAAGATATAATAGTAATAGTAATCCAGTTAAAATATTGGAGATTATACAATTATATAAATATATTTCGTTTTCAGACATAATTTAGTATATTATTCTTCATAATGCGTTTTAAAGAACATGTATTATTTATAAATATGAATTCAAAAAGATTAAATGAACATTTTACTTACATTACCAGAACTTGTTATGAAACAGACAAAATGTGTTAATCTTTTACAAAACTTAAAACAAAAATTTTTTAAATTTTGTTATTTTGATTGAAATTCATAAAAAATAAAAATTTTTTTCACAGTCATATACTTCAGTTATATACAAATAATATTATACTTAATATTTATCTGAAAAGCATGGATTATCATATTCAAAAGATATAAATTAATATAAAAATGTATATAATAAAGGTATTATAATAGTATTAGAAATCAGGTTAAAATATTGAAGATTATATAATTAAATAAATATATTTCGTATATTATTCTTTACAATGCATTTTAAAGAATATGAATTCAGAAAGATTAAATGAACTTTTCATTTACATTTCAGAACATGTTACGAAACAGACAAAATAAATTAATCTCTTACAAAACTTAAAACAGCAATTTTTAAATTCTGTTATTTTGATTGAAATTCCAAAATAAATAAAAATTTGTTTCACAGTCATATACTTCAATTCTATTTAAACTATAACTTATTTAATATTTATCAGAACAGCATAGATTATCGTTTAGAAAATATATAATTATCTGTAGATTATTTTAACATTATATAACTCTATTTTATGTTCAAGACTTCAAATAATATAATACAAGTTCAACGAGAGAAGCATATAATTCTTTTTATTTATTTTCATATCCGTATGTTAACTATATTAACAAAAATACAATCATGATTTTCACTGAGCTGTTCAGCAAACGTGATTTAATATTTATTTTACAGTAAAGGATAAAGGGAGTCCATAGAACTAAGCCTAAATATCAATTTCGTTTTTATCGGAAACAAAACTTTCAGTGACATAATCTATATAAATATAAACAAATATTTTACAGTTTCAAAACCTGTAGAGAGTTACATCGAAAATATATATATACTGAAAGATATCACATATATAAAGAACAATGCATTCAGTCAAGCATTTTGTTTAAAAGAATAATATAGGTTGTTTGAAACAGAGAATAAATGTTCTTTTAAAATTATAAATACACGTTATGATAGATAAATAATGCATTAAATGAACTGTATTTTAAGGAAACTTGTTTTTGAACTCATCATAATAACACGGTTATAACAGTATATTATATTTTCTAAATAGTGAGATTTTTGACCTTCTTTTTAATCTTAATGAATATATCTTTCAAGAAATATAAAATTAAAATATCACATGTCTAACACAGTGAAAGTTAAATGTATATGATATGCAATTAAAAATATTAATTAATTTCATAATTAAAATGTATAATTATGGCATCATATTTAAACTAATAAATGTTCTAAATTATTCTCAAACTATTTTGCAAAAAAATTTAAAGCAATTTTTCTGATAAAATTTCAGTCATAAACATTAAATTGTAAAAACACATTGTTCTTGTAAACATAAAAAGTATTACAATGATTAGTAATATCTGCTAAAGTGAATATTGCTAATCATTCTTATATATAATTAAACTGTATTTTGTATAATTATATACGATTATATATAATTAAACTGCATAATTATGACATCATTTTAAAACTAATAAATTTTTCTAAATTATTTAAAAACGATTATACAAAAATTTTAATGCAATTGTTTTAGTAAAAGTTCAGCTGTCAAAAACATTACATTGCAAAAACTTTGTTATTGTAAACGTAAAAAGTATAACAATGATTAGTAATATCTGTTAAAGTCAATATTATTAATCATTCTTACAGCTGTAAAAAGTTTTTAAAAGATTATATGAAAAAATATAAATTAATATCAAAATATATATAATTAAGATTTTATAATGATGTTAGTAATGAAGTTAAAATATTGAAGATTATAAAATTATATAAAAATATTTCGTTTTCATATATAATTTATTATATTATTTTTGTAATGCATTTTATAGAACATGGATTATTTATAAATATCAATTTAAAAATATAAAATGAACATTTCATTTACAATTCAGAACATGTTAGGAATCAAACGAAATAAGTTAATCTGTTACAAAACTTAAAACAGCAATTTTTAAATTCTGTTATTTTGTTTGAAATTCTTAAATAAATAAATAAAAATTTGTTTCATAATCATATACTTCTATTCCATTCAAACAATATTATACTTAATATTTATCGGAACAGTATGGATTATCGTATACAAATAATATAATAATCTGCATACTATTTTAACATTTTATAACTCTATTTTTTTAATACTTGAAATAATATTACATACGTTGAACGATATAAGTATATAATTATTTTTATCTATTTATATACGCGTATGTTAACTATATTAACAAAAACGTTCTGAAAAACTTTCTGCCCCTTTCGGATCTACAATCATGATTTGCACTGATCTGTTCAGCAAACAGAATCGTGATTCAGTATTTATTTTACAGTAAAGGATAAAGCGAGTCAATAGCACTAAGCCTAAATATCAATTTCTTTTTTATCGGAAACAAAACTGTCAGTAACATAATCTATATAAATATAAACAAATATTTTACAGTTTCAAACATGTAGAGAGTTACAACGAAAAAATATATATACTGAAAGATATGACACGTATAAACAACAATGCATTTTGTTTAAAAGAATAAAATATGTTGTTTGAAACAGAGAGTAAATATTATTTTAAAATTATACATACACGTTTTGATATATAAATAATGCATTAAAAAAACTGTATTTTAAGGAAACTTGTTTTTAATCTCATCATAATAACACGGTTATAACAGTATATTATATTTTCTAATTAGTGAGATTTCGTAACTTATTTAAATCCCAATGAATATATTTTTCAAAAAAAGTGAAATTACCATATCACATGTCTAACTCGGGGAAAGTTAAATATGATATGTAATAAACTGAAATGATTTAAAAACATTAATTATTTTTATAATTAAAATGTATAATTAGTACATCATTTTAAAACTAAAACATGTTCTAAATTATAGTGGACTCCGCTGAATGTGATCAGTTTGGGACACCGCCATTTTGATAACATTAACCGATTGCTAACAAAAAACATATGCAAAATTAGATACATTTACCCCCCACTTAATTCACACCTTATATTTTTTGTACCGTATATTATCCTTTAACACATAAGAATTGTATATATAATTTAAAAAATGCTCATTTGTTAACTGTCTACAATTTTTTGTATTTCTTTAATTTGTTCGTAATCATAATGTTTTTTAATGTCATCGGAGCGGTGTTGTACTCCACGTTTCAACACTTTCAATTAATTTCTCATATCAGAACTTATAAGAGGTGTCTTGATATCAAGAGAATATTCATCTCACTCATCAGTTCTATCATTCGTCTATTTTCTTATGACAATCTGACGGATTTCAGATTCTGTTAACCCTTTAAATGTCACCTACATGAATTCTATTGAGTTTAATGAAATTAGTTTATAATTATTGTATATGAACCTTATAAATGCAAAATGTAAGTTTTTGTTTATAACCCTTAGAGAGGTTTGCCTTAGACGATATAGGAGGAATTGAGAGGGGTAAACTGTCAAACCCATCCCCTTGTATAGCGTAAACAAAATACTATTTAAAATTTTAATTATATTGGAAGAACAATAAATAAGTGTTCTTAAAAAAGTAAAATAAATAAATAATTTAACAATTTATAAGTGTTGTTTGAATAGATACTTTTGTTTGGGGTCATAAGTGAAAAACAATTTCATTACTAACTTTCCAGGTACAGCAAGTATAAATACATATATTTCAAAAGAAAAAAATAAATTAAATGTAGTACTGTAATTTACTGTAGGTGTTAAATGTCATAAGTATACAAAAATTGAAAAAAATTCATATTTCTCTATAACTTAGAGAAAAAAATTTTTATCAGGAAGTTTCGCTGCGAAACCATTGTCCACTAAAAGGTTAATGGCTACTGGACTCTGCTTAATGTGATCGCGATTGTTATCAATCGGTTTTTTTTTATCGAAATCATTTAGTCCCGATTTTCTTTATTTATTTGTATATTAAATTTATCACTTCATGTGATCGTTACATCGGTTAATGTTATCAGTTTTCGAACCTGATTTTAACTGGCAAAGGAGTATTCACAATATATTCAGAAGGAACACATTCGTTTCTTTCACTTCGCTGTTTGAATTTCATAGAATTCTCCCTTTTCCACCTTGGGAAATGGGAAATTAACAAAGGGGTGTGGGATTAAAAACTCCTGGAATTTTTCAGAAATACGCGAACCCTGCTGGTGGTCAATGTTTTTTAGATAAGCAGAAGGCAACAAATTCTATCCGGAACTGAGAAGGAGCGTATTCATATGTACCGAGGTACTTTCTTACGGTGATTTGCACGTGCATGCATAGCCGTGGGAGGATTTTCCTTGAGGAATTTAGGACCCCAATTATTTACGTCAAGTTTAGCGACTCCTGCAGAGTAGATAGATCACGGAATGGCAGCATAATGGTCAAGCTCGCACAGAGCTTGACCATTATGCTGCCATTGAGTTGAGTGAGTTATGTGAGCAGGGGCTAAAAAGTAATGTCAACTTGAACAAAAAGGGACTACTTTAATGAGCCCACCTGCACTCCCGAAAGTCATTTGATGTGGGAAAATTTCCCGAAGACAAGGGATTGGATAAGAAGAAAAAGGGGCGTTGGGACCGAGGTGAGGAGTTTGGAAACGTAGTGAGAGCGAACAGTTGGAAGAAGTGGGCAGTCAAGAGAAGTGGGACAAGGATCCACTAGCACCAGCTCGTCCCGTGCGCCTGGACCGACACCGCCCCGCTACCATCACCAACTCGTCTCGTACGCCGTTAGGAAAGCTCCTGCCTGCTCCCCTGTGACTTTAATGGAGGTAATTTATAAAATAATATTTACAGTCATTTGACTTTGGCCTCTGTTACTAATAATAATTTCTTATCAAGAGATGTGGGATAATTATAGTGTAAATAGAAGAAATAAATGATTGATCGTTATGATAACCAAGGATCTATTTGTAAATAAATGCATAGAATAAATGTCTGAATCTATATAAAGTATTATATTCATTCTGTGTTTCCCCCTTGTAATGAACACTGGTGTATAGGTTGTATGTACGTTACAACATCACATTTTATGCTTTGCTCGCTTACATGTAGCTTGTCGATGGGGAGCCAGAAAATGAAATGATTTAACATTAAAACAAAAGATGGAAATTTTAAATCTCTATGACAGGTTACCAAAAATGAGTCAGCGCAATACTGCAGTGCAGTTAAACATTTCACAGCTATTGTGCAAAATTTGGAGAAATCGTGATGAACTTACTAGAAAAGATAAACAAAATGAAAATACGGAGTGCAAACGGAATAGATCTGGTAAAGAGGAGCAAGTTGAAAAGGCTCTAAGACTTTGGTTTGGTGTGAATTAAAGGAGGAGGGGGTAAATTTATCTAATTTTGCATATCGTTTAATGTTATCAAACGGTTATCGTTACAAAATCGAGGTGTACTAAACTGATCACATTAAGCGGATTCCACTGTATTTGGTAGGCGTTAGGTATTCGGTATTTTGGTGGTAGGTGGTTGGTATTTCTTATTGTTGGTTCAGTAGTTACCAGTACAGAATATATTATATCACATATGTTGTGAATTCGGATCATATACAGTGATACGTATTTACAACATATATGATACACTGTGTCCTGTAATTTGAGCCTGGAAATTTGTGAAAAGTCTAAAAAAACTCCCTGCATTTGAAAGTTAAATAATTATCCAGGTTTGGTTTGGAGTGCTACGGTCTACTTTTTGCAACACGAGGGCTAATGAGACTGAGACCTACTGCTTAAAGCCGATTTCGAACGGCTAAGAACGTCCATGCCACTGTGGGATTCGAACAGGTTCCGAAGGCCAGCACCCTAACCACTCGGCCATCTTTCGGCAAATAATTATCCAGTATAGCATCATTGTCAATTATAAATTCTTCATTTCTTATCAGTATTAGAGCCCTGATTAATCACCGTTTAATGACTGAAGACATGCTTGTGTAAATACCTTAGAAAAACAAAACTTCATTAATAATTACATTAGTTTATATTTCCATCACCCGGGAAAATATACATTCTCGATAAATTTCTGAAACGTAGATTTTTATGCTGTTGCTGGAAGTATACCGGAAAGCATGAATGTACATCGCATTTGTTTTATGAAAAAAGGGACCACCTGAAATACTTATGCTGGTATTTATTACTGTCGTAGGAAAAATTAATGAAAATTGTATGTATCTATATGCTTATCTGTATGGTTAAACCAGAGAAGAATTTTCCATGACAAAGATTTACAATTTATAAACAACTCAATGATGTACTGTCTTCAATACAAGCCCAGTACAGAAATGATTCAATTTAAAATATTCTTATGGTAAATTAATATAGAAGTGTCTTTGCGAAAATAATTCTTTAATTGATTATTATTTATACAATTATTGAATATAAATTTTGTTAAAATATGATTGAATTAAGTGTTAGATTAACTTTTAAAATAAGCTGATTATTTCTAGCCTGAAATAGGATTCCAAATATGAGCTCTTTGTCATCATACAGCTAATATTTAGTACACTATACAGCTTTTGTACACCACAGAGCTTTGTCATCCATATGACCGTGTCATGTTCATAGGTATTACATTATGAATTTACCATATTGTATGCTGGACATGTACTAGTACTTTTTCTGACGATTGAATATTTGATCTCGTGTCACGTACTAGTACGGGTTAGTGTAACAACATGGTTTGTTTGTGGGTACAAAAATAACGGTATAAACAAGAAAACGAAGCCGAATGTTCTTATCTACTACATAGAATCTGGAAAAATTTAGACAAATAAAAACTAGTTTTTACATTATTAGTTTTATGATTGCTCTTTTCATTTTTTATTATGTAAAAATGTTTATATACAATATAATTCGAAAACATTAAAACTGCATACTAATATTTCTATTTTATTTTTCATATTTACGATATTATTATAAACTAGCATATAGCCCATCATATGACGGGATCAGTAAAATTTTTAATATTCCAGAACTGTTAAGTACCCAATGAGGCAGGTAATAAAATGGTTTGTTTTTTGGCTGAGAATTATCTGGTTCACTCTCAATAGTTTATTTATCGTCATACTCCTCTAGAGTCTCCCGATCCTGTAATGCAGTTTAGAATCACATTTAATTCATTTAGTCAAACCATGTGGTTATGTATAACAAACAAACAAACTTCTTAATTTCCAAATATATATAAATTAAAAGTTAGATATTTAGTAGTCCTCGACTTATATGAAAAGAATTTATTGTTAATACCGATGATAAAATTTTCATTACAACAAAAAATAATCGATGATTGAATTTAAAATTATCACTTATATACTTAATCTATTATTTAAGTCAAATATAAAAGAAAATTATTTGCTTAATATGTAAGTTCAGCGATAAAACGTATGAAAATAATGCACGCGATATTTAAATAATTTAAAACAAGAAATGATTATATGAGATGGTTAAAGGAATGACGTCATAATGCTAGAAAAAAATGTTATTTTTACCTATTTATTACGTGAATAAATTGATAAA
Source organism: Pardosa pseudoannulata (assembly GCA_032207245.1). Taxonomy (NCBI): domain Eukaryota; kingdom Metazoa; phylum Arthropoda; class Arachnida; order Araneae; family Lycosidae; genus Pardosa; species Pardosa pseudoannulata. Next base: position 129,181,547 of record CM063511.1, read on the forward strand.
TTTAATCGCCTGCCCTTAGCCGAGGAATCCATTCCAGGTACAACCGCTTCAAAAATTTGCCGACAGACACCTTAGGCACACCTTAGGCACCTTAGACACCTTATAAATTTATCCACTAAAAAATATATTTTTTGTTTACAAAAATATTAGGGTTGTTATTTATATATTTTTATTTGAATATTTGTTTATATATTTCAATAATATGAAAAGTTGGTTAAAAATTTTAATAATTTTCGATCTATTGAAATTTAACTGAATAACTAAATTTACGCTCAAAACGCCCGCTCCCGGTACAATTAATTTGCGAAATGTACACGCACACAATGTGTTAAGCTATGAAGGGTAAAAATAAAGTGTTATTTATTTCATAATTTTTGCAATATAGTTGCATAATGCCTACAAAAGTTATGTTAGATACATTATTGTATAGTTTTAAAAATTATATTTTTCAAATTTTAAAACTCTGCAGAAAAGATTTGCTACGCATTTAATTTTAACGTAATAAAAGAACACATACTGTAAGTTCCTCATTAAATGATTTCGCGAAATATAATTATAGATGCCATATTTTTAAAGAACTTAACAATAGAAGAATTTAATTAAATAAACTAACAAGACGTTATGTGGTACAGAAGAAAAATGTTTTGAAATTCACAGCAAAGTAAATAAATTATGAAAAATATGTTCAAAATTTTATAGATCTTAAAATCCATATTAAGGGTAAAAATAATGAATTATTTACTTATTTCATAATTCCCGCAATCCGGTTGCATAATGCCTACAAAAGGTTTGTCAGAAATTGTCTTGTATAATTTTAAAAACTACTCATTTAATTTTAACCTAATAACAGAACACATAATGTAAGCTTCTAAAAAATGATTTAGTGCAAAATATTTTTTTTTTATTTTGTATGACAAAACTTATTGTGTAACTTAATCAGCAAATTTATTGGTCAGATTTTCGAATGTCACTTATTGAGGTTTGGTTGGTTGAGGTTTTCTGGCGCAAGATTTCAACAAGTATATGCTGCGCCAATCGAAAGAGTGAGATTGTAAAACACAAAGAAATATAATTTAAAAATAGAAGACACTATTCAGTGCTTAAAAGATAAAATACAAATAACAAACGATGTAAAGGGTCGGATTAAAAAATACTTTTTAAAATTAAACAAGGTTAAAGATATGAATGCGAATCAGAAATTCAAAAAGTTTTGGGTGGGGGTCTCGCCTAAAATTTCGCTTATACTGGGATGAAAAGTTTTAAAATATATATTGTAAAAATGTGTAAAAGCGGGACATGAAGTTAAAATAGTCACTTATTGAGAGGTAGAGAGAAATTTATATTTTGATTGAATATTCGAAAACAGTTCTTTAAATTGAGGTGCCCCTGATTCGGATATGTCCACTATGAAGGTTTTAATATTGCAATTAGTTATTGATGTGTAACAATGAGTTACACTTCTGTACAACGCCAGCGAGGGAGACTGTCCGAAGGAAGAAAGCTATGTCAGCGACCCCCCCCCTTCACCCCATTGGACAAGATAGGTTGCTAACGTGCGTCTGTAGTCTTTGGCCCTGGGAACAGTAGTCATTGGATTTTGCTTGGTAGATTTGAAGGCCCCTTCAGAAAAAAAATAACAGGCCAAGACGGAATGAAAGGTTAACTTCATCAGAGGTTCTACCATTTTTTTTTATCGGAACAGATAACGTCATCAGAGGCAGGGAGTTGCTCCAATAATTCCAGCAGTATATGGAGACTCCATATTGATGCATAAATTGTTTTATTGTGTCACCAGATTGTTCTTAATCAAAAATAGAATTGTAAAATAAAGAACCTACAAAAGGGTAAGTCTTCGCCCGTTTGTATCTGGTGTCTTATTCTTTGTGTTAGCAGACCTGGTCTAAGTCATTAGTACATAATATGATGTCAAAAACTAGAATTCCTCATAATCCAAGTAAATTAAAGAATTACGTTTTAAAAATGCAGTATTTGTATTAAAGTTCATAAAAGTTTCACACATTTTATGTCAGGAACTCTAATAGATGCAGACCAGTCACGATATATTTTTAACAGCAAACCACTGCATGACGTAAGACGAGGTAGAGATGATAATTTTTAAGACGAGGTTAGAATAGTTAAAATTTATACGAGCGCACATTTTTGCTGCGTTATCATTTGCGTGTAGTTAGAAGTGGAGAAGATAAAATAACTGTGGTAGGAAGCCTATATTTTAGAAATTGCAGTGATTTAAGCTATTTGCATTAATTCCTCTACTTAAAGTTAATACTAAACGAAAGGTTGAAATTCAAGTGACGTGATATTTGAGTTGTTTAAGGAAATGAATGCAGATTGACCTACCTATTTTGCAAAATATTAATGGTACATTTTGAGGGTTCAGGGAACTTAAAAACCCTAATAGTAAATGTGTGGATATCATTTGTACATATAACTTAAGTTAAACTTAGAATTTAGAAACATTTCATTTGCTAACATTTTAGAAACATTTCATTTGCTTAGAAACATTTTCATTTGCTATTCAGATATTTTACATGTTTCTAAAAAAATGGTAAAGATTATACTTTATATACTTCTACTCATTTCACATATGACTACATTCTATTACATTCCTAATAGAATTCATTCATTTTTTCAATTTTCAGTTATGTTTTGACCCAGAATTTTCAATCAGATTTTTCTACAGTAAGAACTGTTAATCTAGTCACTTTCTAGCTTTTCAAAATTAATTTTGATGTATGTATATATATATATATATATATATATATATATATATATATATATATATATATATATATATATGTATAAATTTTTATGCTACTACATTACTCAAGACAGAAATTTTTAATGTCTTCAACTTTTTAATATAGGGTACAAATTAACTTGTCAATCAAATAGATAGCCTTTTTTAAATATCAGCTAAGACGAGAATAACGGTTGTCCGACATATTTTATTCGACCTAATGGTAGACAATAATTATTGTAGATAATAAATATTTCCTATTTTTGCTTGCAATTACAGATGCTGTAGATTACGTTGATCTAAGTCCTTTCGGAAGTTCAGATAGTGTGTTTGTATACTGTTAACACATTGTAAGCGGGACACGTACTAGTACGTTTTCTGACGACTGATACTTCAGCGCGGGTACGATAGTACGGGTTAGTGTCAGAACATGGTTTGTTTGTGGGTACAAAATTAACGGTATATACAGGAAAACGAAGCCAAATGTTCTTGTCTACTACATAGATTCTGGAAAAATATAGATAAATAAAAACTAGTTCATCTGTCGATGCTGAACCACTGAACGGGAAGTTTGATTAAAATTCAATTTAGATTTAAAATTAACTCTTTATTTATCCTTGCGAAAATATTATATATATATATATATATATATATATATATATATATATATATTTATATTTAATACGTATATATATATATATGCATATGTATATGTATATATATATATATGTATATTAATATATTATAAATATTTATTTGTATTTTATATATATATTTGTTTATTTGTCTATTTATATATTTGTTTATACATTTCAATATAAGATATGAAAAGTTGGTTAAAAATTTAAATATTTTTCGCTCTATTGAGATTTAACTGAATAACAAAATTTACACGCAAATCGCCCAGTACAATATCACTGTTAAATGTACCCACACACAATGTGTTAAGAACTTCGTAAACCAATTTGTACTCTCTCTGAACAATTTTTGAAAAGATGAGATGTAATTATTGAAATTCGGGAATTGCAATGCATTATAATCTTTATGTAAACGAAAATATTTAGATGAATATGTATTTTCCAGTAAGCACCTGAAATATAGACTAAAGTTGCTAATGGTTTTGCCTCTATAACGGATAGTGGAAATACCGTCGAATGTGAAAAATATGTATCTCATAATTACGGTTATCATTAAACAAATACTTAAGTGAGTAAAATAAGTTAGTCAAGAAAAGTAGAAGTTGTTATTTTATTAAGAAAGTGAAATAGTTTTTTTTTTTCTTGAAGTGTTTTCTCTCTTGAAAGTTTTTTTTTAAATCTCCGTCCTCATTTAAGAAATATATATAGAAGAAAACAGATTCATGAATTAAATATCTTAAAACTTTTTATTCGGAGAAATATCATTTAAAGTGTAAACCAACCATAAAACGTGACCCACTATCGGGCAGTTGCTACTTGAGAAGGTTTATTATCACCAAATTCTTTTGAATGGGATAAAGAGAGATACTAAAATGAATCTTATAATGCATGGAAGGTGCTTGCAACTGATAATAAAGTATGATTTCTACCAAAGTGAAGGAAAGAGATTGGAGAAAGTGACAAATTATACTTCCTTATTTTACACAGATGTGATTTTTGAGAGATTTATGAGTAGGAAGTCTTCTTAGAATCTTATGATTTTGAACAAATTTTGTATCCTAATGATATATAAAAGATTGAATAAACTATCTTTGAGCTGTAGGAAATTAGTTTAAAATTTAAAAAAATTAAAAATTATCAATTCGATAGACATATCTAAATAAATAAAAATAACTTATTATATACTGTATCCTGTATTGAATATAATCCTATGATTTTCAACAAAAAAGCTATAATAATGGTATATAAAGGATTAACTATCTTTGAGGTGTATGAAATTAGTTTGAAATTTAAAAAATTAAAAATTCTCAATTCAATAGACATATTTAAGAAGGAAGCAAAAATAACTTATTATATAATGTATCCTGTATTGAATATAATCCTATGATTTTAAACAAATAAGCTATAATAATGATATATAAAGGGTTAACTATATTTAAGGTGTATGAAATTAGTTTGAAATTTAAAAAAATTAAAAATTCTCAATTGAATAGACATATTTAAGAAGGAAGCAAAAATAGTTTATTATATCCTGTATCCTTTATTGAATATAATCCTATGGTTTTAAACAAATAAGCTATCATAATGATATATAAAGTATTAACTGAGCTATAATTCAAGTGTATGAAATTAATTTAAAAATTAAAAAATAAAAATTTTCAAGTGAATAGGCATACCTAAGAAGGAAGCAAAAGTAGCTTATTATATCTTGTATCCTGTATTGAATATAATTATTACCACAAGGAAAACACAACTAATATAAGTGATTACTTTAAATCTTTTTTCCTAAAATAGAATTAGATATTTATTTATTTTGGAAATCCAAGAAACTATCTTAAAGATTTTATTACACTCCTATCCTATAAAAGTTATTGACTACCATATATTTCCGTGTATAAGACAATACTTAAAACCTAAAAATGACCCCCCAAGGTTGTCTTATACGACAGGGGTACAAAAAAAAATGTTGATTGCAAAACACCATTATAAAATGAATCAAGTCACTCACGAATGTTTTTAAAATCCTGCAAAATCCTCACATTCATCATCTGTGGGCTCAAGTATATTCTGATTTTCACTGTTGAGTGCATCATAGGGATTAAATTCTGTACCTAATGAGTCGAATTCTGTGTCGTCATCAGAATACCATAATATATCGTCCTCAGTGCCAAACCTTTACATTTTAAACGATTTTATCACTGTTTCCACTTTCTCAGCATATTAAGTAACTCGGTTCGCATAGCTTCACGTTTTGTATAGAACTTTTCGTCACTTCTCATTCATTCATTCTATTGTTCGCGCTTGTTGTCTTTGAATGGTTTATTAAGTGGGAAATATAAAGGTTGTACCATTGAAATTAAACCACTCGGTATGACAGCAATGTTGGTATTAAACAAGTATGCAGTGTTAACCCTCTGACTGCTCATGCCGCAATTTCCACAAGCAATTCAAATGTAGCAAAATTTGCTCCTCCAGCGATTTCTTTGGGCATGTGTTTTGTTATTCCGTAAAATTTGTTAGTTCCGTATATCTACGCATTACAATATTATTGAGAATTTTGGGGTCGCCTTATACGGCTGATTTATGCTAAAATTGTGAAAATTCTCTGAAAATTTATACCTTGTCTTATCTGAAGGTCGCCTTATACGTGGAAATATACGGTACATATTTTATTTAATTTAAAACAAAATTTAGTTAAAATGTATATGAATTAAAGTAGAAAATATTATAGACATTTTATGTATGAAAGAATAAATATTTCCACTATTGTCATTATATCATTTCGACTATATAATGTCCTATGGGAAGCTATGGGAAATACATAATTATAGCAATAAGCAGTTCTGATAAAGCTTAAAAACTGATGCATTTTTACTTATAGAATCAGAGCCCAATGTTATTTCAACTCCTCTTCTTAGCCCACTCTCCTGTTTCTAATCATGGATCTTGTTGGTGCTTTAACCACATTTGGCAAAATTGGCGTGCTTGCAGCTTGCGTGCGTGGCGTTTGAAAACTGGCGAGGGGATCGTAACTCAACAAACTGATACATAAACAAAAACAACATTTTGAGGAAAAATTTTACAAAAATTGAATATTTAAAATCTAATTGAATTAACAAAGAAAACACAAAGGAAACACATAACATTCATACTAAATAGACTGAAACATTCACTTAATCACAAATTAAATAAACTGAGTGTGATTTTCATCACAAATTTGTGATTTAGTGTAAATTGTAAAATTAATTTAACTTAAAAGAAACTGTATTTTGAGTGGAGGTTGAGGAGGAGTTGTAAAATTGAAAATTTTTTTTTAAATCTCTTATTTCAGTTTCAGGCATCATTGTATTGACAGATCAGAGGTTTTATTTTATGCAGAATCTTTTATTGTTCAAAATTTCTTTAGACGAGTTATATCTTTTAAATTTAGATCCGTATAATTGCATTTTTAAACTAAATAATTGTTTTTTGAAAAATGAATATTTCTTCACCGAAAGAGCAGTTAAAAACACTTTAGTTATCAATTAATTTAAGATATATATTTTTCAATATATATATATATATTTATATAATATATATATATATATATATATATAATATAAAATAAATTTATATAATTTTTTATATTTATACTAATATATACTAATATATATATACTATATAATATATATAAAAATATAATAATAAATATATTATAACAATATATATATATATATATAAATATATATATTATATATAAAATGATATAAAAATATATATATATATATATATATAATCTATATATAATATATATAATGTTTTATATAATAAATATATAATTTTTGCAAGGATAAATAAAAAGTTAATTTTTTATCTAAATTGATTTTTTAATAATCCTTCCCGTTCCGTGGTTCCGCATCCACCGATGCAAAAACTATTTTTTATTTGTCTAAATTTTTCCAGAATCTATGTTGTAGACAAGAACATACGGCTTCGTTTTCATGTAAATGCCGTTATTTTTGTACCCATAAACAAACCATGTTGTTACACTAACCCGTACTAGTACGCGTCCTGCATTCAAGTATCTATCGTCGGAAAACGTACTAGTATGTGTCCCCTATACAATGTGTTAAAAGTAACCCTATATTTTTATTAATCAAATAAAGCAAACCGCTGGTTTCTAATGGCTTGCACAAACAATTTGTTTCAAATTGTTAGCACTATTATTACTTTTTCACGATATAAATGTACTTATTATGTAAATTACATGTTACATATGTAAATATTCGTAATAATATATATGCAAATTGATGTTATTAAATTACATATTCAAATTATTGTTCCGTAGGTATATTTAAAATATTTACTATAACATTTTTACTGTACAGTAAATCAATATCACATTAAAATTGTGTTAAATTAACATTCACAGGAGCGTAAAATATTGCTAAATGTAAAATGTGGCATATATTTTTAAAAGAATTGTACTGCAAACTAAATACCTGGATTTGTTTCCTGCGTATGTATGTATTCATACATGTATCTAAGTTAAAGAAAGTTTCCTACCAATAAATGTAACGTACACCTTATACTTGATAATACTAGATACTATCGTTTTAAATTTACTAAAACCTTAAAAATAATGATTTATGTTTCATAAACAATAGTAAGACAAGCTTGAAGGAAAAATTCTTTACCAACGGTTACTTATAATGGAAACAATATTTTACGCTTCCCACTTTTCAGTATTTATGATACTGAAATTTGTAACATTTCTCACTCTTTAAATAAATATTTCATACCTGCACGAATTTTAAAAAAATGCGAAATCATATTTTTATTTTCGTAAGAAAACTATTATATTGGGCATATTTTAATAAGCATATTTTGTCATGTGCAGTTTAAAATATAAATCTTTAACTATTAGAAAATATTTTTATAGAAGATAATATTTCATTTCCGTATATGTTACAATGAAACATTTTATCTTGGAATAAACTAAATATGAATTTCAAATTTCTTTATATTGTTTACTTTAAACATTTATATAAATAAAAACTCAATGTATTTTTTATAAATGCTAATTTAATATTTTCTAAATAAAATGCAAATTAAAAACATTTTTTAAGTATAATTTATGCCTCAAATTTTTCTGAAAATATATTAATAGAATAATCATAAATTTTTGTAATTAAGTTAAAAATGGAATTACTTGAAAAAAAATGTATTAACTAATTAATTAACATATAATCTTGTATTATGAAATATTTTCTATAAACAATTTCAAATTTTACAAAATATGTGATCTTAATATTTTTTTTAAAATTGATCAATTATTCAATTAGAATAAAACATTCTTATTGTTTAATATTAAAAGTAAACTTTTTTTTATATTAATCAAATAAAGCAAATTGTTTAAAATACTTGCACAAACAATTACTTTTTGTTTTGTTAAATGTAGCAAAATTTTTTTACGAATAAATGTACTTAAATAATGTTATATAAAGATTTTTAGTAATACATATAAATTGATGTTATTAAATTATATATGCAATTATTACATACAATATTTATTTATTTATAATTTTATTGTACAGTAAATCAATTTCACATTAAATTTACTAAAATTGTTAATTAATTTCACAGGTAAAAATGAAAATGTAAAAATGTAGATATATTTTTAAAAAAATTGTATTTCAAACTAATTTTATTTGTTTCCTGCGTATTGATACATAAATATCTTGTAAACAAAGTTTCCTACCAATAAATGTAACGTACACCTTATACTTGATAATACTAGATACTATCATTTTAAATTTACTAAAGCCTTGAAAATAATGATTTATGTTTCATAAACAATAGTAAGACAAGCTTGAAGGAAAAATTCTTTACCAACGGTTACTTATAATAGAAACAATATTTTACGTTTCCCACATTTCAGTATTTATGATACTGAAATTTGTAACATTTCTCACTCTTTAAATAAATATTTCATACCTGCACGAATTTTAAAAAAATGCGAAATCATATTTTTATTTTCGTAAGAAAACTATTCCGGAGTATTGGGCATATTTTAATAAGCATATTTTGTCATGTGCAGTTTAAAATATAAATCTTTGAACGTTTAGAAAATATTTTTATAGAAGATAAATATTTCATTTCCGTATGGTGTTACAATGAAACATTATTATTCTTGGAATAAACTAAATATGAGTTTCAATATTTCTTTTATATTGTTTACTTGTACAACAGTTATGTAAACATTAATACTCAGATGTATTTTTTATAAATTAGGGATATAATTTAATATTTTCTAAATAAAATGATAAATTAAAAGTTCCTTTTTTAAAGGGTATAATTTATGCCTCAATCCTTCTGAAAATCATATTAATAGAATAATCATAATATTTTGTAAAATATATAAATTATACCGTAAATATATCAACAAAAAAATACATGTCTATATATTGAAATCTATAATAGTAAATGAATAACCAATAATTCGTACTTACGTAACTAAGCATATTTGCTTAAATGTTTAAAACTTTTTTAATATATAATTTATGTATCCTTATAATAACGAAATAACTGTAAATATATCTAATTTAAAAGTAATTACAATTTAAATTGCTAATATTCTATTTTAATTCTAATATAAAACTTTACTCAATGCAGAGAAATACACGATTGCAGGAAATAATTTGCAAGAAGTTTATATAACTAAAAAATATATATTTAATACCAAGAGGAATTTTAATAGCTTTCTTTATATTTTTTTACTTCTTTATAATCCATTTATATGCAGAGGTGGGAATTTTAAAGAAGTCTAGTTACCTAACAAAATATAAAGACAAAATTTGTATTTTGTCTTTATAGTTTGAAATTACGATACATAACAAATTATTACATCTATATACTGCTGCATATTTAATATGCTAAAGAATTGTCTTCTGTTCACGTTATACGAGTACTAGTAAAATGTATTAATACTTTTTAAAAAGTCATCAGTTCCCATAAGAGGGAGTTTAGGTTTTTAAATTCCATAGCTTATTATAATTTTCGCAGTTGTAATAACATGACTTAATATTTCTTCTCGGGATAGTATAGAATTTATCACTATGCTTCCATTTAAAAACGAATATAATTAGTGAAATTTTAATTTAGTGAGAAAATACTTAAATTCATGCATTTCAGAGAACTTTAAAACAATATTTTAAAGAAAGGCATCATATATTTGTCAAAAATTTATTTCCAGTATTTACATAGTGTGTAAGCATAAAATACTAAATCAAAAGTCAAAATTATTCCTTAATAATTTACTACTTCGGTGTAACTGGAAAATATACCAATCAAAAATGAAAAATTTATTTGATATATATATTGATACTTTATAAAATGTTGTACGATTTTATACTTTATTTTAAAAGAATACTCAGTTGTTTATCTTTTACTATGTGTAAATATGCAATACAGAATGTGTAACTTAAAATTCCTTTTATATAAAATGAATTTTTGATTTTAAAAGTTTCAAATTTTAGAGTCTGCAAGATATTTAATTTAAAATTTGTCAATTTAATTATGAATTATATTAAGAAATAATTATCTATGGTCAACTTATGCCATATTTATCTTTCTCTCTGTATATATATATATATATATATATATATATATATATATATATATATATATATATATATGTGTGTGTGTGTGTGTGTGTGTGTGTGTGTGTGTGTGTGCCATTAAATCCATTTTTACAGTCACAAAATGTCTAAATCAAAGGAGAGTCCTCGACTTTAATTTCTTCCTATGTACATCCCGAATCTTTCTGTGCACTAGATGTAAATTTTCTATTCATTCAACACATTTCCCAGCGTTCGATGGCAAATGACTCAGTTTTTTCCCTGATCTAAAAGTTAAACTCGTTGAGTAAATTTCTTGTTCCTTAAGAAATTCTATCTGTCTCGCTCTTGGGTACACCTCTGTTCCAGTAAAGTTTTTTTTTATCATTCTCTTGTCTGCCGTTGACTGTCAAACATGTTTTTTTAGCATCTCAATACATATTTCAGTTTTTTTTCTCGAAATTATACTTCCCTTCAATGTGGTACGATATCACTATTATTCATTAGCCTAGCATCATAGGCTTCTCCTTGCCCAGACAAATAAATATAATAGGGGCTATAATGAAATGTAACTGTACATTTTACAATTTCTTGATTATACATATATACTATTATTCATTAGTCTAGCAGCATAGGCTTCTCCTTGATCAGGCAAGTAAAAAGAATGGGGGCAATAATGAAATGCAAATAGCCGTTTTACAATTTCTGGATTATACATATATACTATTATTCATTAGTCTATGCATAGGCTTCTTTATCAGGCAAGTAAAAAGATAATAACGAAATAATATTTTTTACAATTTCTGGATACATATATATATTATTATTGTCTACAGCATATTCTTGTAACAAGTAAAAAGAATATATAATATTAACTTTTTACAATTTCTATATATATATATATATATATAATATATATATATATATATATATATATATATATATATATATATATATATATGTGTGTGTAAGGACAGGGGACTAACCACCCCAAAATTACACTCGAAAACTTTTGAAATTGCCCCTATTATTTTCCTTATCCCGGGCATGCTGGGCTGCTAAGAGTCCAGCTAAAAGTCTGTTTGTAAGAAACAAACCAGTCGTTGTGGCCGTACGTAATGATGATTTCATCTTCTCAATATCGGACAAAATCCGGAGACATCTGAACCGGACTGTGTCAGAAAGCTCTCTCTAATTACATGTGGCAACAGCAACATTTAGCGACAGACGACTAAATGCCATGTGTGATTTAGTATCGTGGAAAATTGCTGAGTCAACAGTTAATTGCTTATAGAGAGAGACCTTTGATTAGAGACATCTGCCAAAGTGTGGCGTTTTAGAAGAGTATTATTACTGATCGTTACAGATTTTCTTGGAGAGTTATTGCTTTTTCTTCAAGATGCCTGCAATATCATTTTATGTTTTGAGAATTAAAGAAAGAATTTCGGGGCACGGCTGAAGAAATAAAAACTTCCTCGTTCAAATTGCATGGCTGGGAAAATATGATTAATATAGAGAGAAGAAATTAAGATTTAGACTAATGAATGGAGAAAAGGGAAAATTTTGGATAGAATTTAAGGGCTTAAATATTGATATTATTACAGTTATATATATATATATATATATATATATATATATATATATATATATATATATATATATATATATATATATATATATTATATTATATATATATATATATATATATATATATATATATATATATATATATATATATATATATATATATATATATATATATATATATATATATATATATATATATATATATATATATATATATATATATATATATATATATATATATATATATATATATATATGTGTGTGTGTGTGTGTGTGTGTGTGTGTGTATTAAAGGAAGGGCTAATAGTGTATTTACAATCAAATATGATTTCTATTAATATTTTTTCATTTATGATTTAATATTTAATGTTAATTACAAATCTTGTTTATAATTATTAGAAATAACTCCCTTTTTAATGAATCGTGATAGAGGCAAATCTTATCACTATAGCAACAGTGAATAAATTATTACTAACTTCACTTTTGAGTAGATTTTATTATTTCTTACCTTATCTATATTAATGGCTATAGAAAATGGTAATTAAGTATCCAAAGTATAGGGAATTCTTCACTTAAATGTTTTTACGTACTTTACGAGACAAATAAATGAAAAGGAAGAAAAACATGTTACGAAAATTATGGAGTCCATATAATTTAACCTCTTACTTCCGACCACATATGAATATAGGAATTGACAGAAATTACAGATAAGATATACTTAACTGAACACGTGACCTACAATATGATATAGAACACATGCGGAAAATAATCATTCACTGATTTTCATTTCATAACACTCAAATATTAATGACACACTCGAATACCAACTCGCAGTCTGCTATGAATGGTGTACTACTTAAAATTTATAACATTTATCAAAATCAAACTAAAATAACTTAAAAAATAAATTTTAAAACGTTAAACGTACATAAATTATATATAATGTGAAAAAATAATTGCGACATTTTAGTTTTTCCGGAACGTGTATAATTTAAAAAAATTAGCACGAAGAAACATTAATGTCTGACGTATATATTTCATCTTAAATTCGCATAGAAACTTATTTAGCGACAAGGATATATAACAGATAGAACTAAACTTTTAACGCAGGCTTGTACACTAGTATATTGTGCAGTAATATATATTACTACTTTGAGAGGAACGATGGCCGAATGGTTAGGGTGCTGGTCTTCGGAACCGGAGTTCGTGGGTTCGAATCCCACTATGGCATGGATGTTCGTAGCCGTTCGGAGTCGGCTTTAAGCAGTAGGTCCCGGTCTCATTAGCCCTCGTGTTGCAAAAAGTAGACCGTAGCGCTCCAAACCAAACGAAACCAAACTACTTTGAGAGTTCTATATTATGCACTGAGGGCGTGATTAATCTCACTCCGTATGGATACATGGTAAAGGTTTAGACATGACCGACGAAAAATATAAAAGGGATAATTTTATTTAGATTTTTCGAGCACATTGTCTCAGTTTAAATACTTTAGTGCCTTGTGGATTTACCACATGTTTATGGGGATTCCCGCCGTTCATATATATACTAAATGTATTAAAATATTTTCCACTATTCAATGCATAATATATATATATATATATATATATATATATATATATATATATATATATATATATATATATATATATATATATATATATATATATATATATAAATATATATATACATATATATATATATATATATAATATATATATATATATATATATATATATATATATATATATATATATATAAATATATAAATATATATATATAAATATACAAATATATATATATATTATATATATATATATATATATATATATATATATATATATATATATATATAATATATATATATATATATATATATATATATATATATATATATATATATATATATATATATATATATATATATATATATATATATATATATATACATATATATATATATATATATATATATTATATATATATATATATATATATATATATATATATATATATATTATATATATATATATATATATATATATATATATATATATATATATATATATATATACATATATATATATATACAATATATATATCCTATACTTATATATATATATATAATAAATATAGCATATATATATATATATATACATGTAATAGTAAAATTCTAATACAATAAAATCCTAACTTAAATTTAGAATCGCAGCATCGTTAATTAATTTTTTCCGCGCATTGTGACGCACTAGAATAAACAAGAAGTAATTAAAGTAAAGTGATTGGTTACCGGAATGACATCATTCCTTGTGACACTCCCCTTCCAGACGTTATAAATACGTAATAAAAGGCCTATCTCACAGATTTTGAGGTTTTTCCTTTGAGAACGAGATGTAATATATCATCAAATATTTTCTAGTTTGTGTACTTTTTTCCTACAGGGATTTGTGGGTTATCTGATGTTCTAAATAAAAGATGTTATTGTATGTCTGCATAAATCTACTCGGCTACATTATTCTACAGCTTTCTTCAATTATGAGAACGGTATTTTCGATATTATATATATATATATATATATATATATATATATATATTATATATATATATATATATATATATATATATATGTTACGCAATGAAGATTTATCCGCCGGTTACATAAAATTAACCCTTAATTTGTTTACTTGTTCGGGCATGCTAGGCAAGGAAAATTCTATTTAAAACGCAGTTGTGGCACCGGTAAAAGAAGCAACAACATTCGAAGTGGAACTTAATTTTATAACAGATTTAAGGAAGCAACATGCTCATGTGGCCAGAGCAGAGAAGGGAATAATGCATGGAAACAATTGTTGAGTCGAACAACGAGAGAAGCGGAAAACAATTCCGGCAGCTTAGTCAGCAAATTTAATAGTAACAAAGGAACTTAGATCAGTGTAAAAAATGAACCATTTACATTGGACAGCTGGAAATGTGAGAAGTGGACAAACAAATTGTATTTATTTCAGAGTTAGCTATGAGAAAGGGGTTCAAAGAACGTGAGTCGAGAAGACTACTTTTAATTTTGAGTATATGAGGATGGGAGATAAATATGAAAGAATTGAGAAGGGTTAAATGAGAGTTATAGAGTAATTATTCCAAAAAGCTCTGATTATATATGCCGGTCCTGGGATTCAAACCCATGGAATCCTGTACTGAAGAACTGCGTCGAACCCATTTGTAGATATGTAAATTTTGTATTGATCAATATAAGATCATAAAGTATAGAGAAAAATGCAGCGTTCATAATAGGATATGAATTTTAGCATGTATGGTTTCCTCGATAAAGAAGGAAATTATCATGTTGGAAATTATTAATAACAGATGATTTTAACTGAATTTTTTGTATTAAAAAACCTGGTTAGATAATGAGGTTTTTAGGTATAGTATTTATAATTTTTTAAGCTGATTAGGTATAGTAGTTATTAATTTTAAATTGTGTTTTGTTAACAAAATTTATTGTGTAATTTTGTTATAGCTAAATAAATATTTATATATCACCACTGCATAATTCAAATAAATACAATTTACCCTACCAAAGAAAAGTTATTGCAACAAAAGTTCAATATGCATTTGAAATTTTTACGTTATAGCTGAATAACGTGCATGGAAACTTTTGCTATGTAATAATTACAAATACATTAGTAATTTTAAAACTTACAAAATAACAAAATGAAAATTACTTGTAATCATTATGTACGTTTTATTTGAAATTAAATGCAAAA
>CM063511.1:129202885-129205385 GCA_032207245.1 Pardosa pseudoannulata
AGTTATGTAGAATAGAAAAAAATATTTCAAAGAATTAAAGTTGATAAAAATTAGTTTAACAACCTTATATTTAAAGACACATACAACACATACTACTTTGAAAAATTACGAAATCGCTGCCTTTTCCGACTGAGCTACTGTGGTTCTAGAACAATACAATCATTCCTTCTGTTTGTAAACCAATTACATATGAAAACGATATGTTTCATGTAAATAGGCTAAAGCAAAAAATAATACTAATGTATTTAAATTTATAATTCAAATCGGAGTATAAATATATTCTCCTCTACTTTTTTCTAGTTATGTAAATAGAAAAAAATATTTCAAAGAATTAAAGGGATAAAATTAGTTTAACAACCTTATATTTATAGACACATACAACACATACTACTTTGAAATTACGAAATCGCTGCCTTTTGACTGAGCTACTGTGGTTCTAGAACAATATAATCATTCCTTCCTGTTTGTAAACCAATTACATATGAAACGATATGTTTATGTAAATAGGCTAAAGCAAAAAATAATACTAATGTATTTAAATTTATAATTCAAATCGGAGTATAAATATATTCTCCTCTACTTTTTTCTAGTTATGTAGAATAGAAAAAAATATTTCAAAGAATTAAAGGGGATAAAAATTAGTTTAACAACCTTATATTTAAAGACACATACAACACATACTACTTTGAAATTACGAAATCGCTGCCTTTTCCGACTGAGCTACTGTGGTTCTAGAACAATATAATCATTCCTTCCTGTTTGTAAACCAATTACATATGAAACGATATGTTTCATGTAAATAGGCTAAAACAAAAAATAATACTAATGTATTTAAATTTATAATTCAAGTCGAAGTATAAATATATTCTCCTCTATTTTTTTCTAGTTATGTAGAATAGAAAAAAAATATTTCAAAGAATTAAAGTTGATAAAAATTAGTTTAACAACCTTATATTTAAAGACACATACAACACATACTACTTTGAAATTACGAAATCGCTGCCTTTTGACTGAGCTACTGTGGTTCTAGAGCAATACAATCATTCCTTCCTGTTTGTAAACCAATTACATATGAAACGATATGTTTCATGTAAATAGGCTAAAGCAAAAAATAATACTAATGTATTTAAATTTATAATTCAAATCGGAGTATAAATATATTCTCCTCTACTTTTTTCTAGTTATGTAGAATAGAAAAAAATATTTCAAAGAATTAAAGGGGATAAAAATTAGTTTAACAACCTTATATTTAAAGACACATACAACACATACTTTGAAATTACGAAATCGCTGCTTTTCCGACTGAGCTACTGTGGTTCTAGAACAATATAATCATTCCTTCCTGTTTGTAAACCAATTACATATGAAACGATATGTTTCATGTAAATAGGCTAAAGCAAAAAATAATACTAATGTATTTAAATTTATAATTCAAATCGGAGTATAAATATATTCTCCTCTACTTTTTTCTAGTTATGTAGAATAGAAAAAAATATTTCAAAGAATTAAAGGGGATAAAAATTAGTTTAACAACCTTATATTTAAAGACACATACAACACAGACTACTTTGAAATTACGAAATCGCTGCCTTTTCCGACTGAGCTACTGTGGTTCTAGAGCAATACAATCATTCCTTCCTGTTTGTAAACCAATTACATATGAAACGATATGTTTCATGTAAATAGGCTAAAGCAAAAAATAATACTAATGTATTTAAATTTATAATTCAAATCGGAGTATAAATATATTCTCCTCTACTTTTTTCTAGTTATGTAGAATAGAAAAAAATATTTCAAAGAATTAAAGGGGATAAAAATTAGTTTAACAACCTTATATTTAAAGACACATACAACACATACTACTTTGAAATTACGAAATCGCTGCCTTTTCCGACTGAGCTACTGTGGTTCTAGAACAATATAATCATTCCTTCCTGTTTGTAAACCAATTACATATGAAACGATATGTTTCATGTAAATAGGCTAAAACAAAAAATAATACTAATGTATTTAAATTTATAATTCAAGTCGAAGTATAAATATATTCTCCTCTATTTTTTTCTAGTTATGTAGAATAGAAAAAAAATATTTCAAAGAATTAAAGTTGATAAAAATTAGTTTAACAACCTTATATTTAAAGACACATACAACACATACTACTTTGAAAAATTACTTTGTTAAATTAGATTATGAGGTAGTATTTTTTTGATATACCCACAAAGAACAAGTAAAAATTATATAACAATATTTAGTAAATTATATAAAGAGATTTTTTAAAACATAGTAAAATTATTTAAAATATTCATATATGTTAAATAACATTTTTCTTTAATATTAATATTTTTAAAATATATAATCTCACAATAAAAATGAGGAAAATATTAAAAGAATATTAACATTTACATACGTTGTATTAGAGATTTTACAAAAAACTGTAAAGTTTTAATCTAAAATTTAAACTTAAATAATACAAAAGACTTGGAAATATTAATGTGAATAT
>CM063511.1:129207885-129210385 GCA_032207245.1 Pardosa pseudoannulata
AAAAAGGTTCAGGTTGAAGAAACAAGATCATTAGGAAGAAATTGCACAAGAGGAACAGTTGTTAATTATGTCCAGGACTATATATGAAAACATTCTCTCCGTAACCACCCTCATTAACCTACAAAATTTCAAGTCGATAGACAGTGTGTTTTACAGTAGATCGTAACAGAGAAGTTGTGGGAGATCTAAAATGAAGCGTTATGGAGTTCCTTATGTCATTCAAAGTCACAAAACCTTTACCATACTCCGGACAGTTTAAATAGCCCCAAAATCATAAATTTCACAGAGTTATATCGTGCAAACTTGGTGGTCATAGATTAGTATTTGGGAATCCAAGTAATAGGGATTAAGAAAGTAGCGACTAGTAACATCGTACCTGTATGAATTTGTTTGTGATGAAAGGTTCCGCCCGCCACAGATAAGGTCTGCAGAATGTCATGGTACTGACGGCTCGTAACGAAACATGTGATAGGGCATGTTTACTAATTCCCTCAAACAAGTATGGCCAAAGGATGAATGTCCCAGTGAATCCACACCAGATAGTGATCTTTGAAGACTGTAGTTAAATATCAGTGCGCATATGCGGATTTTCTTTAGCCCAAATGCAACATTTCTGTGTTTTGAAAGAGAAGAACCTAGTCGCACTACTGAATATTTCAAGGCCATGACAGATCAACAGTCATTCTGTTGAGAAGACTGTCTGCGAAGAGAGACGTTATGGCTTGGCTCTATCAAGCAGATCATGGGTATGGCGGATCTTGTATGGGAAGTACTGCATTATGTTCCTGGTACTTTCCGACGGTGCAGAAAGAATAACCTGTCAGTCGAGAAACTGCATGGAGCTACTGCCTCCAAACTCTGATGTCTGCAACTGTGTATCAACAGCTAGCTGCCTTTATGTCATCATCAAATACGACGTGACATTTTTAAGACCTCTTCCAGTTTGAAATCCTATTTTCACAGTCTCTTCAAATCTTCTAATCATGGCTGGATACCTTTAGTAGACATTAATTCACGCCGTAGTTTCTTTCTACTACGAAATTCATGAACTGTCGAAGCACATAGCTTTACCAATAACGCATGTTCAACTAAAGAGACCGTTATCAATACAGCCGGAAACATCTACTTAATCATAACAACGTCTGCAAACTTTTATACCCTAACATGTTTTCCATAAAGATTCTTCTTCTTTCCAAGCATGCAAAGCTCGACATTTTTCTATTACATCTGACACCTTTTCTCAGATTTAAATTTTATTACTCATATTTCTTTTTCTGGATTGTTAATATTGTTTCTATTTTCCCAAAAAGGCACCCTCTGGTGGACATTTTGGAACTCATTTTTTTAATTCCTTGAACCCATCTCATGTATAGCCCATACACAAAATTTCGTTTCATTCCGTTCATCCGTTTGCGCTGTAGGATGCTGTTCAAAGGGAAGTTTAATTATAACAAACCGGTATATATATACACATATACAGTATAACCTCAATTATCCAAAATAGTTGTGATCGATAGTGCCACGGATAATCAAGAATTCACCCATAATCATCAAGATTAATATATAGTATCGTCATTGGTGCAATAACAATTGATTGTCCTGGGATTTGGCAGTAAGGCCCTCCAAATTTCGTTTCGGGTGTGGTTTTGTTTAGAACAGGGATGTTTGAAAGTGGGGAAGAGCACACTCATACCAAGAATTGTGCTTGAAAGAAGGAATTCTAAGAAAGGGTATTTCAAAATATTTATCTGCACTCGTAGTTTGTAAATGATGGCCAACATTAAAAAGGAATGTCGGAAAAAATAAAACTTTACAAATGAATGTTTGTAAAAAGCAAATTTTAGATGATAATAGAAAGTGAAGAAATAGTGAAGAAGAAACCGACTTCTTTGGTTAACGAAGAGTTTCGGTTAATCGACGTTTCACTGTACATATATATATATATATATATATATATATATATATATATATATATATATATATATACCAGCCGATAATTAGCTCATATTTATGATAAACAGGGATTCGTGATAATGTTTATCCCTTCAGAGTAATGAAGAAAATAACACATATTTAGAACTCTAAGAGCAGGCAAATACGTAATAAAAAGCTTTTACTTCCATCATCTTTAAGTCTGAGGATATGGGTAACTAAAAGAAGTTCTGTCCTTGTGGAAGGATTAAACATGTATCTTACCGTCTAATGGGAGCCTAAAATAGCAGTTTTTGCCATTTTTGTTAGTAAAGTACTACGATAAAGCATTTTACACCCACGTGCAGATTGTAAGTAATATCGGTTACCCAAGGTATATTGACAGCTGATTTAGAAGTTTTTAGTTTATGGTATCAAAAAATGGAAATAATCTAATGGAAATTATTGTAATCTCAACGAGTTATGTTTTTGCCTAAATTTAGGTGGCTGAGAATTGTTAAGATTTAAAAATAGAACTTGAACTGGCAGAATTTATTCTCTAAAGTTAATCTCTGAAATATGTTTAATA
>CM063511.1:129212885-129215385 GCA_032207245.1 Pardosa pseudoannulata
AAGGCATAAGCTGCAATAATTTTATATATACGTTTACTGAGAAAAAATGTAAAAACTCATATCTTCACATCCATATACAAATATATCCAATTAATTGGTGGTGATTTTAATGCCCGTTCCCCGCACTGGGGTTATAACTATACAGACGCGCTGGCCACCTTGTTAATCTCCCATTGTATCAGCAACGATCTAAGTATCCATAATTCCGCGGATGATCCCCCGTCATTCACAAAAGGCGACAAACGAGGTTGGCCAGATATCACTATCACACGTCTGGACCACTCGACCCAACTCTTGAACAGAAAAGTTGAGGATTCTTACTCAGCGAGCGACCATAATTATATAACGTTTGAGCTCACAACAAATGTCAAAATACAAAAAACGGTACGTTATAAAACAAAATACGGTAACCACAGTAAATTCCGTACTTTATTCCAAAAATGTTTACCTGACCTAATAACGAAAATACAAGAAGTAACGACAACAGTTCAATTAGATGAAATCACGCTACTACTAACAAAGGCTATTCAAATTTCGGCCAAAAAAGCGTACCGCAAGAAGTGCTTTAAACACCAAAACAACGTCTCTTGGTGGAATCCTCAACTTTCCTCCCAGCGAAACAAAATTAGAGCAATGACACGCAAACTCAAAAATGTACCAGAAAACCAGCAAATTCTTTACCGGACAAAAATATCTCAGCAAAAAGCAGTTTATAAGAAAGCACTGCTGGAAACCAGAAACTCTCGTTGGCGTTCCTTTTGTGAGAATGAGAAACCAAGCCATGGTCATTCCTTTAAGATCGAACATGGAAAGGTTTTTCGGCCTCATGAGATTCTTGTTGAGTGGGACAATTCGACAGCATCTACTTTTGATAAAACCAAAAAACTTACAGAACACTTACTTGGTGTCCCTCCTCCCT
This sequence comes from Pardosa pseudoannulata, assembly GCA_032207245.1. Taxonomy (NCBI): domain Eukaryota; kingdom Metazoa; phylum Arthropoda; class Arachnida; order Araneae; family Lycosidae; genus Pardosa; species Pardosa pseudoannulata. The sequence continues at coordinate 129,213,805 of CM063511.1, forward strand.
ATCGCACTCCACTAACTTTTTGTTCTCCAAATATTTCTGGAAACAGGTCTCTATCCCAAGAGGAACTTTCAGACGCCTTGCAATCACTCAATGAGAATAAAGCACCTGGTCCGGACAATATAGATGTAAGGATCCTCAGACAAGTCTTTTTGACAAATCCTAAATTCCTCTTAAAATGGGCACAACTTTGTTTCGATCTTAATCATTTTCCCGGTCCCCTACGTCAGGGTCAACTAGTTCTCTTCCAAAAGTCAGGCAAAGATCCGAAATCTCCAGACTCTTATCGTCCTATAACCCTACTTCCCACTCTTAGTAAAACCCTAGAAAAGATCATAAATAAACGTCTTAGATTTTTTTTGGAGAAAAACCAACTAATCAGTCCGAATCAGCATGGTTTCAGAGAGGTGCATTCTTGTGACACAGCGTTGCATCAACTGACCAAGGAATTACAAGAACACAAAGATTCTAATCTATTAACAACAGTTATCTCGATAGATATCCAAAAGGCTTTCGACAATGTTGATTGGGTCATTTTAATACAACAACTTATTAATTTACGTTGTCCGTCACAACTGGTTAACCTCATCAGAACCTACCTAACAGGAAGATCGATTCTAATAAAATGGGGTGACAACGAAGCAATTTACGAACTCTGGAGAGGCTGTCCTCAAGGCTCTTGCCTGGGTCCAACTCTCTGGATTGTAATGGCCGAAACTATTTTAAAGAAATTTCGATTGGATAATTCAAACCTCCTAGTCTTTGCCGATGATTTTCTGCTAACAGTTTCCGGTGAGCACAGGAGAAGGATAGAGCAATTCGGACAAAAGGCCCTGAACAAACTCTTACATCTAATCCAATCTCAAAATCTTGGTATCTCAGAGAGTAAAACCAACCACGCTACCTTCCCTCCTAAGGGGAAAAAGATTCGAAGGCTTCCTACTTTTAAAATAAAAGGTTCTACAATACCATCTCAACAGCACCTGAAATATCTGGGAGTCACGTTTTCCTCAACCTTATCATGGCTTCCTCACATCTATTCCCTGCAGTTAAAAACCCTTCATCACCATCAAAATCTAATGAAGGTAGCAGGAAGACAGTGGGGGGCTTCAAGTGAAAGGCTGAAACTCTGGTACAAAACAGTTACAGAGACGTGTATTAAACACGCCTCAGGTGTCTGGGCTACTAATTTGAACGAGCAGGAAAAAACAGCTCTAGCTAAAATTCAGCGTCCCTTCCTCCTTCGGATAGCAAGGGCTTACAAAACTACCCCAAATTCAGCACTTTATACACTTACGGGTATTCCGCCTGTTCACCTAACACTTGCTTGTACTGGCGTCCAAACGAAAATTCTCCGCCTCAACTCGCCTATTCCAGAGGAAGCTCTAAGACATTTCGGAGTAGTCAGGAAGCAACCTGTCCTGCATCTTCATCCAGCAGACAGGAACTTCAATATCTCAACGTCGGGAAAATTACCAACCCACTCCCAAATTAACATCTTCACGGATGGCTCTAAATTAGACAACGGAGTTGGAGCTGCCTATGCAATTTTCGGGAATTCAAAACTACAGACCTCCTGGTCCG
>CM063511.1:129227885-129340385 GCA_032207245.1 Pardosa pseudoannulata
TTTTAGACTGTTCGAATTTCCATTCATGAGCTTTGGTCTTCGGAATGCAAGATAAACCTTCCAACGATTCATCGACAACGTTTTGCAGGGTCTAGACTTTTGCTTCGCTTACATCGATGACATACTCGTTTTCTCGGCAAATGAGGAAAAACACAAGCAACACCTTCGAATCCTTTTCTAACGGCTCTCAGATCAAGGAATTTTAATGAACATCTCTAAAAATATCTTCGGCGCAAGAAAAGTGATATTCCTTGGCTACGAAATCTCTGCTGAGGGAACACGTCCACTTCCAGATCTTCAAAACTTTCCACTTCCCAAAACTGCATTGGATCTTGGGCATTTCCTGTGTATGGTGGTGAATTTTTACCGCCGTTTCTTTCCGTCTGCTGCAGAATACCAATCATCGCTTCATAAAATACTTTGCTGGACTTCGAGGTTCTCAACTTTTGTCTTGGTCTCCTGAACTCGGGACAGCTTTTGCAAAATACGAGGAAGCGTTGTCACAAGTCGCACTCTTACACACCCAGCCGCTGATGCTCTTCTTGGAATATTCACTGATGCTTCGACTCATTGCATAGGAGCAGCTCTGATGCAATATGTTGACGGTCATTGGCAGCCGTTTGCGTTTTTCTCCAAAAAGCTTTCACCCACTCATTCGCAGTGGTCAGCTTATTACAGAGAACTATCTGCCATTTACAGTGCAGTACATTTCCGTCATATTTTGGAAGCACAATTTCTATGTGTTTCTTCACCTATGCGATGTCAACGCTATGACAACGTCGTGAAAAGCTTCCACCCGTACATCCTAACCAATTATCATTCATTGCTCAGTTTACAAAGGACATTCAGCATATCAGTGGTTCTGACAATGTGGTTGCAGATGCTTTTTCTTGCATCGATTATATTGCTTCTCCCCCAGTAGACATCAAAGCAATTGCGGAAGCACAAAAAATGACAAAGAACTGTTCGAGCTTTTGGAAACTCACAACCATTCTTTACAACTAGAGAAAATTAAAGTTCATTTTTCTGATGTAACAGTAATATGTGACACTTCCACGTCATAACCACGGTCCTTTCGTGCCTACATCCGAAAGACGTCAAGTGTTCAACTCCTTACATGGTCTAAGTCATCCTGGACCCCGTGCCACTGCTCGACTGGTTTCCACTCGTTTCGTTTGGGACAGAGTTCCAAACGACTGTCGCACATGGGCTCGTGCCTGCTTGCACTGCCAGCGTTCGAAAATCACGAGACCTCTCCTCTCTAAAGTTTCGCTCCGACTGCAGTTCGATTTCGCCATATCTATACAGACATCGTCGGAAACCTACCACTTCCAAATCATACCGTTACTGTTTAACAGCTATCGACCGTTTTACCAGATGTGTTGAAGCACGGCCTATGGAATCTATCACTACGGAAGAGGTGGCACAAACCTTTCTTGCAGGTTGAATCTCCCGATACGGTTGCCCTAAAATCATCAAGATCGATCAAGGTCGCCAGTTCGAATCTCAACTCTTCAAGCATCTTGACGTTTGTACCACATTCAAACGTTCCCTTACAACAAGATATCATCCATGTTTACACGGAATGGCCGTATGCATTCACAGGCAACTCAAGGCATCTTCGATGTGTCACCCTGTTTCTTCTTGGCTAGAAGCACTCACCATGGTACTACTCGGGATGCGCAGTGTCTTTAAGGAGGATCTGCAAACGTCTTCTGCAGAACTCTTGTATGGCGAACCCTTACGTCTACCAGGAGAATTCATCACTTCAATTCCTACTGAAACATCAGTCGACCCTTCTCTCTTCATTGACCATCTCCGGAATCACATGAATAATCAGCGGCATGTTCCTGCTTCTCATCATTCACGAAGTACACCGTTCGTTTTCAAAGACTTGGAAACCTGCACCTTCGTTATGCTCAGAGATGACTCCCTTCGGAAAGCCATGCGCCCTCCTTATTCAGGTCCTTATCGGATTCTGCAACGTCTTGGAAAAGTCTTCGTACTTCGCATAGGCAACAAAGACGTTCGCTTGAGTGTAGACCGCATCAAACCCGCTTACGTCCTTTCAGATGACTCTCAATCTGCAGTTCCAAACCCTGGTCCAGAATCCAATATAACTACTAGCTCTGGACGATGGGTAAGATTCACAGAATTTTTTCAAGCCTAAACGCTTCACTTCCCAGGGGGTTGGTGTGGCGACACAATTGTACCACTATTTCTGTTTCACTATCTTAAAACAGTAAGGAAAGAAATTTCATTTGTATCTACCACTAGTTTAATTAACGTTTTTAAAGCTCAATCACATCCTTTTCTACATCAATAAAATTATTATCAGGAAATAACTAAAGTGAAATTGGCAGACAAAGTCTCGATGTATGTTCATTTTTCAAATACATATCTACATACTTAATGAAAGACAATGTACCATTTATATCTATAATGAACTTCCTAGTTCCGAATCATGGGAGGAGACAAAATTTTACAGATATCTTTAGTACGTGTGCTTGTATACTGTAGATCTGGCATATTATGTGAAATGTTTCAATGGAATAACTTAGAAGTAATTCTTCTTGTAGAATAATTTCACAATCATGGCCTATATATCCGTTTCCATAGCCATGATGAAATAGAAAAATGAGAATTGAATTTTTAGCATAAGCGTAATGTGCGATAGTGTTTTTGTGCGTATACAATAGTGTAAAATATTCATTCATTTACAAAATGTATAATAAGTTTAAGGCATGATATGTATTTTTTATACGTATACAGGAATAGCTTAAAATATCCATTCCGTTACAAAACGTATAGCAAGTAAAATGTGCGATACGTACTTTTTACATACATACAGGGTTAGTGTAAAATATTCATTCATTTACAATACGTATGATAATAATAATGTATGAAAAATATTTTTATATGTATACAGGACTAGTGTAAAAAAGCCATTCTTTTACAAAGCGAATAACAAGGATACGTATATTGGATACTTATATATATATATATATATATATATATATATATATATATATATATATATATATTCAGGACTAGTTTAAAATATTCATTCATTTACAAAACACTATATAATTTTAAGATATTGCCTTTATCAATATGAATGATATTTTAAAATAGCGTCCAATTCCCCATGAGAATACAAGTATACAAGGCTAGGAGAAAAATGATTCGTTCATTTTTAACACGTATAATTTTAAAATATTACTCTTACAAATATGAAAGACATATGAAAATAACAGTTCAATATTTATACTACACCCTGTACTTCCAATTTGCATTTATGTGATAAAAAAATTATAAAATTTGTCGTACATTGCTATTACTGAAATTTTAGTTTCCCTTTTACAAACATCTAATACAAATCAAATGTATAAAATAAATTTAATTAAGTAAAGCCCTGAAAATTAGTTATCCGATAAATCCTTATGTATAAACTAATTTTAAGAGATACCAAATTCAGTTGAATTTAAAAATCTATTTAGTATTTTAACATGGTTGCTAAAAAAAGTCATCTAATTTTAATACTAGATTATTTGAAAATAATTGTATCTTTTCTTTTAGTATCTAATAAATTTACATAGCTTTATTCACAAAAGGAAGTTTGTAATTGTTTATAAGCAATTAAGATTAAGTAACAATTGCGTGGCAACCCAGCGATTTTAGTCTGAGAAATTCTCGCAGGAGCCGCACCTGAATTATTAACCCCATTTGGACACATGCAGTGAAACATGAATTTCGTGCTTTAACGACCCTCCATTATATTTCGCTATTAAATCTTCGTGTTCTCCACAACACATTATTATTGCAGCATTTGTGTCTTAACACTTAACTTTATTCATCTATTTTTTGCGATTATTATGACTGAAAAATTGGACTTTTCAACAAACAGATTTGTCGAGATAAGGTTTCTCGAAAAATCTTGGATATATTCTATGTAGAATGTCGCTTTGAGTACTTTCACCATCAAAAATTATTACATAAATAATTAAAGCCACTAATCTTTGTTCTACAAAGTAGCAACATTATTTAAATTGATTTTACCCCTTATGCTGATATACTCTTAAACTCTTCTTGTTATGTAAAATAAATATCTAGTAATATACTGTTTTCTTTTCAATTAATTTTGTTGTATGATAGCAAATAAATGTATCTATTTTGAATATAGAGAAATGAATGTCACAATCTTTACTTTTATTTATTTTTTTTTGTTATTATTATAATTAAAAACTTTCAAAGCCCATATACATTGAATTTCTAGTACAATCTGACAAGTATCTTATAGGCTAATTTTTCAGTCGAAATATGATAAAGAACGGAGTTAATGAATGTCACAATCTTAAGTTTTTTTGATATATTTTTTGTAATTATTATAGTTTAAAACTTTTTAAAGCACCGATACATTAAATTTCTAGTACAATCTGACTAGTATTTTATTGTCTACTTTCGCACTTGAAATATGATATAGAATTGAGTTAATGAATGTCACAATATTTACTTTTTTTAATACATTTTTTGTAAATATTATAGTTTAAAACTTTTTAAAGCACCGATATATTAAATTTCTAGTACAATCTGACTAGTATTTTATTGTCTACTTTTCCACTCAAAATATGATATAGAATTGAGTAGGTATTCAAGGCAGGAATTTAATATTGATCTAGTAATAACTAAATCTAGTAAAATATTTATAAAATTTAATTTATAGTTCAAAATACTAGCCCACCAGTGAAATGATAAGCTTTATTATTAACTGTATTATGAAGTGTATTTTCATAACCGCATAGAGCAACCAAAAATCCCCTATATAATAATAGCCTAAGTTATCTGTCCGTCTGTCCCCGAATTTATGAAGCGGTTGGATCTGGAATGGGTAGATACATCCAGATTGGGTTCTTGATGAGTTAGGTTTAGCAAAATTCAAAGCGAATAAAGTTTAAAACGAATAATTTTTAGTCAGCATAAAATATGTTATTAATTGTAAAATGAAACAATATTTATAAAATATAAAAGATAAAATGGTTAGCCATACAATCGTTCCAATAGTTGGGGACGGAGCATGTTTATTTCTACCACTTTCGTATCTTATGTTTGAAACAAAGTCTTTTAGCAGTGAACCGGAATGACTTGTAATCGTGATCTTCAGTCTCAAAGATTTTTTTGATTCAATTAATATTCATTGATTTATCTGGGGCATTCAAACATCCCCCTCATGGATCACTGAACGCTGTATCACTAATCTAGCTCGCTCGCTGTTTGGGATTTAACTGTTACCCTATTTGACATCCCAATCAGATTATCGCTCGTGTACTTGGACAAACTTCAGATTTTCCCCTAACCCATATCTTTGAACCAAATAAATTTCGCGGTTGTCAGCTACCTTTCTAAACGAATTGAACGTGATTCTAAACAGCATTCACAGTATCGGGAGACTTTAGAGTAGTATGAAGATGAACAAATTATTGAGCTTGTACCGGATAATTCTCAACTAACATCAAACAATTTTTTTACTTGCCTCATAGGGTACTTTACAATTCTGGAAAATTAAAAATTTTACTCATCCAGTCATATGACGGGCTATATGCTAGTCTTCTGAAGTTCACAGATTGAGACAAACCGCTTTGAGCAGTACTTTCTTGTGAACATAATCCTCCTATGAATCCTCCCATTAAAGTTTTCTGATCTACTTTGGAAAGGAAAAGAGAGTAGATGGTATTTAGAGTACTGTCACACGCATATGAATTTTCTAGTTTCACTTAAGTCTAAGATGGATGAAATGTCCTCAGTAGGAATGTCGAGACATCCCAGATTTCGGTAAAATTAGTTTTTATTTGTTTCCCTCTCCCAACAATATGGTCCTTCTAAATTGATGTAAGGTGATCTAAATGAGAATCTGTATTAACATATACATTTTACATTGAAATTAGACATAGAATGTCTTTGAGTGCTACCATTTAGCAGAATAGTACTGTCACTTGAGACAGAATGGCTTCAGAATTCTCCAGAGATGGATGTTTGGTATCAAAAATTCCCTTCTCTTCTTCGTCATCATAACGACTTCTGACGTCATAATGACTCGAATATTGCCTGAGGATATATCTCGACAGTAATATACTAACACCATTTGTATTACAACGTCCAAAAACTGGTTGTTGCTTTGTCCCTTTACCTATTTCTGATAGCCTAACAGCTTTATAGAAAACTTAGCATTTAATGGCCTTGAATATCCTTGAAATTAATAATGTAAACATTGTTTATGTGAGAGTGCACCTACGTTTTACATAAGGTTTGCGAAATTGATCTGCTCGCCGCACTCACATATGTGGGTTGCATGCACAAGTATTTTTTCGTGACTCCAGAAAGCGTGTGGTGTGGCCAGTGGAAATGACTGCTCTTAAACTTCACCAAGTTTGGAGAGTTGTGATTGGTCGCCAGGAGGCTATTCAGGACTATGTCCCGGTCAATCTGGACAGAGCCGGGAAAGGACGCATCGTGCACAGGACAATGGGACGACGGACGCATCAGCACAGGATAATGGAACAACAATGAGTTCAAAGAGTTTTTGGCGAAAAAAGTATAGGTTTACTGGAGTAATTTAGAAGGAAGGAAAAGAATGCAGCGTGCTCTTAGACTTTGCCAAATTTTTTTAGGTGCAGCAGGTGGAGTGCTTCTTTTACTTTTTATTTTTTATATATCTTTTAGCATTTTTCCTTATCTTTTCTTCTCACTAATATATTTGTGTTTTGTAATACAGATCAGTGGCATTTTGCTATAGCTAATATTAAAGATGATATAAAGCAAACTTGGGTTATTATTTTAACGTAGACTAATGGATTTGAAGTAACAATAAGAATGTACTAAACCACAGCAGTTTTAAGATATCTCCATTGAATAAAAAATAATTCACTATTTATCTATAATTTTTATCACTTATAGAAAATCATAATCGTTTGGAATTAATTGATATAATTGTTTTTACATGAAAAAATACAGTAGAGACAAAGTTATAAGTAACGTATAAAAATGTCTAAATAAATAATTTACCCAACACGATGTCTATCACATATACCTATATATAATCCTCCGCACATCTGAAGTTAATACGATCTATAGGGTAGAGTATATTAAAATCCTGATTTTTTTCTATGATAGTTGTATAAATGGTTTAATATCACAGAAAATCATAATCGATTTTAATTAATTGATATAATTGTTTTTACATGAAAAAATACAGTAGAGATAAAGTTATAAATAACGTATAAAAATGTCTAAATAATTAATTTACCCAACACAATGTCCATCACCTATACCTATATATAATCCTCCACATATCTGAAGTTAATACGATCTATACAGTAGAGTATATTAAAATCCTGATTTTTTTTCTATGGTAGTTATATAAATGGATTAATATCACAGAGAACATTCCACACGAAGTATTTATCTTATTTTGATTTTTATCTCACAGAAATCAAATTCCCATCAAATACCTTTCGGTTCTTCTCATTCAGAGACAAAGGAATTCCAGGCTTCAAGATAAGTTTTAAAAATGGGGAAAAATTCCTTCCATTTACAGGTCATATTTTTTTTTCGCTTATTTCTTTTCATCTAGTGAAAAACTGAACTACTATAATAAAGAAAATACTTTAATTGGAAAAACGAATACCTTCCTTACAATATTTAATATGTTCCGATTATCGTAAATAATTTTTTATGATTTTTAAGTTTTATGTTTACATTACGAGTATAAATTATGTAATGATAATTAAATTGTATTTTCATTGAGAAATAAACATATATATATGCATAAACGTTTCATGTGTAATTACATTTAAAATGCAATGCAATATGTAATATATAATCCAATATCATTTATGATTTCTCATACTATATAATAACTATGATCTGCTGAAAGTACATATTTTTAAAAAATATTTATTTTTATTTATTTTATTGAGTTGAGTTATTGAAATCAAGTAAATTTTACGTACATTTACGTAGGTGAAAATCATAGCTGGATGTGGACATAATTTTAAATGCTGAAAAATAATATTATTTATTATACTTTTTCAATAATAATTAATTTTAAAATTACAAGTCTTTATGTATAAACAAAGTTGTATAGATGAGATAAAACAAAATTGAACCTTTTTCTTTGTGCTTTACATTTATTACTCAATAAAGAAAAATAATTTTACGGTTAAGTAATATTTCATAAATAAAAAAATTTAATTTAAAACAATAAGCATTGAAAAAAACTACTTTTTCTTTATTAATAAAAATCAAATTTGCAATCCAAAAACACAATTGTATTATCCTTTTTTTAGATATTGAAAAATAAATCTTAAAAATTTTATAATAAGTTTTTATTTATATCCTCCCAAAAAATATATATAAACAATTCATATTTTACAACTCCAAAATAAATGTTTGTAGTTAAACCACTATTTTATTAAAAATACATATTTTTAGTTGTATTCGCTCATTTTTTAAAGTTAAATACCGTTTTCACAGGGTAAAGGTTTTTAATTTTTGGTTATGCCAATGTTTCAAGGTACATCCTATATATTTTTCCAATTTTTTTATAGTGTTATAAAATAGAGTATCTTTTTAAATAAGTCATTATTTTTCCCATTTGTGAAAAGTGTAACATTGTTTTAACAATGAAGAAAATTGTTACACTATTGTACAAGTGTAAGTATATTTTCTTGCTAATGGTTTTCAGGAAAATTTAAGTTGAAAATTTTAAGAACTTGATATTCAACTAAATCAATGAATTCAATGAATTTCTGTGCAAATGATAATCATCCTGTACAATATTGCTGTAAATCATAGAATGCACTGGCTATGTTGTTGAGATACTCTTTAAAAAAATCAGTTTTATTTAAATATTCTATTTTAATTTAATAAAAAGCATTTTAGTAATAACGCCTGTGTTTTTAATGTTTTTATATTAGGAATGTATTTGAAATTGAAATTTTAAATTATCTTGTACCCTTAAAAATTCAGATAATAAAATATAATTATTCCAGTATATATGGTAATTCAATTTTTTTAGATAATTTATTACTTTTACATTCCAAAATAAGGAAATGAATTATTTTATAGAAATTATAAATAAAACAAATACTGTAAATATTACACATCAATATCGCTGAAGGTAGAATGTATGAAATTTCGAATACCAATTAACTTTTTGTGAATTAGAAAAAAGTCATTCATGAATTTAAAAGTCTTTGTGCATTTTATGGGAAAAATAAATTCAGTCTCACAAAATGCAACTAGTATCATTTATTGGTCAAAAAAATTGAAACTCTATGCCAATATATTTTAATCTATTTATTTTCTAGCTTGATTAGCTTTCTCATACTTACTAGATTTGAAAATTAATAAAAATTTTTGTAATTTGAATTTTTATATATGAACGTGGGCTTTAAAATGTTACCTGTATTTACTTCATTTTTTGAAGATTTTAATTGCACGTTAACCTCCTAAGTAAAGAGTTGTCTTTCGGATCATGAAACCGGTAGATTTGTATTCTGGTACTGTCTCAGATACTTGTAGCCTTCTGGAATCAGTTTTTTCATTAGTTCCTGATTAAGATTAGACTTCCTGTTTTGAAATATTGGCCGTATTACGTGAAATAAAAAAAAATTTAATATTATAAATTATGTAAATAGCAATATTTGAAATATTGGCCGTATCACTTGAAATAAAACAATTATTAATATTATAAATAATGTATATAGCAATATTATATTAAAATTCTATGTCCAATAGATTTTAACCATGTTTAAAGCCTCATCATGTGTTGAGAGAATTTTATATTATTATAACTATTATTATTATTATTATTATTATTATTATTATTATTATTATTATTATTATTATATTATTATTATTATTACCATTATCATTTATTCATAGGATATGTGTTAAAATAATTTCTGAAATTTCAAAAGTTTGTAATATCTTTTTTTCTTGATCCATTTAATTATAGTTGTCTTTATTACGTTGTACTGGTCACCGTACTGGCAGCGACTGTGTTGGAATGAAACTCTTTGTTATTATTATTATTATTATTATTATTATTATTACCATTATCATTTATTCATAGGATGTGTGTTAAAATAATTTTTGAAATTTCATAAGTTATGTAATATCTTTTTTTCTTGATCCATTTAATTATAGTTGTCTTTATTACGTTGTACTGATCACCGTACTGGCAGCGACTGTGTTGGAATGAAACTCTTTGTTATTATTATTATTATTATTATTATTATTATTACCATTATCTTTTATTCATAGGATGTGTGTTAAAATAATTTCTGAAATTTCATAAGTTATGTAATATCTTTTATTCTTGATCCATTTAATTATAGTTGTCTTTATTACGTTGTACTGATCACCGTACTGGCAGCGACTGTGTTGGAATGAAACTCTTTGTTATTATTATTTATTATTATTATTATTATTATTATTACCATTATCATTTATTCATAGGATGTGTGTTAAAATAATTTCTGAAATTTCATAAGTTATGTAATATCTTTTTTTCTTGATCCATTTAATTATAGTTGTCTTTATTACGTTGTACTGATCACCGTACTGGCAGCGACTGTGTTGGAATAAAACTCTTTGTTATTATTTTTATTATTATTATTATTATTATTATTATTACCATTATCATTTATTCATAGGATGTGTGTTAAAATAATTTCTGAAATTTCATAAGTTATGTAATATCTTTTTTTCTTGATCCATTTAATTATAGTTGTCTTTATTACGTTGTATTGATCACCGTACTGGCAGTGACTAGGTTGGAATGAAACTCTTTGTTATTATTATTATTATTATTATTATTATTATTATTATTACCATTATCATTTATTCATAGGATGTGTGTTAAAATAATTTCTGAAATTTCATAAGTTATGTAATATCTTTTTTCTTGATCCATTTAATTATAGTTGTCTTTATTACGTTGTACTGATCACCGTACTGGCAGCGACTGTGTTGGAATGAAACTCTTTGTTATTATTATTATTATTATTATTACCATTATCATTTATTCATAGGACGTGTGTTAAAATAATTTCTGAAATTTCATAAGTTATGTAATATCTTTTTTTCTTGATCCATTTAATTATAGTTGTCTTTATTACGTTGTACTGGTCACCGTACTGGCAGCGACTGTGTTGGAATGAAACTCTTTGTTATTATTATTATTATTATTATTATTATTATTACCATTATCATTTATTCATAGGATGTGTGTTAAAATAATTTCTGAAATTTCATAAGTTGTAATATCTTTTTTTCTTGATCCATTTAATTATAGTTGTCTTTATTACGTTGTACTGGTCACCGTACTGGCAGCGACTGTGTTGGAATGAAACTCTTTGTTATTATTATTATTATTATTATTATTATTATTACCATTATCATTTATTCATAGGATGTGTGTTAAAATAATTTCTGAAATTTCATAAGTTATGTAATATCTTTTTTTCTTGATCCATTTAATTATAGTTGTCTTTATTACGTTGTACTGATCACCGTACTGGCAGCGACTGTGTTGGAATAAAACTCTTTGTTATTATTATTATTATTATTATTATTATTATTATTATTATTATTATTATTATCATTTATTCATAGGATATGTGTTAAAATAATTTCTGAAATTTCAAAAGTTTGTAATATCTTTTTTTCTTGATCCATTTAATTCTAGTTGTCTTTATTATGTCATGTTGTACTGATCACCGTACTGGCAGCGACTGTGTTGTAATGAAACTCTTTGTTATTATTATTATTATTATTATTATTATTATTATTATTACCATTATCATTTATTCATAGGATGTGTGTTAAAATAATTTCTGAAATTTCATAAGTTATGTAATATCTTTTTTTCTTGATCCATTTAATTATAGTTGTCTTTATTACGTTGTACTGGTCACCGTACTGGCAGCGACTGTGTTGGAATGAAACTCTTTGTTATTATTTTTATTATTACCATTATCATTTATTCATAGGACGTGTGTTAAAATAATTTCTGAAATTTCATAAGTTATGTAATATCTTTTTTTTCTTGATCCATATAATTATAGTTGTCTTTATTACGTTGTACTGGTCACCGTACTGGCAGCGACTGTGTTGGAATGAAACTCTTTGTTATTATTATTATTATTATTATTATTATTATTATTACCATTATCATTTATTCATAGGATGTGTGTTAAAATAATTTCTGAAATTTCATAAGTTATGTAATATCTTTTTTTCTTGATCCATTTAATTATAGTTGTCTTTATTACGTTGTACTGATCACCGTACTGGCAGCGACTGTGTTGGAATAAAACTCTTTGTTATTATTATTATTATTATTATTATTATTACCATTATCATTTATTCATAGGATGTGTGTTAAAATAATTTCTGAAATTTCATAAGTTATGTAATATCTTTTTTTCTTGATCCATTTAATTATAGTTGTCTTTATTACGTTGTACTGATCACCGTACTGGCAGCGACTGTGTTGGAATGAAACTCTTTGTTATTATTATTATTATTATTATTATTATTACCATTATCTTTTATTCATAGGATGTGTGTTAAAATAATTTCTGAAATTTCATAAGTTATGTAATATCTTTTATTCTTGATCCATTTAATTATAGTTGTCTTTATTACGTTTGTACTGACCGTACTGGCAGCGACTGTGTTGGAATAAAACTCTTTGTTATTATTATTATTATTATTATTATTATTATTATTATTATTATTACCATTATCATTTATTCATAGGATGTGTGTTAAAATAATTTCTGAAATTTCATAAGTTATGTAATATCTTTTTTTCTTGATCCATTTAATTATAGTTGTCTTTATTATGTTGTACTGGTCACCGTACTGGCAGCGACTGTGTTGGAATGAAACTCTTTGTTATTATTATTATTATTATTATTATTACCATTATCATTTATTCATAGGATGTGTGTTAAAATAATTTCTGAAATTTCATAAGTTATGTAATATCTTTTTTTCTTGATCCATTTAATTATAGTTGTCTTTATTACGTTGTACTGATCACCGTACTGGCAGCGACTGTGTTGGAATGAAACTCTTTGTTATTATTATTATTATTATTATTATTATTATTACCATTATCATTTATTCATAGGATGTGTGTTAAAATAATTTCTGAAATTTCATAAGTTATGTAATATCTTTTTTTCTTGATCCATTTAATTATAGTTGTCTTTATTACGTTGTACTGGTCACCGTACTGGCAGCGACTGTGTTGGAATGAAACTCTTTGTTATTATTATTATTATTATTATTATTATTATTACCATTATCATTTATTCATAGGATGTGTGTTAAAATAATTTCTGAAATTTCATAAGTTATGTAATATCTTTTTTTCTTGATCCATTTAATTATAGTTGTCTTTATTACGTTGTACTGATCACCGTACTGGCAGCGACTGTGTTGGAATAAAACTCTTTGTTATTATTATTATTATTATTATTATTATTATTATTACCATTATCATTTATTCATAGGATGTGTGTTAAAATAATTTCTGAAATTTCATAAGTTATGTAATATCTTTTTTTCTTGATCCATTTAATTATAGTTGTCTTTATTACGTTGTACTGATCACCGTACTGGCAGCGACTGTGTTGGATTGAAACTCTTTGTTATTATTATTATTATTATTATTATTATTATTATTATTATTACCATTATCATTTATTCATAGGATGTGTGTTAAAATAATTTCTGAAATTTCATAAGTTATGTAATATCTTTTTTTCTTGATCCATTTAATTATAGTTGTCTTTATTACGTTGTACTGGTCACCGTACTGGCAGCGACTGTGTTGGAATGAAACTCTTTGTTATTATTATTATTATTACCATTATCATTTATTCATAGGACGTGTGTTAAAATAATTTCTGAAATTTCATAAGTTATGTAATATCTTTTTTTCTTGATCCATTTAATTATAGTTGTCTTTATTATGTTGTACTGGTCACCGTACTGGCAGCGACTGTGTTGGAATGAAACTCTTTGTTATTATTATTATTATTATTATTATTATTATTACCATTATCATTTATTCATAGGATGTGTGTTAAAATAATTTCTGAAATTTCATAAGTTATGTAATATCTTTTTTTCTTGATCCATTTAATTATAGTTGTCTTTATTATGTTGTACTGGTCACCGTACTGGCAGCGACTGTGTTGGAATGAAACTCTTTGTTATTATTATTATTATTATTATTATTATTATTATTATTACCATTATCATTTATTCATAGGATGTGTGTTAAAATAATTTCTGAAATTTCATAAGTTATGTAATATCTTTTTTTCTTGATCCATTTAATTATAGTTGTCTTTATTACGTCATGTTGTACTGATCACCGTACTGGCAGCGACTGTGTTGGAATGAAACTCTTTGTTATTATTATTATTATTATTATTATTATTATTATTACCATTATCATTTATTCATAGGATGTGTGTTAAAGTAATTTCTAAAATTTCATAAGTTATGTAATATCTTTTTTTCTTGATCCATTTAATTATAGTTGTCTTTATTACGTTGTACTGATCACCGTACTGGCAGCGACTGTGTTGGAATGAAACTCTTTGTTATTATTATTATTATTATTATTATTATTATTATTATTATTACCATTATCATTTATTCATAGGATGTGTGTTAAAATAATTTCTGAAATTTCATAAGTTATGTAATATCTTTTTTTCTTGATCCATTTAATTATAGTTGTCTTTATTACGTTGTACTGGTCACCGTACTGGCAGCGACTGTGTTGGAATGAAACTCTTTGTTATTATTATTATTATTACCATTATCATTTATTCATAGGACGTGTGTTAAAATAATTTCTGAAATTTCATAAGTTATGTAATATCTTTTTTTCTTGATCCATATAATTATAGTTGTCTTTATTACGTTGTACTGGTCACCGTACTGGCAGCGACTGTGTTGGAATGAAACTCTTTGTTATTATTATTATTATTATTATTAATTATTATTACCATTATCATTTATTCATAGGATGTGTGTTAAAATAATTTCTGAAATTTCATAAGTTATGTAATATCTTTTTTTCTTGATCCATTTAATTATAGTTGTCTTTATTACGTTGTACTGGTCACCGTACTGGCAGCGACTGTGTTGGAATGAAAACTCTTTGTTATTATTATTATTATTATTATTATTATTATTACCATTATCATTTATTCATAGGATGTGTGTTAAAATAATTTCTGAAATTTCATAAGTTATGTAATATCTTTTTTCTTGATCCATTTAATTATAGTTGTCTTTATTACGTTGTACTGATCACCGTACTGGCAGCGACTGTGTTGGAATGAAACTCTTTGTTATTATTATTATTATTATTATTATTATTATTACCATTATCATTTATTCATAGGATGTGTGTTAAAGTAATTTCTAAAATTTCATAAGTTATGTAATATCTTTTTTTCTTGATCCATTTAATTATAGTTGTCTTTATTACGTTGTACTGATCACCGTACTGGCAGCGACTGTGTTGGAATGAAACTCTTGTTATTATTATTATTATTATTATTATTATTATTATTATTATTACCATTATCATTTATTCATAGGATGTGTGTTAAAATAATTTCTGAAATTTCATAAGTTTTGTAATATCTTTTTTTCTTGATCCATTTAATTATAGTTGTCTTTATTACGTTGTACTGGTCACCGTACTGGCAGCGACTGTGTTGGAATGAAACTCTTTGTTATTATTATTATTATTACCATTATCATTTATTCATAGGACGTGTGTTAAAATAATTTCTGAAATTTCATAAGTTATGTAATATCTTTTTTTCTTGATCCATATAATTATAGTTGTCTTTATTACGTTGTACTGGTCACCGTACTGGCAGCGACTTGTTGTGGAATGAAACTCTTTGTTATTATTATTATTATTATTATTATTATTATTACCATTATCATTTATTCATAGGATGTGTGTTAAAATAATTTCTGAAATTTCATAAGTTATGTAATATCTTTTTTTCTTGATCCATTTAATTATAGTTGTCTTTATTATGTTGTACTGGTCACCGTACTGGCAGCGACTGTGTTGGAATGAAACTCTTTGTTATTATTATTATTATTATTATTATTATTATTACCATTATCATTTATTCATAGGATGTGTGTTAAAATAATTTCTGAAATTTCATAAGTTATGTAATATCTTTTTTTCTTGATCCATTTAATTATAGTTGTCTTTATTACGTTGTACTGATCACCGTACTGGCAGCGACTGTGTTGGAATAAAACTCTTTGTTATTATTATTATTATTATTATTATTATATTATTATTACCATTATCATTTATTCATAGGATGTGTGTTAAAGTAATTTCTAAAATTTCATAAGTTATGTAATATCTTTTTTTCTTGATCCATTTAATTATAGTTGTCTTTATTACGTTGTACTGATCACCGTACTGGCAGCGACTGTGTTGGAATAAAACTCTTTGTTATTATTATTATTATTATTATTATTATTATTATTATTATTACCATTATCATTTATTCATAGGATGTGTGTTAAAATAATTTCTGAAATTTCAAAAGTTTGTAATATCTTTTTTTCTTGATCCATTTAATTATAGTTGTCTTTATTATGTTGTACTGGTCACCGTACTGGCAGCGACTGTGTTGGAATGAAACTCTTTGTTATTATTATTATTATTATTATTATTATTATTACCATTATCATTTATTCATAGGATGTGTGTTAAAATAATTTCTGAAATTTCATAAGTTATGTAATATCTTTTTTTTGATCCATTTAATTATAGTTGTCTTTATTACGTTGTACTGATCACCGTACTGGCAGCGACTGTGTTGGAATGAAACTCTTTGTTATTATTATTATTATTATTATTATTATTATTACCATTATCATTTATTCATAGGATGTGTGTTAAAATAATTTCTGAAATTTCATAAGTTATGTAATATCTTTTTTTCTTGATCCATTTAATTATAGTTGTCTTTATTACGTTGTACTGGTCACCGTACTGGCAGCGACTGTGTTGGAATGAAACTATTTGTTATTATTATTATTATTATTATTATTATTATTATTACTATTATCATTTATTCATAGGATGTGTGTTAAAATAGTTTCTGAAATTTCATAAGTTATGTAATATCTTTTTTTCTTGATCCATTTAATTATAGTTGTCTTTATTACGTTGTACTGATCACCGTACTGGCAGCGACTGTGTTGGAATGAAACTCTTTGTTATTATTATTATTATTATTATTATTATTATTATTACCATTATCATTTATTCATAGGATGTGTGTTAAAATAATTTCTGAAATTTCATAAGTTATGTAATATCTTTTTTTCTTGATCCATTTAATTATAGTTGTCTTTATTACGTTGTACTGATCACCGTACTGGCAGCGACTGTGTTGGAATGAAACTCTTTGTTATTATTATTATTATTATTATTATTATTATTATTACTATTATCATTTATTCATAGGATGTGTGTTAAAATAGTTTCTGAAATTTCATAAGTTATGTAATATCTTTTTTTCTTGATCCATTTAATTATAGTTGTCTTTATTACGTTGTACTGATCACCGTACTGGCAGCGACTGTGTTGGAATAAAACTCTTTGTTATTATTATTATTATTATTATTATTATTATTATTATTATTACCATTATCATTTATTCATAGGATGTGTGTTAAAATAATTTCTGAAATTTCATAAGTTATGTAATATCTTTTTTTCTTGATCCATTTAATTATAGTTGTCTTTATTACGTTGTACTGGTCACCGTACTGGCAGCGACTGTGTTGGAATGAAACTCTTTGTTATTATTATTATTATTATTATTATTATTATTACCATTATCATTTATTCATAGGATGTGTGTTAAAATAATTTCTGAAATTTCATAAGTTATGTAATATCTTTTTTTCTTGATCCATTTAATTATAGTTGTCTTTATTACGTTGTACTGGTCACCGTACTGGCAGCGACTGTGTTGGAATGAAACTATTTGTTATTATTATTATTATTATTATTATTATTATTATTACTATTATCATTTATTCATAGGATGTGTGTTAAAATAGTTTCTGAAATTTCATAAGTTATGTAATATCTTTTTTTCTTGATCCATTTAATTATAGTTGTCTTTATTACGTTGTACTGATCACCGTACTGGCAGCGACTGTGTTGGAATGAAACTCTTTGTTATTATTATTATTATTATATTATTATTATTATTACCATTATCATTTATTCATAGGATGTGTGTTAAAATAATTTTTGAAATTTCATAAGTTATGTAATATCTTTTTTTCTTGATCCATTTAATTATAGTTGTCTTTATTACGTTGTACTGATCACCGTACTGGCAGCGACTGTGTTGGAATGAAACTCTTTGTTATTATTATTATTATTATTATTATTATTATTATTATTACCATTATCATTTATTCATAGGATGTGTGTTAAAATAATTTCTGAAATTTCATAAGTTATGTAATATCTTTTTTTCTTGATCCATTTAATTATAGTTGTCTTTATTACGTTGTACTGGTCACCGTACTGGCAGCGACTGTGTTGGAATGAAACTCTTTGTTATTATTATTATTATTAACCATTATCATTTATTCATAGGACGTGTGTTAAAATAATTTCTGAAATTTCATAAGTTATGTAATATCTTTTTTTCTTGATCCATGTAATTATAGTTGTCTTTATTACGTTGTACTGGTCACCGTACTGGCAGCGACTGTGTTGGAATGAAACTCTTTGTTATTATTATTATTATTATTATTATTATTATTACCATTATCATTTATTCATAGGATGTGTGTTAAAATAATTTCTGAAATTTCATAAGTTATGTAATATCTTTTTTTCTTGATCCATTTAATTATAGTTGTCTTTATTACGTTGTACTGATCACCGTACTGGCAGCGACTGTGTTGGAATGAAACTCTTTGTTATTATTATTATTATTATTATTATTATTATTATTATTACCATTATCATTTATTCATAGGATGTGTGTTAAAATAATTTCTGAAATTTCATAAGTTATGTAATATCTTTTATTCTTGATCCATTTAATTCTAGTTGTCTTTATTACGTTGTACTGATCACCGTACTGGCAGCGACTGTG
This sequence comes from Pardosa pseudoannulata, assembly GCA_032207245.1. Lineage (NCBI taxonomy): Eukaryota > Metazoa > Arthropoda > Arachnida > Araneae > Lycosidae > Pardosa > Pardosa pseudoannulata. Next base: position 129,247,160 of record CM063511.1, read on the forward strand.
TTGGAATGAAACTCTTTGTTATTATTATTATTATTATTATTATTATTATTATTACTATTATCATTTATTCATAGGATGTGTGTTAAAATAGTTTCTGAAATTTCATAAGTTATGTAATATCTTTTTTTCTTGATCCATATAATTATAGTTGTCTTTATTACGTTGTACTGGTCACCGTACTGGCAGCGACTGTGTTGGAATGAAACTCTTTGTTATTATTATTATTATTTTATTATTATTATTATTATTATTATTATTATTCATTATTAGGATTGTGTTAAAATAATTAAAATAATTTCTCATCCATGTAATATCTTTTGATTTACTCATTACTTGTTGAATCTTCTGTTGGAATGAAACTCTTTGATTATTATTATTATTATTATTATTATTATTATTAATTCATAAAATGTCTTTTTTTCTTGATCATTTAATTATAGTTGTAAAACTGGTAATGACCATTAAATTATTCATAGGATTGTTAAACCAAAATTTCATAAGTTAAATATATTACTTTTTTCTTGATCCATTTAATTATATGTCTATATACGTCACACTGGCAGCAAACTCTATTAATTAATATCTCATAAAAAGATTCATAAATGTAAATCTATTCATAATGTAATTATAAAATCTGTCATTAATTAAAATATCTTTTTCTTATCATTATATATTTATTAATATTCTATTCTTACTGATCAATACTCACTTAATGATCCTAATAAATTTAATCTCTTTAATAGATACAAATAAAAATATTATTATTATTATTATTATTATTATTATTTATTAATTTATTATTCCATTTTATTACGATATAAATAGGTTAAAAATTCATCTGAAAAAACATTATAATGTAAAACTCTGATCAAAAAGTAATCATGTTAGAGACTAAAAATATTACTTTTTAAAAAGATCAAAAATTCATAACTGAAAACTTCAATACTTACTGATATTATAATAAAAAAAAACAAAATTATTAAAATTTTCTTGATAACAAAAAAGTTATCAAAGTACGTTTTACAACGTATAAAACTGCTCTTATGTAATATTTTAAATATTTCAAACTCATAATCCATTTAGTCTTTGGTTTTGTCTACAAAAAACAAATCTCAAAAATCAAAAAAATCAAGAGACAAAATTTTGATATTTTTATTCAAACCAAAATTATTAAAAAACTAAAATTTCACATCCAATTAGAATACGTTTACAAACCGTACTACTGTGTTAAAAAAATATAAACTCTATTTTTTAAATAATATATAAAAAGATGCTTATTTTACAAAAATCATAATTTAATAACATTAGTTAATAATGCACTTCTTTGAAAAAAAATAAAAAAAAAATAAATGTAAACGTTGTAAAGCAAAAATACAAAAATTGTTAATGACAAACATAATGAATATTAAAATAATGAAAACAATTCTGAAAAATTTAAATAATAATTAAAAAAAAATCTAGATCCTATTTAAAATTCTACAGACATACATATATCAATGAAAAAAAATAACAAAAAATAAAAAAATATAGACAAATATTTTTTTTCCTTATGAAATATATATTTATTATATTATTATTAAAATATTATTATTATATTAATATTATTATATTATTATTATTATTATTATATAATTATTATTTATGTTCACAAGATTAATAATTTTATTATTAATTTTAATATTAGTAGTAGTAGTAGAAATTTATTTTAGTAGTATAATGTCATTCATTCACAAAATGATTAAATTATTATTTTTTATTTAAACAAAATTCAATTTTTAATCATTATTATCTTATTTTCAATAATAATTATCTTTTGATATGTTAGATTTTCTCAATTAGATAGCAGTATATATGGTAATTAGTAAAGTTGCTTACCAAGGACATTTATAAAATGCCATCTGAATGATGCTTACTGCAGTTTTAGTAGCAATGTGTTGTCAAATTCTTGTTAAAATCGGGAGAAATTTTTTTAAAAAAACAGACAACAATAATCATATCTGTTTTTAATTTAACTTTTTTTTTTTTATTTTTTTTTTTTTTTATAAGAAAAAAAATTAATCAGAAGAAATTCTGAAAAATAAAATATATTTTCTAAAAATTACTAGAGTTTAAGTAGTTTAATACATAATTTATTTAATATTATTTTTATAAAAATTGAAAAAGAACACAAAATTAAGCCAAAAGATAACTGTATTACATCTATAGAAATAAAAATTCAAGTGGTAAAGCAAAAGTTATAAATTAGCTATATGAACATCATAATTTTTATGTAACATTATAATAGTTGTATTAAGTAGTAAGCAATTCCATTACTGAAAATTTCAACGAAACATATTTAATATATAAATGAAAAACAATAATCAGATTTCTTTGTGTTTAAATTCTACAGACATGCTCGATAGTTGAAATAAAATAATAATAACTACAGTAGAATTATTTTACTAAATATTGTGTGCTGATAAAATTTTAATGAAGGTAAAATAATGAAAATATTGTAATATAGAATCCATTACATGTAGATTTTTCTGACCAGTATATTTATATAATATTTTTTATGTTCATATCAAAGGCAGGTTAAATAATATAAGAGAATGAATCTTACTAATCTCTTTAAAATCTTAGGCAATGGGATTTCATATAATTGTTATTCGAACCTTAATTTTACATATTGAAATGGTTCAATTTGTTAGAATTATGTAAAGAACAAATAATCGAGGTATAATATTTTAATAATCTCGAAAAAATATGTTTCTCTCCGTAAACAAATCTTTTACTTTAACTTGAATTTAATGCCTCAAGTTTGAAAATGGCAAAAGTTTCAACAAAGAAGATATGTTAGGAATTTGAAAGGGACCAAAATAACAAGAAAATTTTTTTCAATACCAGATCGTATCGCTGTGTCAGTGCAAGGAAAGTTCAAATTACAGTTGGAGGTCGTGACAGGAATATTTTAATAAAGCCCGGAGAGCATTTTTTCGTGAGCAATTTTATATGTTTTTTTCAGTTTAAATCTGAGCTTCGGGAGAAATTTTATTTAAAAAAAACAGACAACAATAATTTCATTTTTATCTGTTTTTAAGCCTTTAACAATTTTGGTGTATTTAATGTCTCAAATATTTTTTAAATGATTTTTTTTATAAAAGAATTTTAGATCCCAAAATTTATAGAAGAAATTTCTTTATAAAATAAAATCAAAATTTTAAATGTACTACGTCATATAAGAACTGATTTACATATGCCAATATATCTTTAATATAATTTTTCATATAATTTAAATTAAAACTACTGCTCTAAAATAGCATAATATATTTATCTATATTAAGTATTAAAACACATACCTGGAAATAAAAACTTATAAAAATAGTAATTGATGAGGATAATGTTTAGAAATTGATAAAAAGTATCATTTAAATACACCTTTATTTAGAATAAGCTTACATATTTCATATACAAGAATAGATCAAATTTTTTAATATCGATGAAAAAAAAATATTTATATGTACGATATTCATACATTTCAAACTGAAATGTCATTGGTATAATTTTTAAATAATCACGCTTTTTACCTTAATCTTTCTGCTTTTATAAAAATGCACATAATTTCTTAAGTATTTTAATAGTAAATATGGCGACTTTCTCTCTGGAATTTTTTTCCATTAATATTATACCGTATTAAAAATAAATTATAAATAAATAAAATTTTATTTAAAAAAAATAAAAAAATTTTATTTGCAAATTTTATCTTTTTATAGTTTAATGCTATGACTATCAGCTCATATATAAAACTAAATTTTTAAATAATTAAACCGATTTAAAATTGGGAGTTAAGGAATGGTTCTAAAAATGTATAAAAACAGAATATACTTATCATTAATGTGCATGGCATTATAAAAAATGTTACATTTAAGTAAATGTTTATGCTTTAAAACTGTATTTTAACCATCTATATTTTGGGAATGTTACATCTTAAATATTTAGATGGCCTTTTTCGGATTCATGGTAAGCCCGAACTATTTCTTTCAATCTCCTATTTAGGGGACCATATATAAATCAATGTAATGATGACTCTCATGACCGGGGAAGATCAAAAAGAGTGAATGGAGAGTGCACGTGCTGAAGACAAAGGTGGGGAATGAGGAAAAATGACACCCTTGCTGTGTGATGAAAGAAATATTCTGCGTAAAGCTGGTTATAAAAAGACCAAAGTCTCATAATGATGACTGCGTATATTATTTTTGCAATTGGTACAAAGGGAATTCAATAAAATCTAAGAAGAATAGTGAAAAAGATGGAAAAGAATAGGAACATGATGACTTTTGCCTATTATGCAACTCACCCCAATCGAAGAATTCAATGAGAATATGAAAAAACCATACATTTTCTCCTCAATTCCAATGAATATAGAAGCTAAAACAGCTCTTAAAATAAGTCATCTATTTATAAATAGATAAATCTGAAAAATATTTTTAGAACTTTTATTTTAAATTTTAAAAATACATATAGTGTTTTCCATTTTTCTTAAAATATTTATTTTAAACAAAAGTAAACAATATTTGTAACCCATTTTACTTATAAATCCATTGTGTCAGTTAAACGTTAAATCATAAGGTAAATGACAGCTGTTTGCAAGACGACAAATGCCTCTTTTACACATCTATAAATAAATGTTTTACCCAAGAGACATTTGTTCTTTCTTTAGGGTAACAAATGATTGATACTAAGCGACTTTTACAGTGTTACCTTCCATGTTCTTTATTATTCCCTTGTGTTGTGGTTGTAAATCACAACTTTTGTTTGAATACCATAATGTAGTATATTTTTTCACCTCACAATTATAATATAGTACTGTTTCTAGGGATTTAGTTTGCCCGATAAAATTTTCTCTCATTTTTTAAAGTTGTTTAGGAATTTCTTAAGGTGCAAAGTAAAAACATGATATAGTAGTAATATTTAAATTATTTAAAAATGCAAAAATGTTTTATAATAAATACTGTTATATATGTTTTTTACAATCTAGGCTTCTTAGATCTTTATTTATGCTACACCCATTTCTTCAAATTCGCATTTAAGCAATAAAAAAATTATAAAAATATGTCGTACATTACTATTAATAAAATTTTGGTTTTGCTCTTAGAAGCATCTATTACAACTCCAAAGTGTAAAATAAATTAAGTAAAACCCTAAATAGTTATTCGAAAAATCTTTATCTGTAAACTAATTTTAAGAGGTATCAATTTCAGTTGAGTTTAAACACATATTTAATTTTTATACAGAGTTGCTAAAAAAGTCATATAATTTCAATAGTGCATTATTAGAAAATAATTGTAACTGTATAATGCATTTTTATCTGTACTTTTGTAAAATAATAGCGATATTTTTAAATATTTTCATATTTATTTTTTCTGTATCAAGAAAACATGTCTTTTGGAAAATTTAGATCAGACTCAAATATCTCTTATTAGTACTTTTTTTTACAAACTATGCATATTAGATCTTTATTTATGTTACACCCTTTTATTCAAATTTGCATTTATGTAATAAAAATTTATAAAAACTATCGTACCTTTCTATTACTAAAATTTTAGTTTTCCTTTTACAAACACATTCCTTTTTAAATCCAAAGTATAAAATAAATTTAATTAAGTAAAACCCTGTACAATGGTTATTTGATAAATTCTGATCTATAAACTAATTTTAAGAGCTATCAACTTCAGTTGAGTCTAAAGATCTATTTAGTATTTTAACAGAGTTACTAAAAGAAGTCATCTAATTTTGATAGTAGATTATTTGAGAATGATTTATCTTTTTAATGCATTTTTTATCGAGTTTTTTTGTTTAATAAATAATAGACAATTTTTAAATATTTTTATATTTAATTTTTTCTTTTTCAAGAAGATATCTCTTTTTTTCAAATTCAGTCCAGACTCAAATATTTCTTATAACTATATTTTTTACAACCTATGTCTATTATATATTTATTTATGTTACACCCTTTTCTTCAAATTTGCATTTATGTAATAAAAAAATTATAAAAATTGTCGTACGTTGCTATTACTAAAATCTTCGTTTCACTTTTACAAACATCTATTACAACTCCAAAGTATAAAATAAATTTAATTAAGTAAAACCCTGAACAATGATTATTGGTAAATTCCGATTTATAACGTATAATTATACAGACCAAAAATATTCATTGAAAGAAAATAATTTAGAATATACTCAAAGACTGATATTATCTTATCTGTAAATATAATTAAATACGCTGTCTTTCACGTCTAAAAGCCACTAACAAGTTTAGTAAATGAAAACGTTCCATGTAATATACACTGCTCAAAAACAATTAGGGGAGCACATGGTTTTAACAAAATTACTTACACCGATAAGTAACAAAATAAATAATTCATAATTTATAGCCTAGAAGGAAATAAAAGAAGAAAACTTCATATGTAAATCAAAGTATGACGTTAAAAACTAGAAAAATATATAAAGGCAGAAATCGGGATGTTGCAGAAAGGTCTGATTTACTGCCTTAACTGTGAAACTCGATTGCTCAGTTTTTTTGTCTTCTTTTTCGAAAAGGTGACTTTAAAATGTCTCAACAACATGATTTATAGAAATACATGGCATGGCGCATTATAGAAAGAACAGGGAAACACAACGTGGTGTCGCGGACGCTGTTGGAGTCGCCAGAATTGTCGTTGCAATGCTGTGGAATCGATTACAAGAAACAGGGAATGTAAGACGACAACCAGGGTAAGGTCGCAAACGCTCCACTACATCAACTGATAACTGGTATATGCTGTTAACAGCCGGTAGTCGAAACAGAGCAGTCAATGCTACTCTGATGAAAAGATAGTTGTACTTGTCAACAGAACGAAGAGTGTCCAGCCAAGCAGTGCGCAATACGCTTCATCAGAGATGTATGTCTCTACGCACGTAGGCCAGTGATGTGCATTTCGTTGACCTTAGGCCACCGTGATGTCAGAAGAAGATGGGCTGCTGAACATCGACATTAGGAGCAACATGACTGGAGCCGTGCTGTTTACAGATAAGTTCCTATTCAGTTTAAAACTATAATTCTATCAAAAACAAAAACAAATGTATTCTATCAAATTTAAAAGATTTTGTTATTTTTTTAATTCGTAACATTATGTGAATTGATTCAATTAACAAGAAGTACAATAGGAGCGATGATCAGAGTACGGCGAGCATTGGCATTGTTATCCATTAAACAATCGCCTGTGACAATTGAATATTCCATTGAATTAAATCTGCTTTCTACAAGAAATTTCATGCGAAATTGAAATAAAAAAGTATTTGTGAACACCAAAACAGGAAATCGAGAAGCAATGTACATGTAATGACGATATTTATAATGTTGGCGCTAAATTAGAAAATATTGATAATGTGGTTATAGTAACAAAAAGGAGATATATTGAACCGAAAAGAACAGATATTATTTTTCGGTTCAGTTCCGGTTTTCGTTTCAACCAATATAACGGTTTTTCCGGTTTTTGATTTTCAATTCAGTTTGGATTCAAAGCGCTGGTATATATAAAATTTTTAATAAATCTAAAATACTCAACGACTGGTATTATTTTATCTGTAAATATATTTAAGAATGCTCTTCATCAGACTTAAAAGAAAGCAATCGGGAAAAAAATAACGTTTTATGTAATATCTGACTTATATTATCTGATATATGTATTATGACCTGTATTATCAGGCTTATATTATCAAACGTATATTATCGGACAACTTATATCAAATAATATATAAAGCATATATCTGACATATATTATCTACATTTATTATCAGACATTCTTAATGGCACTAATTGAGGGTACTTAAAATGTATAAAACAGTAGTTCAGGCCTTATCACAGATTTAAATTTTTATTATCTATTATTTTTTAATCAAAGGTTTTTATATATACTATATTTTAAAAACAAAAAAATAATAATTGTGCTGACATAATGCATCGTAATATTTCATGTTCTCACTAATTCATATTTTTGTTTTGTCAGAAATCGTATATATTAGACATAGATAAATCTTCAATACTCAGAGACTGGTGTTATTTTATCTGTATATATGTTTAAGAAAGCTGTTCATCAGACATAAAATCCACGATCAATCTCGAAAAGGATAAGGTTTCATGCAATATATATCAACTGACACTTTTAATCGTATCAAGTAATAAAGGTAAAGATGTTTTGATGGGAAAAATCATCTAAAATAACATTAGGTATGATAATTGTATAACTTAAAACAGGTTTTATTTCTGATAATATTTAAAGATTTGAGAATTCTGATATATATTACATACTCTAAAAACTATAAAAGGGTCGGTATATAGTGTGGTAAATGTGCGTGTGCTCACTAAATCATAATTTTTATTTTATCAAAAGTCGTATACATCTATACATAAATACATCTTCAGAGATTGGTATTATACGAAAATATATTTAAGAATGCTGTTCATCAGACTGAAAAGCCAGGATCAATATGTAAAATTGGTAACGTTTCATGTAATATCTGATGTTATCATTACGTTATGATGATGTCATCTGATGTCAGATAATATATAACTTTTCGTATATTATCTGATATATACAATATGACCTATATTATTAGATGCATATTATCGGACATCTTATACCAAATAATATATGACGTATATATCTGATATATATTATAAGGCTCTTTTAATGGCACTAATTGAGGACACATAAAATATATCGACGAAAAAATAACGGAAGTAACAGCGTAAATACCTTATCAGAGAATAAAATTTTTATTACCTATTATTTTTCAATTAAATATTTCTGGTGCATCTCATATTCTTAAAACCAAAAATACAAAATAATAAAAAAATGTACATACACAATGCGTTGTAATTCTGCATGTTCTCCCTAATTCATATATTTGTGTTATCAGAAGTCATATATATAAACATGAAAAAATCTTCATTACTTAAAGATAAGTATTATTATAACTGTAAATATATTTAAGAATGCTGTTCATCAGACTTAAAAGCCTTGATCAATCTCGAAAAATGATAACGTTTCATGTAATATTTCATTTCACCTGACGTCATATGACGTCAGATAATGTATGACTTTTTCATAAACTATCTGACATATACAGTATGACCTATATAATGAGATATATGTTATCAGACAACTTATATTAAATAATATATAACATATATATCTGAAATATATAAAAAGATTCTTTTAATGGCGCTAATTGAGAACACATAAAATATATCGACGAAAAAAACGAAAGTAACAGTAGTAAAGGCCTTATCAGATAATAAATTTTTTTACCTATTATTTTATCAAATAATAAAAATTTTTTACCTATTATTTTCCAATTAAATATTTCTTATGCATCTCGTATTCTAAAAACTAATACAAAATAATAAAAATGTACATATATGATGCGTTGAAATTCTGCATGTTCTCCCTAATTCCTATATTTGTTTTATCAGAAGTTGCATATATATAGACATGAACAAATCTTCATTACTCAAATATAAGTATTATTTTATCTGTAAATATATTTAAGAATGCTGTTCATCAGACTTAAAAGCCACGATCAATCTCAAAAAATGATAACGTTTCATGTCTTATATATTATCTGACTTTTTTAATATCACGAAACAATAAAGCTAAAAAAAAATTTGGACATAAGAAATGTTCCAGTATTACTTTAAATCTTTCATAAATGAGGATTTGACATAAAAATGAATAAAGAATCTCTCAAATCCGAATAAGAAAAAGATATTTTTTTCCTTAGAATGTAATTTGCTGCGCCGTAAAAATATCCACTTTTCCGCTATATCTGAAAGCACTTGATGTGACGAATTAGATGACACGGAGAATGTATCTCTTCAATGACAGATTTTGGGAGAGAAAGAAATAGTGTGTATAAAGAATTTCTACCACTCATTCGATGGTTCATTTTTATCTACGATACCTTTCTCCATTAAATTGCATTTGCCGAAGGATTCTTCCCATTTGTTTCGGTTTAAGTAATTTTTCATTGAGTCGGGCTTGTAAATAAAAATATAAAGGGGAAGATACGCCAATTTTTGAGTTGTTTGATGGGACGCGAGATGGAGATGAAATAGTTATAATAAATCAAACCAAATCTAATATATTTCTCGGGAACTGCTTCGAGGCTATCTTTTGACATTCCTGGAAATTTATTCATGGATATTTCAATACGAATGTTAATAATTGTATCCTGTAAAATTACTTTTTAGTATGATTGAGAGAACTTTTACAGATTATTTCCTGACAGATTTTTCAAAATGTAAAGCCGTTTTTAAATCTCAGACACTCTTAAAATGTAGTTAAATACTTTAAATTATGTATTAAAACTACCATTATAGTTTTAAAATTTATTAACATTCCTAGATGTTTACTTCTTTTGTATGTAAAATACCAATTATTTTATATTTACATCCAAAGTAATACAATTTTATTATCTTTTAATATTAATATTAAATAAAAAATGTATACAGTATCTATAATTAAATTTACATTTTTAATCGCTATTAAGTACTTTAAATCTAAAAATGTAGTTAAATTCTTAAGTAATTTAAATTTGATGAAAAGAATTTTAAAATCTTTAAAAGGCTTTACTAAATTATTTATACTTTTTTAAATAGGAATACAGTTTTATTGCGTTTAATATTAATGTGAAATTAAAAAATGTATAAAGTAATACCATTATTAAATATTTTTAAAATATTATACTTTTTTAAATTAGTCAGCAATTTAATCAAAAAATATCACTGGGGATTTATACACTTAAGAAAGTATGCATCTCTGAAGAAAATATTTATAATACCTTGCAAATACATAACCTTCCCCTCCCCCGAATTATTTATAATTATATGCTTTAGATATTTAAATGTTTTACGATATTTATATGCTTTATCAAACATTTATTGTACTTGAACTCTGTGATAACACTCGAAAGTTGCTAGCTTTAAAATTTAAATAGTACTGGTTAATCAACAGTCCTTTTAAAGGTATAGATGTATTTTTATATACTTTAATTGTTTTAAATTATTAATATTTAAACAATAGCAAGCATTTACTTACCGAAAAATTGTCTTCACAAACCCATAGAGATGATTTATATGATAATTTGCAGTTTAATTTCTCATCCCTTTTCATCGCTTTTTTCCAGATTTTACGTGATGTGGATCTTCGGGAACGCTGAAAAATATCTTCTCATTGCAATTAGTTGTTGTATTTTTACAGAGTGGCACAATACAATATTTATAATATCATTTTTTAATGCCAGACATAATAAAAAATTTCTATTATATGCAATACTTTACACAAAAATAAATTTAAAAGTTGCCTTTTAACATGTAAATAACATAGGCTGTTGGTGTTTTCGTGAACTGTGACGTCACAAACTGGGAGGAGGAAAAGTATCGTTTTTGAGATACGTTAAAGAGTCCACTATAAAACCCATTAGAAATCACTAATTAGGCCCCTAAATGAAAAAAATAGGTACTGTCCTGCTTACTTTTTTGACTTCTTTTTCTTATAATTAAAATTAGAAAACGTAATAATTCCTTCTTGTAAAGATAGATTTCATAATGGTAAACTTTACAGAAACATGTATATTAATGAATATTATCTATAAAATATATTTTTCTACTCGGTAACTTTTAGACTAGAATAAAATACTAAACTCAAATGACTGTTCTAATCTTGGCATACAATTTTTCATGATATCCTAACATTTACTGGATATATTTTCTAAACTATCTGATTCCCTCTCTTTAGTCCTTTTGTTAGGTGTTTAGTTGTTTTATCTTAAGTATGTTTCGTTGAAAAAACTGTTACAGATTAACAATTGAAAAAATATTTATATGAATGAATGTATTTCATAAAAAAGAACTATTTGTTTTATCTAAGAAATTTGAACTTCATTGAAATATTTCTTTAAAAGAATAGATAAACATATCAAGAATCTTATTTCCTCTTTCTAGTCATTCAGTTATGGGTTTTGTTGTTTTAACTCAGATGTATTTCTTTTAAAAATTTTGTAGATTTGCAATTGAGAAAATATATATTTGAATAAAAGTATTTTACAAAAGATAGAACAATTTGTGATTTCAAAGAAATTTGAACTTTATTTAAATATTCTTTACAAGAACAGAGAAACATATAATAAAAAGCTTTTAGTTTCTTTACAAGTTTAACTTATTTGTAGGAAATGATACTATGATCTTACATCACATTTGATGAATTCTTTTAAAAGAGTCATAATAATGGATATAATAAAAGGACATATTTTCGTTTATTTTTGAACATCTATTAAAGCTACCAAAAAAATTCAAAGTTTTATGTTACGTATTTGGTTTTTTTTTTCATTTTTCAAGTTTGCTTAAAAATATTGATAAGAATGGGAAGCAGTTTTAAGGTAAAACATTTCAAATTTTATATTTATAAAAGTTAAAGTCTTACATCTCAATAGAGTTCATTTCTTTTCGTTTCTTGATCCACATTGTTTGGATTCAGCAGTCAGCTAAATTTCCGGAATTCTTAACAATAAACTACATTGAAAATACTTAATCAGTGATTAGTTTTAATTAACCATGGTGTAAAGTGCACATATTGATGTTTTAGAAATAATGATTTTCATAAAATAAAATTTGGTGAATACTTTGGTTATCATGTTTTTAGTAAACTGCATTGTCACAGCACAGATGTCAGCTTTTAGATATCAATTATTTTTCCAGAAACTCCAAATGCAGGTTCAAGATTGAAATACTTGGTAGGATGTATTCCACTGAGACATAAAGGTATGCTGTAAGATAGTCTAATTAATGATTATCGTCTATTCGTATTTTTACTTAACAATGACAAAAGAAAATGTGAACGTTAATTCGTCAGCTCATCGATGTAGCTGAATGATAATAACTGCATCGAAAATACGTAATCGGTGATTAGCTTTAATAAACCATAGAGCAAAGAAATCACAGATGTTTTACAAAGATTATAGTTTATGAAATAATATTTAATCTAATCATCAGTTATGTCTTTTATAACTTACATAAAATTTCTATCACACTCCTTACGAGTAAAAAATTTCACATTTTTATTTCACAGATTTATATATTCACTTGACTTCCAGTCTATAAAAATGTAGTGAAAATATGTAGAGTTATTACTGGAAATGGAGAAGAGAAAAGTGCTGGCTGTGATGAGGCGATTTAGATCTATAATTGAATCATTCATACAAGAAGTAAAATGTTCGGGATCTAAATCTGACCTCATCACATCTTTCTAAAGAGATAGATAACCATAAATTTATATTCAACAGATATTGTTGTCCTGTACGGTGGTCTCGGGCGGGGTTCTGATCCCAGTCCCAGATTAGAATCCCGTCTCCGTACTTGTCATTAAATAAGAATGTACCTTTGTGGAGTATTTATGAGTCCCTAAGGGACAGTGTACAATTAGAAGGGATAATGTTTTTCACGTTGGCGGTCTCAAGGCGGGGTTTAAGCAGACCAATGAGATTCTTACAACTATCCCGATTGGACGATAAGAAGGAAGAGGGGACAAGGTTGAAATAAATAAATATGAAAAATCTAAAAAAATGACAGGAGGTTAGGAGGATCCAAAAGAAGGTGTTCGAGAGTCGAGAGTCCAGTCGGGGTCCGACGGAAGTTGTTCGTGAGTCGAGAAGAGAAGAGGTTCGGAAGTCGAGACGAAAAGAGGAGTCCAACGGAACGAGTGCGAGAGTCCACCCAAATCCGACAGGAAGTGTTTCTGAGACCAACGGATGATCCATAGATTCCCACTCCTGATCAGCCATAGATACTCTTCAAACAGCAGTGTTCTGGCCCAACCTTTTGACCCACAAAGGTACTCCATTTTTACATAGAAAAAATTTAATTTATTTTTTTAAGTATTGTTACAACGTGTGATTGATATATAGGTATTATAAGCCAGTTGAGAAACTTGAAAAATGTTCCTACCTTTGAAATTTTACTTATAGTGCCAATACAAAAGATTATAAAAAAGTTATATGGAATAAAATTGATCATGGACTTTGAAGTAAGAACTTTAAAAAGTAATGAGGAATTTGCACATCTGGGGGATTCGAACAACTTAGTATTTTACTGATAATTCCAGACTCGTAGATTCCAAAAATGTTCTCAAAAATATAAAAAATGGGTCCATCATTTTAAAAATTATTTTAAAGTTAAGCTAAACTCACGTGACATCGAAAACGCTCCTTGATTGGTTGTGACGTCATAGTTCCCGATATCCAATATTTTCTTGCTGCTTGTAAGCGTGTATGTTTCCGATTTTGTTTTTGGAAGTTCTTGAAATTTTCTAGTTATCAAAATTTATTTTTATTTAAACCTGAAGGTTTATTTTATCGATCTCGATAGCTTAATTATCTCAATTTGATAAATCTCTTCTACCTGGATTTACCAAAGGACAGTTGGAACCTCCCGAAAAATTGACAGCATGTCAATGTTTTCTTTTGGAAAAAACCGGATTTTAATGGGAGCAGAAATACGGAAAAATCCAAAGGTATGTAAAATCATTTATATATTTATCCAATTTTACTTAACATGCATTAATTTTATTCATGCTAATCACATTTCTTTCTTTTGTAGACACACACAAGTCAAATAAATATACATATTTCATATATACACACATTTGTAGTGGCATCGTTTTTTTAAAAATGGAGATGAATGTAATATTAAAATAGAAATTAGAGGATTATTTCTACTTAATTTTATTGAAGTTATTTTGATCTGGTAAAAATAAAAATTATCTGAAAATTATTTTAATACTGAAGTTTTAAATGTATTAAAAATTATTCTTGGATTAAAACAACAAAATTATGTATTAAAACCACCATTATTTTAAAATTTATTAAAATTCTAGATGTTTACCTTTTTTGTATGTAAAATACCAATTATTTTATATTTACATCAAAGTAATACAATTTTATTATGTTTTAATATTAATATTAAATAAAAAATGTATACGCTTTCTGAAATTAAATTTACATTATTAATCACTGCTAAGTATTTAAATCTAAAAATTTATTTTAATTCTTAAGTATTTTAAATTTGATGAAAGAATTTTAAAATCTTTAAAAGGCTTTACTTAATTAAATTTATATTTTTTAAATAGCAATACAGTTTTATTGCCTTTTAATATTAATGTTAAATTAAAAAAATGTATAAAGATAAATTTAATTTTTTATTAATATATCATTAAAATTTTAAAAATATTATACTTTTTTTCAAATTAGTCACCAATTTAATAGAAAAATATCACTGAATTGATACACTTAAGAAAGTATGCATCACTGAAGAAAATATTTATAATACCTTGAAAATACATAACCTTCCCCTCCCCCGAGTTATTTATTAGATAATTATATGCTTTAGATATTTATATGTTTTACGATATTTATATGCTTTATCAAACATTTATTGTACTTGAACTCTGTGATAATACTCGAAAATTAGTAGTTTTAAAAGTTAAATAGCACTGGTTAATCAACAGTCCTTTTAAAGGTATAAATGTATTTTTATATACTTTAATTGTTCTAAATTATTTATATTTAAACAAAAGCAAGCATTTACTTACCGAAAAATTGTCTTCACAAACCCATAGAGATGATTTATATGATAATTTGCAGTTTAATTTCTCATCCCTTTTCATCGCTTTTTTCCAGATTTTACGTGATGTGGATCTTCGGGAACGCTGAAAAATATCTTCTCATTGCAATTAGTTGTTGTATTTTTACAGAGTGGCACAATACAATATTTATAATATCATTTTTTAATGCCAGACATAATAAAAAATTTCTATTATATGCAATACTTTACACAAAAATAAATTTAAAAGTTGCCTTTTAACATGTAAATAACATAGGCTGTTGGTGTTTTCGTGAACTGTGACGTCACAAACTGGGAGGAGGAAAAGTATCGTTTTTGAGATACGTTAAAGAGTCCACTATAAAACCCATTAGAAATCACTAATTAGGCCCCTAAATGAAAAAAATAGGTACTGTCCTGCTTACTTTTTTGACTTCTTTTTCTTATAATTAAAATTAGAAAACGTAATAATTCCTTCTTGTAAAGATAGATTTCATAATGGTAAACTTTACAGAAACATGTATATTAATGAATATTATCTATAAAATATATTTTTCTACTCGGTAACTTTTAGACTAGAATAAAATACTAAACTCAAATGACTGTTCTAATCTTGGCATACAATTTTTCATGATATCCTAACATTTACTGGATATATTTTCTAAACTATCTGATTCCCTCTCTTTAGTCCTTTTGTTAGGTGTTTAGTTGTTTTATCTTAAGTATGTTTCGTTGAAAAACTGTTACAGATTAACAATTGAAAAAATATTTATATGAATGAACGTATTTCATAAAAAAGAACTATTTGTTTTATCTAAGAAATTTGAACTTCATTGAAATATTTCTTTAAAAGAATAGATAAACATATCAAGAATCTTATTTCCTCTTTCTAGTCATTCAGTTATGGGTTTTGTTGTTTTAACTCAGATGTATTTCTTTTAAAAATTTTGTAGATTTGCAATTGAGAAAATATATATTTGAATAAAAGTATTTTACAAAAGATAGAACAATTTGTGATTTCAAAGAAATTTGAACTTTATTTAAATATTCTTTACAAGAACAGAGAAACATATAATAAAAAGCTTTTAGTTTCTTTACAAGTTTAACTTATTTGTAGGAAATGATACTATGATCTTACATCACATTTGATGAATTCTTTTAAAAGAGTCATAATAATGGATATAATAAAAGGACATATTTTCGTTTATTTTTGAACATCTATTAAAGCTACCAAAAAAATTCAAAGTTTTATGTTACGTATTTGGTTTTTTTTTCATTTTTCAAGTTTGCTTAAAAATATTGATAAGAATGGGAAGCAGTTTTAAGGTAAAACATTTCAAATTTTATATTTATAAAAGTTAAAGTCTTACATCTCAATAGAGTTCATTTCTTTTCGTTTCTTGATCCACATTGTTTGGATTCAGCAGTCAGCTAAATTTCCGGAATTCTTAACAATAAACTACATTGAAAATACTTAATCAGTGATTAGTTTTAATTAACCATGGTGTAAAGTGCACATATTGATGTTTTAGAAATAATGATTTTCATAAAATAAAATTTGGTGAATACTTTGGTTATCATGTTTTTAGTAAACTGCATTGTCACAGCACAGATGTCAGCTTTTAGATATCAATTATTTTTCCAGAAACTCCAAATGCAGGTTCAAGATTGAAATACTTGGTAGGATGTATTCCACTGAGACATAAAGGTATGCTGTAAGATAGTCTAATTAATGATTATCGTCTATTCGTATTTTTACTTAACAATGACAAAAGAAAATGTGAACGTTAATTCGTCAGCTCATCGATGTAGCTGAATGATAATAACTGCATCGAAAATACGTAATCGGTGATTAGCTTTAATAAACCATAGAGCAAAGAAATCACAGATGTTTTACAAAGATTATAGTTTATGAAATAATATTTAATCTAATCATCAGTTATGTCTTTTATAACTTACATAAAATTTCTATCACACTCCTTACGAGTAAAAAATTTCACATTTTTATTTCACAGATTTATATATTCACTTGACTTCCAGTCTATAAAAATGTAGTGAAAATATGTAGAGTTATTACTGGAAATGGAGAAGAGAAAAGTGCTGGCTGTGATGAGGCGATTTAGATCTATAATTGAATCATTCATACAAGAAGTAAAATGTTCGGGATCTAAATCTGACCTCATCACATCTTTCTAAAGAGATAGAGAACCATAAATTTATATTCAACAGATATTGTTGTCCTGTACGGTGGTCTCGGGCGGGGTTCTGATCCCAGTCCCAGATTAGAATCCCGTCTCCGTACTTGGCATTAAATAAGAATGTACCTTTGTGGAGTATTTATGAGTCCCTAAGGGACAGTGTACAATTAGAAGGGATAATGTTTTTCACGTTGGCGGTCTCAAGGCGGGGTTTAAGCAGACCAATGAGATTCTTACAACTATCCCGATTGGACGATAAGAAGGAAGAGGGGACAAGGTTGAAATAAATAAATATGAAAAATCTAAAAAAATGACAGGAGGTTAGGAGGATCCAAAAGAAGGTGTTCGAGAGTCGAGAGTCCAGTCGGGGTCCGACGGAAGTTGTTCGTGAGTCGAGAAGAGAAGAGGTTCGGAAGTCGAGACGAAAAGAGGAGTCCAACGGAACGAGTGCGAGAGTCCACCCAAATCCGACAGGAAGTGTTTCTGAGACCAACGGATGATCCATAGATTCCCACTCCTGATCAGCCATAGATACTCTTCAAACAGCAGTGTTCCTGGCCCAACCTTTTGACCCACAAAGGTACTCCATTTTTACATACATTTTTGAAATTAAGATTAGGTCCTCTCTCTATTTACAAAATTACTTAAGTATAAAAAAATTGTCTGAACTAATTTAGAAGATGTGGACAAAGCTTATTTTCTGAAAATTAGCATCACTTTTGTATATACATAGATGTATATATATATATATATATATATATATATATATATATATATATATATATATATATATATATATATATATATATATATATATATATATATATATATATATATATATATATTATAATAAATTTACTTTTTTTTAAGCTAGTTTCGGAGGCTGTTAATTTAGCTTTTAGTTTATCTTCATATTTATGTCTGTAGTTTCTCAGAACCTGTTGTTAAATTTAGTACAAAAATGCTTTACACAAAGCAATTAAATATAAATCCCCACTATACCACTATTTGATCACAGGTTGATACTCAAATATAAACGAGGACTACACGACACTGGCATTGTTAAATAATAAATTATAAATATTCGTTTTTATGCCATGTAATTGCCGTATTCAAAATATAATTAACAAGCTTCTGAACTTCGCATAATGTTTTAAAATATTTACTTCAAAATAGTTAGAAACATCTTACTGAGGAAATTACATTTTAAAAATAAAATAAACTATATTTTAGAGACAAAATAACAAAATTGAATAATAAAATATACCAAATAAAGGTATACATTATTTGGCAGAATTATTCTACATGATGTAAAATACTTCCAACATGTTAAAAATGTATAATATTCCGTTATAAAGGTAACATTTTCTTAAAAAATATATCATATTTGAATGAGAACAATTGTATATCTTACTAACGCTAAGCTATTTACAGTCCTAACAGTATAATTCTTAAATATTTTATGAATATCTGTAGCACATGAATCAAGTTTATGCATAGAAAATATATCTCTGAAGCATTGTTTTCTATATTTTAAACTAATTATTCATTCTTTAACTAGCACAATGTATTCCAAACTTAAAAATAAATAAACAGAATGAGAGAGATGCTCACATGATATTTTTAGTGAAGTACAGCTTTAAAATTATAAATAATGTTATTCTGGTGCAATTTTAGTTTAAAAATAAAATATTAATACACTTTTATGCAAGATATAAGAAAAATTAAATTAAATATTACATTAACTAATATCACAAGTGATTTTTCAAAGCTGTATTTCAAAAAGAAAAATACTGGACACTTGCTAAAATATTTATTTTTGTAATATTCATTTCATAACTTTGATATGCTCTGAAAGGAAAATACTAAATTTTTATGCATGCACATTTAAATTTGAATGAATTTCTTCATAAGGAACCAGAAGGAACACGCTTAAAAAAAGTTTAGAAGAAATAATATTACTGTACTTCGAAATTATGATAAAAAATTGTTCATTTAAATAAAGCAAAAATCCTAGTGGTAAATAGAACTGGAATGTAAGTTTACAACATTATGTAAAATAATTGGTTTGTATAGATTTCATTGCAAAATAAACTACAAATTTTTAAACAAAAAACCTTAAATTATTTTTTTTCTTGTATTCTATAAAACAATCCCACATAATTTAATTCTAAAGACATTTCTAAAAGTTCTATTAAAAAACTTTTGAATAAGTATTTATTTTATTAAAAGTCAAAAGTATAGGGCACTGTTCGTAAGCATATAAAATATAAGACTAAATCTGAGTTAGGAACAAAGAGAAAGTTACACTGTTGTTCTTTTTAATACTAAATTATTTCAATTTGTTAGTTGAAATTTGAATACATTTCTAAATGTTCAACAAAAAACATTTGGAAGTTAGAGTTTAATTCATTAATAGTCAAAAGTATAAGGATTTTTCTCACATACACATAAAATAAAAATCTAAATTTAAGTTAGGGGCAAAAGGAAGATTGAATTGATAGTAAAAAGGAAACAACCTCTACATGTTCCATTAAACGAATTACCACCCATTTGGCCTTATGTATTATAAAGACCAATAGCAGATTTTAGATTTAAGGAAAAAGAATATTACAATATACATGAAGACTTAAGAAAAACAATAGTGGTTAATAAAAAAACATAGGCGATTTTAAATAAAATCATAGAATATAATTTAGAAACTGATACATAATTGAAATCCCATTTAATTCTCAAGAAAAATTTGAGGACAGTATTGAAGCTGAATAGGAAAAGAGGTATTAAAAAAACTAAATGCATCTAAACAATTTTTGGAAAATATAAGACAAAAAATACAACAAATCATAATCACAATAATAAAAGTAAAAGTTAAAAAACTAAATTAATATGTTTTCTCTAAGTTAATTAGTTTATTTTAATAATACTTGTAATATATTATACAATGAAAAATGTTTTTTTGTTGTTTAAAATACAATTTTATTTCAGCAATCGATTTAGTTTTCTAACATTGCAATTAAATTTGAAATACATTAAGTTTATGAATCTGACAGCCTTTTTGTCAAAACAAATCGAATGTGTACATCCTCTTATACATTTTTGATATTACGATACCTAAATGTATTTTATTTTGTTATTATTTCCTTTTAAGAGCATTAAAATTATCTTATTTTAGTATTTAAAAATAACTTTATTCAATTTTAAACCTTGAGTTTAAAAACTTCCACCAGAGATTTTAATGAAATTAAATATTTTTGAAATTTATTAGTCATTTATTTCATCCAAATTTAAAAAAATAATTTCCATGCTAATTTTTTAAAGATGTGAATAGTATGCAACAATGAAATATACAATACATTTACGTAATTCGTTGATGCATTTCTTTTAATCGAAAATTTATTTGCACATGAAAATAGAATAGAAACATTTTTAAGTTTCGAAATAATATATTATTCATTATTCTTCAATAAATATTAAATGTCAAACCTTTTGTATTCCTGCTGGTTACTTTTTTATTTCCTTTCTCTCGACTATCTGAAATTAAATTTTTCTTTTTCACCTTTATATTTCATTTCTATGCAAATTTTTGCTTGAGAAGATTGATTGATTTATAGTTTCATTCCCTTAGCCTTTGTTCGCCATTTTCAACGATGTGGTCTTATTCTGCTAACATGGAATGCATATATTTCCCCATTAAATAACCGTTGAAATTTTTATTTCGGCTATTTATCACTATCCGTGACATCTCGTTGGCAAAGAATGTCATGGTTCCGAAACTAATGTTTTGAATCTTGATGAATAGGTTGAGCATTTTCTACCTTCACGTGGAAGAAGATGATAGAGAAAATTAAATACGCTTTAGAGATGTTTGCAGGTATTTAAAGTAAAATGGCTGCTCAATATTCAGATCATAATTAACTAATGAGATGTTAATGACATTAACGTAAATGAAGTCTTTCCGAATAAGTCATCAATTATAAGCATTTTTCGTTACGAGACAATGGCACAATGAGACACAATAAGACGAAAAATACGCGATGAATTTCGTATGAGAAGGGTTGACATAAATACAATCTGTGCACATATTTTTATGTAACCTCCACACTATGGCCAATTGTTCACCACTTCCTGATGGAGATCTTGAACGGTAGTTCCCGGGTTGAGGCCCGTCTACACTATGGTCCGCTGCAAGCCATCACCACTGTCTGAAGGGGGTATGGGTTTTCATGTTTGATGGTAGCAGACGATAAAATAGCCTTGGCTGACGATGGATTCAAAGGGGGGTTTTCTCCAAAGATCACAGCTAGATGCACAACTAAAGTGCACAGTAGACTCTATATACGAATCTACGTGTTGCTCTCATTTACTGGCCCAGCGTGTGGAAGAAACCCGTGAACCATCATTCAAGGTCACCATCAGGAAATGGTGAACAATTGGCCATAATGTGGAGGCAACATTGCATACATACGTTGAACCACTAAATGAGCCAAGAACGTGGATTCGTCCATAGGGTCTACTGTGCATTTAGTTACACATCTGGCTGTCTTTGATCATTGGATTAAAACCGCCTCTGAAGCCATCTTCCGCAAAGACTATTTTATGGCCTGCCACCTTCTACCACGATAAGCCATTCCCCCACCAGGTGGTGGTAATGACTTAGAGTGGTCCGTAGTGTGGAAGGGCCTTTATAAAAGAATACAACTGGAATAAACTAATCATTTGTAGATATCAAAAACTGCTCTCCAGTCGGCTTCGATCCTAAAAAAATGGCGAAGATTTATTTCAAAAGGGTTATTAACAAGCCCCGGATCCAAGCCGTTCACCTTCTCTTCTTCTGGTAACAACCTTGTCAGATCAAAAAAATCCTACTAGTTGAGGTGAAAAAACCACTCCAGAACGGCGGGGGTGGTAAAAATCCCCCAAACGAACGAACACCTCTATTGGCTGGGAGAAGTCCGAAGTTTCTCTGCAGTTCAAACAAGTCCTGCCCAGCATGTGCCCGACAAAGACCCACGGGGAGGGGTAAAAAGAGCTGAACCGAATGTAACTTATTGTTACAACATGATATTAAATTCTAATTTTCAAAACAGAAGTATAACTAAAGAAAAAGAATAATTTTGAAAGATAATGAAAATGTTCAAATTTTTAACTGTATATTAGAAAATATTCTATTTTTATAATTTTCACAATTTTTTGTGATTGTTTAACAACATTCTGATGAGCTGCCAAAATTGTAAGTCAATCTGTTCTTACATGTCGAATAAACTTAACACCTACTCCTTAACTCAACGTCACTGTTTTTTCTAAGCCCACTGTTGTCTATACATAGCTAGGCAGAAGACACACTCACACTCATGGTTTCTTTTTTTTCCATGGAACGGTCTTTAAAAATTTCGAAGGGGAACCGGTCCCCTTGCCAATTATGCAATATAAAGCTACATGTCGATCTATTCTTCCAGATTTTACATAAGCACATTAGAAACATTCAACTGATATTCCCTATTTTAAATTTAAATTTTGCCAAGGAATTATATAATAATTTGTATAAATATTTTTCAATGATTTTGTATCTATTTGATTCTTTCATTTAACTATTTAAAATAAATAATATTTCCATTTATATTATTTTATGCATCTGGTAGCGGCCAATGTGTAAATGACATTTTAAACAAGCATTTTACAGTAAACGAAATTTCCCTAAACAAAGGAAATACAGTAGAACCTCCATAAGTTGACCACCTAAGGGACTGTAACTAAGTGGTCAACATACGGAGGTGGTCAACTTAGGGAATTTTTTAAAAAATATTTACTATAGTACAATATTAGGAAAAAGTAAGCTTTTTTAGTATTTTTAAGGAAAAATTTAGAAAAAAATTAGCACTTACTCATTTTTATTGTTACTGAAGGTACAGCACATTTTTACAAATTTTGAAAGAATGATTCAATTTTTGTTTGAGTCCTATTTTTGTTCATTTGGTAACTGCAAAAAGCAATTTCGCAGTTTACAATTCCATTAAGCATGTTTGGGCATTTTTCTGCAGCGAAATCTTTAATTTGCTCCATAATGCGCTTTACATCGTCTTCCTTTAGAGTTGGGTAGTTTTCAGTTTCATCGTCACTTGGATCATCATCCTCTTCGCCGTCCGTTTCTCGTACCTTAGAGTCCTATTTGTGCGTAGTCCCAGAGAGTATCTCACTGAAGATTGCCTCTGGGTCTGGTTCAACACATGTTACTAACTCATCGTCCATGGTAACATAATCTTCAAAATTAACTCCATCAAAAACTGGCAAAGGAGATAGAGGAAGCTCATCCTCTTGCACCGATGTTGTAGCTGTAACAAATCCAGCTTTCTTGTAGCAATTCTTAATCGTGGCCTGCGTAACTTTATTCCAAGAAGAATTAATCCAATGAACAGCATTCAAAGCATTTACTGACTCAGCTGTTGAAGATGCCAAAGCAGAAAGACCACAGGTTTATGCTTTCATGATCACCTATTCCAGAAATTGAGCTCTGTAGTGCACTTTGAAGGACTGAATAATGCCTTGATCTAAAGGTTGGGTTTTTGAAGTTGTATTTGGAGGCAAAAATTTTAGCTTCACATTTGTGAGATTATTCACTTTTCGGTGGCTGGGGCAGTTATCCACGGTAAGTAGAATAGACCGCTTCTTTTTCCTCATTTCTGCGTCAATTTCTCTAACCCACTCTTTGAATAGAGCACTGGTCATCCAAGCAGATTTATTCGCTCTCCAAAAAACAGGAAGGTCATCAAGTTTTACATTTTTAAATGCACGGGATTTTGCGGTTTTGCCGATCACCATAGGCTTCAATTTTTCTCCAGTCATACTAGCACATAGAAGAACAGTAAAACGCTGTTTTGAAAGTTTTCCTCTCTTGTAAGAGTCACCCTTTAATACTAGACTTCTATCAGGCATTGCTTTAAAGAAGAGACCGCATTCATCAGCATTAAAAATGTCTTCATCTTTAAAACCTTTAGCAAACTCTGGGAATTTTTCAATAAACTTCTCCACCACTTCAGCTGAAACCTCATTCGATTCCCCACACAAAACTTTTCGAGAAATCTCGTATCGTAGTTTGAATTTTTCAAGCCAACCTGCTGATGCTTGAAAGTCCTCAATTTCAAATTCTTTTGCAAATTTTTTGCTACTTCCTGAAGTATAGGCCCCGATATTCTTGTATTAATTGATCTCATCTCTGTAAACCAACGAAATGTGGCTTCATTTACAGCGTTGAGACACGTTTTTCTCCTTTTTCTTTGAAGTTCCCCGTTTTCGGAAGATTATCTTTCCAGATATTCTTCCTTGCGTTTTAAAATGTTGCTCACAGTTGTCTTACTCACACCAAAATTCTCTGCTGTCTTTCGTTGGCTGCTGCTTTCCAGAAAATTAAGAAGATCCACTTTCTTCTTTAATTTACTTTCTCTTAGAGCTTTTCTTTGCCCCATTTTTAATAAAAATTCACAAATAAATGACTGGTACTGCAACGACGCGATGTCCAGAAAAAAAAAAACAGAACGTGTTTCACATGTGAGCGGTACACGTTGTTTTCCAATTCTGTGTAGTTCGTTCAATGCTACACCGCTACACACATACCCCACTCTCCTGACCCTTTTCAACATATTTCAGCAATTATAGCCATTCCAAGAAATGGAAGCATGCAAAGGGCTAGAATATCATTTCTCCTAAACAAAAGGCTGGGTAATCTCTGGTATTTCCCTCCCATAGTACCATACTGGAAGTGAACAATGAATAGAGCACCAAAGAGGGGGGTGGTGGCAAGTGTTGCTCAGATAATCCGATTGACTGATAAAGAAATTCCTAGAAACCAGGTGGAGAACAGCGGGAGGAAAAATCTAATTCAAGGAAACATCAGTGGTCAAGTTACAGAGAGTAAAACATACTAAAAATTGGTCAACATACAACTTATGGAGGTGGCCAACATAGAGAGGTAAATCGCAATTGAAAATGCGTTTTGACCATTCAAACTAATAAATTTCGGTCAACATAGAGAGGTGGTCAACGTAGAGAGGGGTTCCACTTTGGAGGTTTTACTGTATATAAAAATGTTTTACTTGGTATATAGAACAAATTCTGCAATTATCAAGCAGTTCAGGTAATAATAGTAAAATATAAGGTAAGATGAAAAACAGCAAAAACTCTTAATTTAGAAGTTGTTTAAAAGCAATTACTCCACTTGAAATAATAAAAAAAAATATTACCTACACTACTTTATTGTAAGAATAAACTTTATTTGTGAAATAGTAATTTTTTTTTTTTGAATGACCTTCATTCTCAACTGTAAGGGTATCCATAATTTCATTCATTATGTGGAACAATTTTAAAAGAAGGAATATTTATGGTCTATGCTTTACCTCGAGTTTAAATTCCTAATTTTATACATTTTTTTCATTTTCTAGTGTCTGTCGCGTGCGGAAACAAAAATAATTTCACGTAATAAAACAAACAAGCGAAGGCTACCAAAAGCAAAATGCTAATATGTTCACACATCTGTAGCGCCCTCTATATTACTTGCCTCATTTGACTCAAGTTAATTGTCCACCATGAAGAACTACTTGACTAAAGTCGTTTCTTGACTTCACCAGAACTGTTTACAAAAGCCAAGTAGTACTTTCTACTTAATTTGGCTGACTTACAACTTGACTGTCCACATAACTCGTGTAATTGGGAGTTTAAGTTCAATTCAAAACTTTTTTTCTTTTTCTCAACATCAGTAGTACCAGCTCTAAAGGGTATTGTGATCTATAATTAGCATAATCATTTCCGATATTCATGACATTAACTGTAGATTAAAACCTATGTCATGTTCTAATTACATTTTATACATGTAAATTATTTTAAAGATATATAGTATAGAAAAAAATATAAATAATGCATAATACAAGAAATAATTTATAGTTTATTCGTAAAATTATTAATGTTATATAACATTTCTGTAAATTCTTCTCAAATGAATGGATTTGAAATCATGTTTTATGTAAAAAATATAGTAAATAAAATTCTCTAGATTTAAACTATATATGTATCATGAATAATCTTCATATATTTCATAAAAAGTGCTGAAAATGCTTATACGAACTAAAATTATAATTCTTCCATTTTAAGAATTGACTATATAATAATTTTAATGCCGTGAACACATTTTATCCTTAATCATTACATTTTGGATGGATAGAAATTTTTACAGAATTCATTTAAACGGATAAAAGCATCATTTTGATATATATTTTTAGTTTCATTTTTACAGAATTGAAACATTTATTTCAAAATTAACTAATATGGCTTTAACAATAACAAAAGTATATTTTTTAAAGTTAAAAGAAACTATAATTTGTTTAGAAATAAAATAGTTATAGAAACTTAATACCATGCATATAAATTATTTTAAACGTCGCATACAAAAAAATTTTTGATAGAAGATATTTCAAAGAATGCGTTTAGAACATGTATAGAAAATATCATTACTGTACTATTTGTATTTCTTGATTTATTTAGAAAAACATATTTTAAAGGGTTTCTTGCATTGCAAAAAGGATGCACTTATTGTTAACCTGCGATTTAAAAAATGATATGTAATTAATATATATATATATATATATATATATATATATATATAATATATATATATATATATATATATATATATATATATATATATATATATATATATATATATATATATATATATATATATATATTATATATATAATATATATATATATATATATACATATATATATATATATTAATATATATATACATATATATATATATATATATATATACATATATATATATATATATATATATATATATATATATATATACATATATATATGTATATATATATATATATATACATATATATATGTATATATATATATACATATATATATGTATATATTTATATATATGTATATATACTATATATACATATATATATAATATATATATATATTATATACATATACATATATATATATAATATGTATATATATATATGTATATATATGTATATATACATATATATACATATATATATATATATATTATATATATATGTATATATACATATATATACATATATATATATATATATATTATATTAATATATATATATATATATATATTATATATATATATATATATATATATATATATATATATTTATATAGAGAGAGAGAGAGAGAGAGAGAGAGAAATAGAAGTAGAAAAAAAATTAAGAAAATTAAGAAATTAGTTCGTTTGAATGTTTGTTTTTACACATAACTACACGGTTTCGCTAAATGAATTTAACGTGATTCTAAACTACTTTCACAGTTTCGGGAGATAATAAGCAAATTATTGATCGTATAGCAGATAATTCTCAGCCAAAAAACAAACCAATTTTTTATCTGCAACATAGGGTACTTTACAATTTTGGAAAATTAAAACTTTTTCTATTCCTGTATATGACGGGCTATATGCTAGTTTTTATAAAGCATAATGAAATAAAATATAAGCAAATTTTTGCATGGAAAATTTTAAATGAAGATATTTTTTAACTTATTGCTGTATACAGATACGATTACTCCCTAATTCTTCTTCTAGCAGTTTAACCACACAAACCCGGTCTTCCCTAAACCTATTACCCGAAGAATGAATTGTCATATAAATAAATAACTTTCGACAATGGGTACCCAACACGGACACCTGACACAGACCATTACTCGCCAGCGTAACAATAGGTCTAGGCACAACGAAGGACGGAATGCGCCAAGAAAGGGAGAAGTACTTGCTGTAGCATGAATAAATGATCTATGAATTGAGGGTTTCACACGCGAAAGCTGCAAGTGTAAAAGTGAAAGAATTGATTTCCTGTCCTCCGAATCAGAGAGAGAAAAGTGTACTGAACATTCCCAGCTGCATTATAAGCTTATTAATAATGGAGAAAGTTATTGATATAGGAGTACATATTGAAACTGATATTTGGGTGGTGTTACAGGAAGAAAATTATTTTGCGTCACCGATGAAGTTTTTCAAGAAATGACGTTACAGACTTTGATTGCTGTTTTGAAGTGATTTCATACTTTCTAAAATAACTTTGATGCATAGCGAAAGTTCATCTGTTTTTTGGTTGATTGTCCATGAGTCCTTAAATAATTACTGAAATTATACGAAAAACAGAAATGATTTAAGCTTTGCTCGAAGTTTTGTTAAAAACATGAAAATCCCAGGGATGGCCAAATGGTAAGGGAGTTGATTTTTGAAACCAGAGTTTATGGATTTGAATCAAACTGTGATATTTATGTAGCCTGTGTTGATTATGCAATAACAACTAAAGTCTTTGCCTCGTTTTGATTCTCCAAATATTGAAGTCATAAGAATCGTTTCTGATAATAGCCGTTCGTGTAATGTTCAGTCTTTGTAAATAGTATCTTGTACGTATTATAAATATTGTAATGAATTTTCACATGTTATTATAACATGAATTCATTGATCTGTATTGATATTTGTTATGAGTAAAGTTTATAATTATCGTATTTTTATTTGTGGCAACACATCATCTTTTTAAATATTCAAATATCTGTAATGTTTGTATATGTTGTCTGCCTATATAAGAGTCGGTGTGACAGTAGCAGATAGCTCGGTTGCATAGAAGGTGCTGATGTTTATTTATGTAACTTGTTAGTATTTTAAACTTCTGTAATGGTAGTTCAGATTGATATTCATAGCTTTACGTCATTCACTAAACTATCTTAAATAAATGCCTGTGTCTAGATTTAGTTGTTTCATTTAACTGCACAATGTGAATCCCTTCAGAGCATGGTTTTATATATGATGTGATCCTTGCGGATACTTCTTTAAGAATCGTCGAGTAATAGCATGGGTCTCCACAAGCCGTTCGGAATTATCTTTAAGCAGTAGTTACCGGTCTCTTAGCCCTCGTGTTGCAAGAAAAGTAAACCGTAATTTTCCAAACCAAACCAAATTAAACCGAAAACATGAAAAATGTTGTATTTATTTATAATGAAGAATGTAAAACTGTTAATATCTTTTTGAAAAACATACGTTTTGTCTTTCTTGCTATGACACAGTCATCAGATGTGGTTGCAAGATTGCATGACCTCCAAAATACACTGACCTCATTCCTGCCGATTTCTTGCTGTGGGGATATTCGAATAACTCGTGTACTATAACGTCATTTCAACATTGGACGAACTTAAGGATTTTTCTCAAGGAAAGATTATGTTATTCATTCCGACATGTTGCATGCTGCTGTAAAGTCCCATCCTCATTATGATCCACAGGAAGCCATTACCACCTTTTGGGGGTTCTATGGCTTATCGAGGTCGACGATGACAGACGATAAAACGTCCTTGGAGAAGGATGGCTTAGGAAGCGGTTTTTCTCCAAAGTTCAAAGGCAGGCAGATGAGCAGCTTACGTGCGCAGTAGACCCCATGGACAATCATCCAATGCTCGGTTCATTAAGTGGCCCATTGTGTGCATGCAATCCGTAAACCATCGTCCAAGATCACCATCAGGAAGGTGAACAACTTGAAATAGTGTGGAGGCTACATAACAGGTGTTGTAAATCACCTTAGTAATGCTGTAGGATGTGCTGTGGCTATTATGAACACTTATTATAGCATGAATGAAAGAAGGCAACTCGCTTCTGTCTTATTCATTCTGTTTCGAGACTTATTGCCATCTACTGCTTTTTTTATGCTTCTAAACAAAATCCCTCTTTATGATCCTTTTCCTGAAAACCGCACATTTTTCTCATTATTCCTTGCTATTTTATACATTTTTAAAGTTTTAACGGACTTTTATTTCACACGGTATACATGTGGATATACACATGGTATACACACACATATACACACACACACACACACACACATATATATATATATATATATATATATATATATATATATATATATATATATATATATATATATATATATATATAAATATATATATATATATATATATATATATAATATATATATATATATATATATATATAATATATATATATATATATATATATATATATATATATATAATATATATATATATATATATATATATATATATATATATATATATATATATATATATATATACATATATATATATACATATATACATATACATATATAATATATATATATATATATATATATATACATATATATACATATATATATATATATATATAATAAGATATATATATAAAGCGATAACTGAATTTAGCAATAGGAATTTTTAAATATATATATAATATATACGAATATATTATCTTTAATTTTCAGGAACTGATATATATAAGATATATATATATATATTTACTGTTACATATATATATATATATATATAAGTCAATAAAAACTAGGTGGTTTAATTTATCATTAGTTTAATTAACTTTCAAAAAACGTTAATGTTAAGACAGAATATGTTGAAAATTCTTTATTTTTTCTTCATTTAGAAGTGTGATATTTAATTAGACATAAAACGATCTTCATTCCAAAAACTAAATTCTATATATTTGCATTGATTATATTATTCTTAAAAATGAATCAATCTTAAAAAAGGCGCTTTTTTGTATAAACTGAACTTGTATTTTATATAAACTAAAAGAAATACGGTAATTTTAATTTCATTTCAGTTCACATCTAAGAATGAATTTGTATTTTACAATTTTTATAAATGACTTTTTAATTACCATTTGATACTTTCTTCTTTTAAAGTAAATTGCATTTACATTTATATTTGCTTACTTTAATTATTCTCACATTAATTATGCGTAACAAAAATTTATTTTTATTTTTATTTTTAGAGATTTCTTCAAAAAATGAAAGGATGTTAAGAAATAAGTATATAATATCCCTCACGTTTTCATAAAAATTATGTAGGGATAATGAAGATTAAATTAATTTTTAAGATAATTGTCGGAATTTTTAGTATACTGTGGGAATAATATTACGTTGATTTAATGTTTAACACTTCGCATGAGGGTATACTTCATCACCAACTTACGTGTGCAAAAACAAAACAATATTTTTAGGAAATCACAAAAAAAAGTATTTTAAAAATTAAAGTTCGATAATCTGTCAGCACATATTTCTTCATTACTACCTCTGTCACAACTGCTCATTTTATTAATTTTCTATTCAACAATAAAAAATAGAGTTTCAAATGGATAAAACACGACTTGTACGTTCTGGAGCTAGGAATTCGATTGAAGACTACATAATGCAACAAAAGACCGAGTAACTCGACAATCGTAACTTGTGGAAAGAAAAAATGCAAAGCGTTGCGTAGCAATGTAAACAGCAAGCATATAATGTCAAACACATATAATTATAGTATTTTGTAGATTTGTGGTTGTTAGCAGGTATCCATCACAAATCTACTAAATACGTATTTTTACGTGAATCGCTCTCCAGTGACAGTCTGAAAAAACATAAATATACGTTGCTCGCACGCGAAGTGTTAAGGATAAGAAATTAAAACTCATTAATAAATCTCACCTTGACTAATATGTCTTGATTAAATGATTTTATATAATAAATGCCTAATTAATACAACAGGAATACTAGTTATTGCTTGTAGACGTGGAAGACTCCTCTGGATTCGGCGTCGGTCTGGGAAAAATGGTGTAGCTTTTTCTTTGTCTGGTGTCTTTCCAAAAATCTTTCCCACAAGCAGCAGATGCTAGCAGTGTCCACTCTCTTCTTTCCTCTGGTAACAACCTCATACTCAAAAGAAAATAAATCAGACATCTCCGCTGATAGAAAAACAGGGGTTAGCTCGAGAACGGAGGGGTGAGATCCCAGCAAACCAACGGACCCTTCTTGTGGTTGAGAGAAGTCCGAAGTTTCTTTCCTGGCCTTGACCACTCCTGTTCTGTTTGGCGGTGGATTACGAGAAGAGGTAAAAAAACGTTGAAGCTCTGGATGTAACTTATTGTTACATATACATTCCTGTAATTTTTACTTTATTTAAATTTTGCATGATATCTTTGTGGAAAATTCGAGTAATTTTATAAATTTCTCAGAAATTATCCCTGGCTTTTTATTATCAATAATCTACTGGTGCCTTTTCATTTGAGTTTGCTTGATAACATGTAAAAAATCATAAAACACTTTAACTCAATTTCATTGTCTACGTGGCTAAACTGATTAAATTTAATTTATAAAATCCGTTGTAATTAGAGATAAACAAAACATCCTAAAACTTAAAATACTGGAGCAATTTATGTATCTCTCAGAATTTATGCAACCATCCTTGCTTTGTTTTTTCTCTAATTTTGTATTTCCTTCATTTTACACATTTCAAGATACCTGATTATTAACAGTCTTCGTTATCACTTTCTGCCCATTTAGTATTTAGTTCCCTTGATTTCTATCTAATCATTTAGTTTTATTTCAGTTACTAAGCGTTGTCGCACTACAGGAAGTACCTATATATAGTGTGTCAACGTGGAGTCCCAGTGTAATAAGTACGAGTACTTAAATTTTCTTGCTCATTCGGTCCTGCTGACATTGCTTTCACATTCTAAAAATGTTCTGACATGAAGATTTTATCCTATCTAGCTACCACATTACGTTGTTCAATTTACAAATAACACTTATGACCAAATGCCAAGCCGCTGAAATTCAGAGATAAACAAATCCTCCTAAAAGTTTAAAATACTGGAGCAATTTATGTATATTTAACAATTTATGTAACCATCCTTGCTTTGTTTTTTTCTAATTTTTGTATTTCTATCATTTTACGAATTTCAATATCCCTGATTATTTAACAGTTTTCATTATCACTTTTAGCCCTTTTAGTATTTAGTTTCCTTGATCTCTATCTAATCATTTAGTTTTATTTCAGTTAGTAAGCGTTGTCGAACTGCAGGAAGTACCTATATGTAGTGTGTCAACATGGAGTACTAATTTAATAAGTATGAGTACTTAAATTTTCTTGTTCATTCGGTCCTGCTGACATTGCTTTCCCGTTCTTAAAATGCTTTGATATGAAGCTTTTATCCTGTCTGACTACCATATTTCATTATTCAATTTAAAATAATATTTATGACCAAATGCCAAGTCGCTGAAATTCAAATATGGAAGAGTGGTATAGAACTTTCTTTAAATCAGGAAAAGTGCATAAAAATTTCTCATTTTATTTTCAACACTATTCTTACATCTTGTAGGCTTGATACGAGTTTATTACATTTTTTATACAAAAATCTGTTTATTTTTCAACTTTTTAAATGGCTGATAATGTCAGTAATTGTCCCGAACATTTTATCCTGCCTGACAACCACATTACGTTGTTCAATTTAAAAATAACACTTATAACCAAATACTAAGAAGGTGAAATTCAAATATGGAATAATGGTATAGAACTCTTTTTAAATCAGGAAAAGTGTATATTTTTCTCATTTTATTGTTAACACTATTCTTACTTCTTGTAGGCTTCATATGAATGTACTACTTTTTTTATACAAAAATCTGTTTATTTTTTACTTTTTAAATGGCTGATAATGTCAATAGTTGTTCTGAACATTTTATCCTGCCTGACAACCACATTACGTTGTTCGATTTAAAAATAACACTTATGACCAAATACCATGCCGCTGAAATTCAAATATGGAATAATGGTATAGAACTTCTTTAAATCAGGAAAAGTGTATAATTTTCTCATTTTATTGTTAACACTATTTTTACATCTAGTAGGCATGATACACATTTACTACTTTTTATACAAAAATATGTTTATTTTTTACTGTACTTTTTAAATAGCTGATAATGCAATAGTTCTCCTTAGGGGTGCGATTTGAACAAACTTCTTTTACTATTGAATTATATTTCTATCTGCATTCAACGTACT
The DNA here is from genome assembly GCA_032207245.1 of Pardosa pseudoannulata. Taxonomy (NCBI): domain Eukaryota; kingdom Metazoa; phylum Arthropoda; class Arachnida; order Araneae; family Lycosidae; genus Pardosa; species Pardosa pseudoannulata. The sequence goes on from CM063511.1 coordinate 129,281,941, forward strand.
GTTGCAAAAATCAAATCTATCGTAAAAATGAAAGAGGCCATTTAGCCATCTGCACACGCAAGCTTATTTATTATTTACTTTATATTTCCGTATACAATTGGTGCTTAGCATTAAGGAAAATAATATTTGCTTAATGTTTTCAATATTTGCTACAAATGCCCTTCTCTAATAATTGTCATAATTTAAAGATAGAAAAATGTACTTTAACCTTAAAAACCGGATATGTATAGAAAAGTATATATTTTCAATAGAATATTTGTATGCAATAATTCAAGCATACATCGTATTCCGTAAGTAAGTTATCTATAACTATAGAAATTTTAGTTACTTGTAAAGTTATAGAAACTTTGTGTAGGAGGTATATTGCACCTAAAACATTAAAGAGTGCTTAAGTATTGAGTGATGAGAAAATTGCAGAAATTTTTATTTTTTAAAAATTAAGTGAAAAGGAGAAGATTTTAAAAACTTTCACACTTGAATATCAGACTCTTTACTTTACAAATACTTATCTATGTTTTTTAAGAAGAGCTATTATGTCAATATCTGTGACTTAAAAGGCTATTACAATTTTGAAACTGAAGCCATACATCTCTTTCAATAGTAATTTACCTGCTATCATCGCCATTGTGTTTGGTCTGAAATTCTAATAAGTAAGACATTTGGGAAATCAGAGCAAAATTTAATATTAGTGTTCAACATTTGCTATATAAGTCTCCTACGAAAACCAGAACCGTTAATAATTAGTAATTTTTATGCGCTTTAAAGAACGCAAATTACCTTGTCATTACTCATATGTTAAACAGTTACTCGTATTGTCAGATAAACACGTTTTAAAACTGCTATATTATTACTTAGAGCTGTTTTTATTCTATGAATTTCAGTGATATGTATTGATACAGTTTTGTACAGTCTATTTAACAAATGATACGTTCTTAATAAATCCATCCAGATATAGTACTTCTAAAATAAAAGATTATATTTATTCATAGTTTTTTTCATTTTATCTACCTAAATAAAATTAAGAATCTGTAATTTTACGTAATGCTGTAAACAACACACTATATCCTCTTTAAATGGGCAAGTATGCCAAATAAATTTCCGAATATCTCGACAGGGTTACATTACCACCCATTTATAATGTACATTATAATAATTGATATATCCTCAAACGATTATCCCTTTTAAAATTAATTTTAAAGTTATCACTGGTATTTTTCTAGCTGATATGTAAAATAATTGTTTATTTTGAAGTTATGTTTAAATATAAAATCAGAAAACATTATTGGTAAAATGAAAAATATGTGAACTTGTCAAATAATACTATTTTTGAACATCATAGCTGTTAATTTTTAATTCATTAGATATACATTACCGGTCATGGTATGTTCGTATGTAGTGTCAATACAGGGTGTTTCAAAAATGAGGTATATTTCAAAAATCATTAAAAACCAAACGGACAATGATAGAAATTCACAGTTTATTTGCAACATGCTTGGGACAATAGTAAATTTTCAGGCAGACAAACTTTAATATTAGTTACAATATTCCAAAACAGATGGTGCTGCAGTCTGTAAAAATCTAAATACGATATTTGTCTGTGGAGACTCTTAAGGCGCCTCCACACTATGGTCCACCGCAAGCCATTACCACCGTCTGGAGGAGGTTTGGCTCATCGTGGCCGATGGCGGCAGATGATAAAATAGCCTTGGCGGACGATGGCTTCGGAGGCGGTTTTTCTCCAAAGATCAAAGGCAGCCAGATGCGCAACTAAAATGCGCAGTAGAAAACTAAAATGCGCAGTATGGACGAATCAATGCGCTCAGCTCATATAGTGGCCTAGAGTGTGGATGCGACCCGTGAACCATCGTTCGAGGTCATCATCAGGAAGTGGTGAACAACTGGCCATAGTGTGGAGGCTACATTAAAAGACCAGGTGTGCCGCCACTATCTCAAAACAATTGAATAACTGGAACAGAACATCTGTTCTGCATGTGAAGCCATCCCGCCTGAGACGTTTACACGGGTTTATGATAATTTCATTCTGAGAATACGCCATATTATTGCTGCTCATGGTGGATATCTGGAAAATATCGTGGTTTAGATTTTTCCAGACTGCAGCGTCATCTACTGGGAAACATTACAACTCATTTTGAAAGTTTGTCTGCCTAAAAATTTAATATTTAATATTGCAATAAACTGTCTATTTATATCACTGTCCGTTTAGTTTTTATTGATTTTTCAAATATACCGGTCATTTTTTAAACACCCTGTAGCTATGATATGCAAATATTGTATTGTTGGAGAAGTTCACATATTTTTTATTTTACCAATACCGTGTACGGATTTTTTATTTAAATATTACTTGTACATAAACAATAATTTTACATATCCACTAGAAAAATACCAATGCTATCTTTAAAATTAATTTTAAAAAGGAAAATCGTTTATGGATATATTGATTATTATAATGTATATTATAAAGGGATAGTAAAATAACTCATCGAGATATTCGGAAATTTATTTAGGAGACTATATTTAAGCGTATATTAAGTTTTATTCTTAATTTATATTTCTAACATAATCCAATTCATTTCTGTCTCTTGCCTATCTGATATTTTAGATTAAAAACAAAAGTCTTGTACTGAATAATAATAATTACAAAATTATACTGTTTAAAGGTTAAAATAAAATTATATTTCAACCTAAAATTAGGGCAAATTTTCGTATTTCTTGTATATATTCGTTTGAATAAAACCTCTTGTTTATTATTCTGTTTGAAATTAATAGTCAATTATTTTATATCTGGGAAATACTAGTTGTTTCACATTCGAATCTAATCTCAGCATTACATTAAGTGGAATTCAAGCTTAATGCTCGAAACTCGGAATTCAAAATTATTCCTTTAATCACATAGATAAACAATATTAGTCCTGTCACGAAACAACTGGTCATGGACGTTACTTGATATTTCCGATAAACTCATCTACTGTACACAGCCTCACCTCTCATTATCTCACAAGCAATCGATAAGCGTTCCCTTTCACCAGAACTGTTCAAACAAACATATATGTTTCTTCTTTATTTATGTATTTTTAACTGTTTGTATTTAGATTTAGACTTAAGCGAACGCATTAAATGTTTAATCGCACATGATTAAAACTCGTTATACGCTAATAGTTATAGCCACAATTTAGTTAGATTGAAGAGAGAAAAGCGTATTTAAGAATTGTGATTTTCAGACGCTTTTCATATCTAGAAGGTATCTACAAGGAGGAACATTTTATAGGGATGAATATATAATAAAGCCTTCTACTAAAAAATCCCAAATTTTTGCAAGTGAAAATTGAACAGAACTGATCAAAGAAATTATAGAACATTTGGACAAGTAATACTCAAATTAATATCGAATAACGAAGCATTTAATGCCTTAATTGAGAATGGTATATAAAATACTTTCTCATATATTAGCCATATTCCAATTTCTTATGATGTGTTCATATTAACATTAAAAATAATCTTTCGAATATTAAAGAATATCTTTATGTAATGTATTACATTCCCCAATTATTATAAAGTTAAAAATAAAAGCGAAGAAAAACACATAAGTTTTGTTAAAAAGTCTCTAGTCAATCAAACTTAAATTGTAATCTTAAAAAATGTATAAAGAAATATAAAAATTCGAAAATTAATAGTCAAACAATTAATTATTAGATTATTACAGAGCTTGTTGTTTTTAATGTGCATGTGCTGTTGTAATTCTTGTGCTGTTTTGCTTCTAGAAGGCGTATAGCGAAAGGGGTACTCTGACGATGAGAATGATATACTTTTTGTTTTTGTGTGTGTTCCATGTTTTGTCGTAAAAATAAAACGAAAAAAGACAATGTCGCCTTATTATTTACTCCAGTTCTCCATCGTCTGGCAGATAAGAACATTTATTTAATTTAACGAATGTTGAAAACGAAATCAGAACACCTTTAGCAGTTTAATCATGTGCTGTTATTAGTCGTTGTGAAGAAAGTTAGGGCATCATTGAAGGAAACCCGAAAATCCAATACGCACAAGATATGAACTATGTCGAAGATTGATTCAATGTAAGTCTGAGTGCTATATTTCTTTCGGAATACGATGAAGTATGAAACTAGATAGGTATTTGCAAAAGACATAAACAGCTATCATGGGAATTGGCATTTGAACTAGCTGACTCTTTTTCAAAAAGATATATGTCTTAATGTTTAGATACGTTAGAGAAATTTCATTAAGTTTTACCCCTTCTTCTTTTTTATTGAAAGTTTGAAGATAGTTAAATAGAAGAAATGCAATATCTCTTTGTCCTTTCCTTCATTCAAATACCAGTATTTGGTCATAAATATTATAAATCTTCTTTCATCATCTCACTCAAAATAATTCTGGATAGTAGCAGTTCAATTACTTTTAAAACTGTTCCTACTATTGTACAAAAATATAATACAATTAAAATGGTTCAAACTAAAAAACAAGTTAAAAAACTTTGTTTTTACTTTACGACAGTTTTATATGCTCTTAGCAGTTTTGATATTAAAAAATCAAATAAATATGAAAATATTAATGTACGGATAATTGAAAAAATTGTGAAAATTTGACCTATCCTTTTCTTTATTCAAACACCAGTATTTGATCATAAATATTATAAATCTTCTCTCATTATCCCATACAAAATAAATCCAATAGTTGCAGTTCTATTACATTTTCAACTGCTGCTATTGCCGTAAAAAATTATATAATTGAAATACTTTAAAAGAAAAATAATAAATAACAAAACTTTGTTTCACTTTATGGCAGTTTTGTAAGTTTCGAATATTTCTGCTGTTAAGAAAAGTCAAATATCATTAAAAAACAATATACTGATAATTGAAAAATATGTGAAATTTTAACCACTTTTCGTTTATGAAAAACCAACATTTTGAAAAATAATATGCTTTGAAAGAAATGATTTTCTTTATTTGACAGTGCACGGTAGAGCCTTCAGAAATCAGTCGCAAAGTCAACTATCTCATAACTGGAAAGCTGCAGAATCGGGATCCGACGTGCTCGTTAGTGGTAACTGGGGAACGTAACATATGTTCATGGTTAAAATGTTCACCAAGTTCTCACTTGACACATATGGAAGTTGCAGACCAAGCCAGTGGGTCTTATGTTTGGTTTTTTCTTCTAAATAATGAGTACCCACTTGTGGTAAGACGCTCTTTCCCCATAGTTGTTCTTAAGAAACGAAAAGCACATCTCTTTGTCCCCATCCATGTGATCTCTGGCCAAAGAGCTTGGATCATCCAAATAGCATTGACAACAACAACAAAATACACAGTTCGGAACACTTTAGGAAGCTACAATACATCAAATTATTTCTAATTACCATAAGCGAATTGATCTTTTCACTCTTTCATAATTTGGAGTGTATCTAATGCATTGATGTTTTAGTTCACTGAGTTTAACTAAGCTTCCTGTATTATTAACACTGGCCATGGCAGTTTACGGGCATTAACCTGGAAATGCTCGCACAGGGTACATAACCAATGTCTCACTTTGTTTAGTTTTTCTGCCCAATATTATTACAATCCATTCGCTTTAATTTTATCTTCCAGTGGTTTTAACACTAAACATGGTAGTTTAGTAATGTTCATCAGGAAATGTTTTCTGAGGATGTGACATATCCAAACCCCTCATTTTCTTCACTGTTTCTGTCAAATCTTATTCAAAAATGTATGATTCTCTGTGTATCCCCCTTAATTTAATTTCAAAATCCTTGATTGGGAAGATCTGTTAAAATGTTCTTTAAATATATGTTTCGGAACACCTTCGAACAGGTATCTTTCCCTGCACGAGAATTTCAATTACATTTCGTGAGTAGATAAGCAAGGTTTTAAATAATTAAATTAAAACGTCTAATTACAGTTATTAGTAATGAAATATTCTAGAAATGTAAGGCTATCGTATATGAGAGTGTAGAAACTTCCAACGAAGAATGTAACTAACATATTTATTACATATTTTTACATTAATCAAGACTTATCAGTTAAATCGAATCAGATGAAAAATCTAAATGACTGAATTGAAATAAAAATGACTGTTTTTAAGAAGGAACAACTTCACGGAATGAAACAAAGAAAATTCCAATTCTAATATTGACATGTCTGAGAAAAACACTTTTATGAAATTCCCTGGTGATACATATGTTTCAAAAAGTGTTACTTTCCATTTAGAAGTTTGAAAGATAGACATATGAAATATGATACCAAGTGTAGAAATATTCGCTAACATTTTCACTGTCTCAATTAAAAAAACATTTTTTTACAAACAGATGCCAAATATAATAAGGGATATATGAAACATCTGCCGAATACTCAAACAAAAAGAAAAGAACAACTCTGCTTTGGAAAATTGTGATAGAAAAACATTTATGAAACTCAGGGTCTGTATTTACAATAGAAGGAAATTAAATGTAGACAGCATTTTTAAATATATCTGTGAGTGTATTCTATATTCTTTTTCGCCCTTTTATTCCTAGCTTTTTGAATTTATGGTAGACACTATGGACAAACAAATCTGGTTAGGAAATTTTAAACCCGGTAAAATAAACCTCGATTAAATTGCAAAACTAGTGTACATACTTTAGTAGGGCTGATTTTACATACTTAAAGCAGATTCTTTCAGGGATTTTTTTTACTTGTAGTTTTTTAATGTGTTGTGAATACTTTTTACAAGTTTTCAAATGCTTTTAAGCATTTAAAAGATCAAAAAATGCATGAACATTTTGTTGCATTGGTATTTGTTTAAATTGTTCTCTTCAATTCTATTACTTTTCCATAAAATTAGAACTTTTCTATAAGATTTAAATAAAATATTCTTTGAATTACTAAATTCAAAGTTTTTAACAATTTAAACTGTTAATTTGAATGTTGTAAGTAATCAATTTCAGCATAAACTTTACACAATGAAAAGTTCTTTCTGGATCAATATCGTAGAGAACAGAAACTTTTAAGTGGATAATTAAAGTTTCTTTCATGGAATATACGATCGATATCCATAATTTGATGCATTTTATTTTAAAGTGACTCAAAACTATCATAATTTAATGCATGAAAAAGACTTTTTTATTAATTTAAAACAATCATTCAGAATTCTGCCAACGTTGTTTTACTACATACAATAAATAATACGGTTATTCTAGCTACAAAAAATAACTGTTTCAAAATTTAGAACTCTAACAAAGGAAATAATCTTTGCTGTAAATGTAAATTGAAAACGTTTCTCGAGATACTGAATACAATACCCTTATTACTACATTGTTGAACTCAAGCTTTATCTCAATTCATTCTGACAGATATATTAGCATTATTCTTTGCATTTAAACCCAGTTATGCGTATAACATATTAATTAGGATGTGCATAGCATAATAATTAGGTTCTGATATCTACAGCTTTGTCTACAATGAACTAATGTTAATTAATATCACGTGATCCGAATTACTTCGAGCCGAGGGTTTTATAAATAATCTGGAGTACATAAGTTAGTTGTGTCTCTAAAACCATCTTCATAAATCCATAACAATTGATATTAAGAACATTCACACTTTCTATTAAAATTTGCATTTTATTACGCAACGAACTTTATCATTTGAAAATGATTGTATAAAGTTACAGAAATAATTATCTTTTTGTAATTTCCTTTAAATGGAAAACAACATTTTATTATTTAAAAATCCAACTTAAAAGCTGTAAACTTTTTAAAAGGAACTTCTAAACAAATAATATTCTCTAAATTAAAAATGACAATACTGAATGAGAGTAAATGTCTAATGTTTACTCCAAATTTTTGTGAAGTTAGAGACTTGTTAATTCGTCTGCTGAATCAGAAGTCTTAAATTCTTTCGAAGCATATGATTTTATTTAAATTTTAATTAATATATACAATTTGTTTAATATTTAATTTGTTTACTTATTAGTTTTAAATTCAGTAGTAAAAGTGACTGAACGTATAACTTATTTCGAGCATACAGGTATCTGCCGCTCTTTAGAAGGAATTTCGGCCGAAACATTGGATTTATTTATGTTGAAGTAAACTCAACCTTTTTTGATTTCCAATTCCATTGAATATTTAATTGTAAATAAATTAGAATTTTCTATTACTCGATATAAGAATGTTTGGTACCAGAAGTGAATTAGAATTTTTATGTACTGTTTTTTGTTTTAATTTTGTCGGAGGAGTGGATACTATATTTAAATATACATTTATATGTGTAAATTTGTATAAAGTTATAAGTCTACGCAGATATATTTGTATTTATCATATTGGAAAAACTATAATATTATAGATTTTGTGGTATATGTTGTTGATGTCAGTGCCTCTTGGAGTAACCAAACACGTGGGCCAGAGGCCACACGAATTAAGCGAAGTACTGCCTCTTTCGATTAATGACCACCGCTAGGGGAAAAGAACGCCTAACCTCTTATGGGTTTTCGCAATTTAGAAGCAGGGACCAAGCAGAAGACTTGGCCTTGTGACCTGCAGAGATATCGTTTTAGAACTTGGAGGACATTGTGACCACTAACCTATACTAACACATTATGTGCTGGTACATTTCGCAGCGGAATTGTACTGGGAGCGGGAGTTTTGCGCGTAAATTTAGTTATTCAGATAAATCTCAATAGATCGAAAATTATTTCTTTTTTTAACCAACTTTTCGTATTTTATATTGAAATATATAAACAAATATATAAATAACAGCAATAAGATTTTTGTAAACAAAAAATATATTTTTTAGTGAATAAATTTGTAATAGTATCAAAAATAGGAAAAATGAAATAAAAATAGTGGTATATAGTTTTAATTTTTTCGAGTTATGTTATATATAAACATTTCTAGATTCTAGAATATATGTAGTAAACAAGAACATTGGGTTTCGTTTTCCTGTATATACCATTATTTTTGTACCCACAAACAAACCATGTTGTTACATTATCCCGTACTAGTACATGACCCGCGTTCAAGTATCAATCGTCAGAAAACGGACTAGTACGTGTCCCGCATGCAATGTGTTAAGTGCTCCAGTCAACATTAGCGTACACAATGGATCTGAGAACGACTCGAGACCCGAATTTCGAACACTTCTGTTACTAGATTGTTGCATTTGCCGTCCGAGCTACCTTAATGATGCATACACAAATAAGAGAAACGACACATAAATAAGAGTAATGATACATAAATTAGAGAAATTATAAAAATTTATATTTAAAGTGATGTTTAACTGTGTGGCAAAATTAAAATGCTAATGTAGGAAACATTCTCGGTAGGCGTGCATTATTCTCTTGCTAATCATCCATGAATTCTTTCAAAGGTTTTTTATAGGTTAACAGAAATGACATCACATGTTTTATAGTACGGGATATATGCTGCATCCCGAGGAGTCGTCTTTATCCCAGATAATCCAGATGTGTAGTTATCTCTGAAAATAAGCAATGAGAGTAAAAAAAAGTAAGAGAATAATATGTGACTTAATGTGTCTTGATTAATGTATTTGAATCACATGACATTCATAAAATAATTTAAGGCTTTATTTTCACCAAAAATACTGATTTAAATTAAATTACTAATTTATAAAACTAATTAATATTTATTTAAATTTGCTATCAGAAATTTTTTAAAATAAAGCAAATAGTAATTTACCATTTGCTGATTTGTTTAACCACTTGCGACGGAACTACTGGCAAAGTACCAAGGACAAAAAATTTATCATGTAAAAATACTGATACGCCAAAGTAATTCAAAAAGGCTGATGTAGAACGCAGGTGAAAAGTTGTGTACAAGGAAAAATTCAGCTGCCTCCACTCGTGACGTCACGTTACCGTCTGCTCAGTTGAAATGACTTTGATTTCTAGAAGATAAAGACACAAAACGCTATGAAGTTAATCGTTTCAAAAACATACCACCTTTTGAAACTCATAACTGGTTTCCAAAAACATTGCAGCTGTAATTTCTGAACGATGATGTAGCCTGAAATGATATGAACAATATGAAACAGCTGAGAAAATACCTACATATACAAAAGAAACACCAGTTTGAATTAAATACTTAATAAAGAAGATTTTTTGCTATTCTTTTTTATCATTTCAATTAGCAATTTCGGTAATAAAATAATTCCGAACTCTCTACCCCACAGTCATTCATTATAGTTTATTTTACAAAGTGACGTTAGTTTCAAACAAAAAGTTTAACTTTTTGTGAATAGTGCCCATAACACGCTCTTTTGCAGTCAGCAGAATTAGGTGTCACAGTCAACGTTCCATATCTCTTAAAAACGCAGTCTCTCTATCAAGCCCTCTGACATTGCTTCATTTCAAACGATAGAGTATTTCAACTGCCTTGAAAATATTAGAATAAAATATCATTTATTTGAAGTCTCAGTGACTGATATAAACATTTGCAAAGCAAAAGAAAAAATACTAAAAGTACTATAAATAGTTTAGAAGAGATTTTAGTACTATTATGTAGTCTCCACACTATGGCCAATTGTTCACCACTTCCTGAGGGTGAGCTTGGAGGATAGTGTATGGGTTGCATCCACACACTGGGCCACTAAATAAGATAAGAGCGGGATTCGTCCATAGGGTCTACTGCGCACTTTAATTTGCTTCCTTTAATCTTTGGAGAAAAAACGCTTCCGACGCCAATCAGACGAAATAAATTTTAAAGGGAAACACATTGTAAACGATGAATATAACTGGTACCGAACCCACAAAGTCAGGGCAGTATGTTACATTCATGCTTGTTTAATGAAGCCTCTACACTATAGCTAACTTTTCATCACTTCCTGAGGGGAAATATTTATGATAGTTTACGAATTGCATCCGTACATTGGGCCACTAAATGAGCCAGACGAGTGGATTCGTCCATACAGTTAACTCTTTTGATATTTGGATAAAAACGATTTCGAAGCCATCCTCCGTCAAGGTTATTTTATCGTCTGCATCTTCTACCTCGATAATCCCTAACCCCTCCAGACGGTGGTAAAGGCTTCCAGTGTACCATAGGAGAGATTGGCCTTAAAAGTATCTTATAAAGAGATATTTAAATTACCACAGAAAGGTTATGATCTGAATTTAGTTGAAAAATGCTTATTGACTTTAAATTTTTAGAATTTTTTTAAGCTTTATTATTAGATTATAACACCGTGTTGTTGCTGTTGTTGCATATGCATGTTCATTCTAATACAAAAATTTAATCGGGGTTAAGGTCATAAGACTGGTGCTACAGAGTCAGTAAAAATGTTGTTGTTTCTCATGCCACTTGGACAAACCAAGCCCGATTGAGCAGGAGGCTACTCGTATCAAGGCAAGGGGATGCGCCTTTTTGTTTTGACGAGTACCTCATGGGTGAAAATTCGACTTTAGCTGAAATAGATCCTCGTAATCTTGAATCATGGACCAAGCAAAAGACCCATACGCTTGGCCTGCCACCACCAGAGATATTGATTGAGAACTTGAAAGACATTGTGGACACAACCTATTTTGCTTACCCCAGTCACCTTTAACGAACTGCGGATCTTAAGCCGGCTCGGGCTCCGAACCCGCTACCCTTGAATTACGAGAGAGTTGCCTTTGCCGACTGAGCTACCACGGATTCTTATTAATTCTGTAATTAGTATCAAAATGGTTATAAAGATTATTGTGCGGTCTTTATTTTTACAGGAAAATGGGGTTGGATAATTTATGTATTTAATTCATTAACTTAGATGCCATAGATAAAGTCAGATACAAAAAAGAAGGATGCTCTAAATTTTAGTTACATTCATAGGTCTTTTTTTTTCATTAGAACTCTCTATTCTATTATTTATTTGGGTACCGTAGTTCACGGGCTTGCACCCCGTTGGTTGGAAAAATATGATTAATTATTGGAAATCTGTTTTCAGTAAACAAAATTATCACTCATGTAACCAAAGAAAAATGAGTGCATTCCAAATCAAACCATGTTGACATTCAATTTTTCATATTTCAGGGAATGGTTTAATAATAGGGTCTATGTCATTAGTTTTATGTAATTTCACTTTCATTAAATACTTTTTCGTCTTTATGTGAATCTAAAAAATATATATTTTGTCCTATGGTATTAAAATATATATGCTCCGAAGCACGTAATATAGATATGAACTGCAAAAATACAACTGCAGCACTATTTGAAACAAACATGAGTGTTAGTTTGAAAACCTTATTAAATGTTGATGTTTTAATTCCAACGATTTGACATTCGTTACAGTAAAATATCTTTTATTCCAAAAAGCATATTTACTTTGTTGAATAAGCTTTGAATTGTTTTTTAATCTATAACAATTACAATATTTCATGTACAACTGATAATAAAATTGTTTATCAAAGAGACTATATCCTCTCAACAGGTTTTAAGCTTCCGGAAAAAATAAATTATCAATGCTTCTGAACTAAACAAAAATATACGTTAAAAAAAGATAAATTTGACGTAACTGTTGAATCTTTAAAAGATACTGAATTACATATTAAAAACTTTAAACTGTACTTTAAATCTCTCTTTTTTATTACATATAATCGCCTTTAAATCATCTATATTTTGGAATATTTTTGATACACTGTTTTTCATTACGTCATATATTTAAACAAGCAGATGTTTTGCAAGTACGCAGGTGATAAGTCAGCTCCATTTGTTTCTTTAGTAATCCTAGTGTGAAATTATATCGTTTCATTTAGCATTGGAGTCCATATTGTATTGAGTAGTCTTGCGTTATGCAGCTATTTTTCTCACGCTTTTCCTAACGTTCTATCTAATCTTAAAATGGATAATAATATTCCAAAAAAATATGTCATTGCGACAAACAAAAGATTGTCGAAAGTAGAAGAGGACGCCAGGTTCACTGTAAGTGTTTTTAATTCATTTTTTAATATTTATAAATTTTAACGGTCTGTGTGAATCGACTACACTCTTTTCACTACTTCTGCTGTATACAACAATAAACTTTAAGAACATCCAGTTGTTCTGAAGGAATTTTAGATGGAATAGTGTTCTATCTAAGAATTTAATTTAATATTTCACTATAACCTACCTGCGTTTCTGCAAACTCTCACATATTAGGCGTAAAACGTACACATTTTAAACGTTCTTTATGCCTTTACGTTTTGGATATATTTTATAGTGCAATTTTGACTGATTCGTATTTTTCTTGCAATTCACATGTCTAGAATATGCTTTGAGCAGGTTTTTAACTAAAAGTCTATACGTGGAGTGAATTGAAAAGCTACTATTGCTTCCTAGAATTATATGAGAACATTCAAAAGCTAATACTACATTCAAACATCATATCAGTAATTAAATTCCTTCAAAGTTCAATATTTTTTAAATCTAAATACTTTCTCTTACTTATAATGGTAAAAAATTATATAATTATTTATCTTCTTCATACGTTTGTTCTAAATTTTTAAAGCTACCTTTTTGTATAGTATATGAACGTCACATTTTTCCTTCCTATGAATTTTCTGAAATATAGCAAATGCTGAGGTGTAAATTATTTAATTTAACCAAAATGTATTTTTAATAATTTATAAAATCTTTAAGTGTAATTATTTCATTAAAATATTTCACAGTAAAATCATTTTTTATGAATTGACGCCAAAAATTGGGGGATAATGTAGCTCACTCCAATTTTATAGATTATTTTTTTATCTCTTGTTTGGTATGCAATAGAAAGTTTTTAACAACATCATAACTAATTCCAAAGAAAAATATATAGAATATTTTAAACACGCAATAAAATATACTAAAAGGTGATAATAGAGATAGAACTCGATTAAGAAAAATTGTTATAAATTTTATTATTACTGTTTTAAATGTTTCTTGTATAGTTTATTGATTTACAGTATAAACAGAATTTTTTATCATTTGTGTAATAATTATTTTATTAATAATTGAATGAGGATAGCTTTATCCCTTTTGATTCCAAATTTGAGGATATGTGTTCTATCAATGTTCCTAATTATTTTTTTAGTTTGCGAAAATATATTATATTAATACATTTAATATATTTTGTATATCATAATAAAGTCTCACTATATTTAAATTATTTTTTAAATTTAATTATAAAATATTTGTTATTATTTTAAATTTCGGTTTACAAATCAAAACTTGTATTTTAATTCTTCTGGATATAAAAAAGGATTAGTTTTGATGTACAAATTTAAACGGTTATTTAGCTGGTAAAATAACGCTATTTTTTAATTCGTATACTTGTTTCATGCTGTTATATAAAATATATTCCTTGAATTTAAAAAGAAACTAAATAATTACTTAAACTAGAATCTTATTGAAGAACCATTATGAATCTTGTTGATAAATTACTCATACAATTACTTTGTAAAATAAAATAGACCATTTTAATTTGAGATGAAATAAGAAAGAAGCTATTCTAGTGAAGGTTTTAAATATCTAAAGATACTACGTCTCTATAAATAATAAATAGTATATTACAAAGCAATTGAGTATGAAAAAATTAAGATTTTTTAGGTATTAAATAAAAGTAAAAAAATCCATATTTTGGATACACATTTGAAAGAGGGTTTTAGAAAATGAGTTTTTTCACGTTCTTTAGTAAAAATTGGTATACATTAATTCTTTGTTTAGAGTGAATTTTGCATGACACAAAGGTTACCAAATAAGACTAATATCATATTTACAAAAGAGCAATACCCTTTTACAAATTGTTATTGAATTTCACATACCATTTTAAAAGTCAAAATTTGTTTATTAAATATAGTTTTAGGGATACCTAAAAATTCATGCACTGTGCTGTGCAGAAAAATTTAATAGATCTGAAGAAAATATTTAAAAGCAAAAATATTAATCTCTGAGAAAGGTTGAATGAATTTGCCATAAAAATATAAAGTCCATTTGAGTAGTTTAATAAAATTTTTAATTTTTCACAACTTTAAGATTTATTAAAAAAATCTTATAATTCTTTCAAATGTTAATATTTTTGCTTCAAAAAAATTTGAGTTCTTCTCCAAAAGACTGTAAGGATTTTTAGATAGCTCTAAAAGTCCTTTATTTTCAAAATTATTGCTGACATTTGGAATGCAGAATAAAGTAATATGCCTGCTTCTTGTATATCTTTATATATAAAAAATTAATAAGCAAGCTACTACTAAATCCATGCACAGTTTTATTCAGTACATAGAAAGCCTACATAAAAAATTTAACTTTAGTAATAAAAAATGTCTTTTACATTAAGAAATTCAGAAAATTCAATAAAAAACAAGCAAATATATGTTTCAATTTTTTTTTTAATTTATGAAGGAAAGTTTCTGTGAATGAAATGATATACATAAATAACTTTTGAAACATTAAAGATACAGAATATAAATTTTCTTTGTAGAAAGGCTCTACTATGTAGCTGTGTAGAAAGGTTAAACCAATAATTTGTGCCAGTAAAAACGAATTCAATATTCAAAACATATGTTCTTAATGTTGTTGGATACCTGTTTGGATACCAAGATATTGGATAGCTGTAACTCTGTTACCATACGGGGAAGCTTATTATCTTTTTTGGTGATTTGCATTCAATGATTTCTATAAACAGATTTTTTCCCGTGATAGAACCGATATTTCTTCTCGGGTTATGCGTGACCATGTTTTTAGCTTGAATATTATATCTAATTTTAAAATATCTGTGATTTTTTATATCTCGAGTTTATTTAACGCAAATAATGATATTTTGCAGATGTAAATATCCAACCACCGTAAAAGGATAGTGGACATTACAAAGCATTTGTATTAAATTTTAACTTAGAGAAATGAAACGTCTTGTACATATGAATTGAAGTATAGTAAAATCAATCAAATTAAATGTTTTCTTAAAATCCTGAAATATATAGGACAAATTCATTTTAAAATAAATTTTTGTTAATTTTTAAGTCATTCTTACTACACAACTTTTCATAGTTTTTATTTTTACAAAATGTTTACCGAGTACTACTATTACACATTAAAATAAATGTAGTAGACCTATTAAATTTTGACTTCATTCTGATTCTTAACTTAAATCTGTATAAGTCTGAATAACCTTTCGATTGTTACGTTTAGAAATAAAAATATCTTCTTCAAATTAAAAATATTCAACGTATAAAAAATATGAAAGTTAATGCGCAATGATTAGGTAAAAAAAATAGTTAAAATAATTTCAAAATAACTGATTTTTTTTAAAGTAAATTAATTTTTAAAATTATTTTAAGTGGGATTTAATTAGTTCTTTTTCGATGTCTGTCTATTCCAAATCTCATGAATCTCAGTACATAATTCCCTAAAACAATTCATAAGGTTTCTTAAAAATAAATTTTTAAATATTAGACAAAAAAACTGTTAAAATAATCTGAAAATAATTTTTTTAGAAGTAAAGTGATTTTTAAAACTATTTTAATTGTGATCTAATTAGTTCT
This sequence comes from Pardosa pseudoannulata, assembly GCA_032207245.1. NCBI lineage: Eukaryota > Metazoa > Arthropoda > Arachnida > Araneae > Lycosidae > Pardosa > Pardosa pseudoannulata. The sequence continues at coordinate 129,298,426 of CM063511.1, forward strand.
TTCCCGATGTCTGTCTGTTCCAAATCTCATGAATCTCAGCATATAATTACCTAACACACTTCATAAGGTCTACTGCTCCTGTAAAATAAATTTTAAAACATTAGAAAAAATAACTATTAAAATAATCTTAAAATAACTTATTATTTTAAAAAGTAAATTGGTTTTTAAAACTATTTTAATTCAGATTTAATTAGTTCTATCCCTAAGTCTGTCTGTTCCATATCTCATGAATCTCAGCATATACTTACCTAAAACTCTTCATAAGGCCTACTGCTTCCGTAAAATAAATTTTAAAACATTAGATAAAAAAAACTGTTAAAATAATCTCAAAATAACTCATTAAAAAAAAGTAAAGTGATTTTGATTTTTTTAAAAACTATTTTAATTGTGATTTAATTAGTTCTTTCCCGATGTCTGTCTGTTCCAAATCTCATGAATCTCAGCATATAATTACCTAAAACACTTCATAAGGTCTACTGCTCCTGTAAAATAAATTTTAAAACATTAGATAAAATAACTATTAAAATAATCTTAAAATAACTTATTTTTTAAGAAGTAAAGTGATTTTTAAAACTATTTTAATTGGGATTTAATTAGTTCTTTTTCGATGTCTGTCTGTTCCAAATCTTATGAATCTGAGTGTATAATTCCCTAAAACACTTCATAAGATCTATTGTTCCTTTAAAATAAATTTCAAAACATTAGATAAAAAAACTTAAAATAATCTTAAAATAACTTATTTTTTAAGAAATAAAGTGATTTTTAAATCTATTTTAATTGTGATCTAATTAGGTCTGTTCCGATGTCTGTCTGTTTCAAATCTCATGAATCTGAGTGTATAATTACTTAAAACACTTCATAAGGTCTACTATTCCTTTAAAATAAATTTTAAAACATTAGATTAAAAAACTGTTAAAATAATATCAAAATAACTTTTTTTTAAAGTAAAAGTAAAGTGATTTTTAAAACTACTTTAATTGGGATTTAATTAGGTCTTTTCCGATATTTGTCTGTTCCAAATCTCACGAATCTCAGTGTATAATTCACTAAAATACTTAATAAGTTCTACTGTTCCCGTAAAATAAATTTTAAAAAATTAGATAAAAAAACTGTTAAAATAATCTCAAAATAACTTATTTTTTTTTAAAAAGTAAAGTGATTTTTAAAACTATTTTAATTGTTATTTAATTAGTTATTTTCCTATATCTGTCTGTTCCAAATCTCATTAATCTTAGTGTATAATTCTGTAAAAAACATTACAAAGGTCTACTGTTCAATTGAAATAAATTTCAAGAAATTTCTGGATCGTTCCAGGTCTATGCAGGTCTTAAATGATTTTTCTCTCTTTTAGGGCGTTTTTCCTGGGAACACCACCAGCTCAGACCTCCTCCGCCTTCATGTCGAGGCCAGGATAAGGCACTATGGCCTGGATTTCGAGGAGGATGGGACAGCCGACATCGTCACAGGGTACGCGAGGAAGGCTGTCGACCTCCTCATACTGATCCGCCTCAAGACATCTAGTAAGTTTTTTTTTTAATTGAAACTTACTGAATTTATTACTAATTAATCTTGTGTAATAAGAGTTCCCTAACTTTTTCAGTACACAGTGTATTTAGTGATTTGCTAATTTCTTTTCCACATAGCATCAGTAACCTTATTTCTACCGTAGCGTCAATCAGGCATAAAAATGATGACAATATTTTAGTGGATAAGTAAGATAGTTTTAATTGCTAGTTTTTTTCCTACATAGCATCAGTAACCTTATTTATACCATAACGTCAATCAGGCATAAAAATGATGACAATATTTTAGTGGGTAAGTAAAATAGTTTTAATTGCTAGTTTTATCCTACATAGCATCAGTAACCTTATTTCCTCCATAACGTCAATAAAGCATAAAAATGATGGCAATATTTTAGTGGATAAGTAAAATAGTTTTAATTGCAGTGGAAAAACACAATTTAATGATTTTAGATATCAAAAACTGTTTTTGAAACCTAAAGGTAAAATATTAGTATATGAAAATGTTAAAAAAAATTTATGGCAAAAATATAAAATCTGTTTTAGTAGATTATTTAGTTAAAATAAAAAATTTCAAACTTTTGATGCTTTTAAAACATTAAAACTTCATGGTGTTCTTATTTTTTTATCTCAATACTATTAACCCTCTGCACTCGAGGGCTTTTTAGGCGATTTGCATTCAAATATTTCTATAAACGGATTTTACCCCGTGATATAACCGATATTTCTTCTAGGGTTATGCTTTACCATGTTTTTAGCTTGAATAATATATTAATTTTAAATTATCTGTGATCTTTTATATCTAGATTTTATTTAACGCAAATAATGATATTTTACAGATGTATATATCCAACCACCTTAAAATGATAGTGAACATTACAAATAGTTTTTATTAAATTTTAACTTAGAGAAATAAAACGTCTTGTGCATATGAATTTTAGTATAGGAAAATCAATCAAATTAAATGTTTTCTTAAAATCAAGAAATATTTAGGATAAAATCATTTTCAATTAAATTTTTGTTAATTTTTTAAATAATTTTTGCAACACAACTTTTCATATTTTATTTTACAAAATGTTTACCGAGTACTACTAATACACATTAAAATAAATGTAGTAGACCTATTAAATTTCGACTTCATTCTGATTCTTAACATAAATTTGCATAAGTCTGACTAACAATTCGATTCTTACGTTCAGCCATAAAAATATTTTCTGTAAATTAAAAATATTCAACGTATAAAAAATATGAAAGTTAATGCGTAATGATTATGTAAAAAAAGTAGTTAAAATAATCTCAAAATAACTGATTATTTTTAAAAAGTTAAATGATTTTTAAAATTATATTAAATGTTATTTAATTAGTTCTTTTCCGATGTCCGCCTGATCCAAATCTCATGAATCTCTGAATATAATTCCCTAAAACAATTCATAAGGTTCCTTTAAAATAAATTTTAAAATATTAGATAAAAAAAACTGTGAAAATAATCTCAAAATAACTTATTTTTTTTTAAGTAAAGGGATTTTTAAAACTATTTTAATTGTGATCTAATTAGTTCTTTTTCGATATCTGTCTGCTCCAAATCTCATGAATCTCAGCATATAATTACCTAAAATATTTCATAAGGTCTAATGCTCCTGTAAAAATATTTTAAAATATTAGATAAAAAACTGATAAAACAATCTCAAGATAACTTATCTTTTTAAAGTAAAGTGATTTTTAAAACTATTTTAATTCTGATTTTATTAGTTATTTTCCGATATATTTCTGTTCAAAATCTCATGAATATCAGTGTATAATTTCCTAAAAATCATCATAAAGGTCTACTGTTCAATTGAAATAAATTTTAAGAAATTTCTAGATCGTTCCAGTTCGATGCCGATCTTAAATGATTTTTCTCTCTTTTAGGACGTTGTGGCTGGGCCATTCGCCACCTGAGACCTCCTCCGACTTCACGTTGTGACCAGGATCAGGCATTATGGCCTGGATTTCGAGGAGGATGAGACAGTCGACAGCATCACAGGGTACGCGAGGAAGACTGTCGACCTCCTCATATTGAATCGCCTGAAAGCTTCCAAGTAAGATTTTTTTCTCAATTGGAACTTACTCAATTTATTAGTAATTAATCTTCTAGAATAAGAATTCCCAAACTTTTCCAGTACACAGTGTATTTAGTGATTTGCTACTTCTTTTCCACATAGCATCAGTAACATTATTTCCTCCATAACGTCAATAAGGCATAAAAATAATTACAATATTTTAGTGGATAAGTAAAATAGTTTTAATTGCTAGTTTTATTCTACCTAGCATCAATAACCTTATCTCCTCCTTAACGTCAATAGGGCATAAAAATGATGACACTATTTTAGTGGATAAGTAAAATAGTTTTAATTTCTATTCTTCTCCTACATAGCATCAGTAACCCTATTTCCTCCTTAATGTCAATCAGGCATGAAAATGATAACAATATTTTAGTTGATAAGTAAAATAGTTTCAATTGCTAGTTTTATCTTACATAGCATCAGTAACACTATTTCCTCCATAACGCCAATAAGGCATAAAAATGATGACAATATTTTAGTGGATAAGTAAAATAGTTTTAATTACTAGTTTTATCCTACGTATCATCAGTAACCTTATTTCCTCCATAACATCAATCAGGCATAAAAATTAGGACAATATTTTAGTGGATAAGTAAAATAGTTTTAATTGCTAGTTTTATCCTACACAGCATCAGTAACCTTATTTCCTCCATAACGTCAATAAGGCATAAAAATGATGACAATATTTTAGTGGAGAAGTAAAATAGTTTTAATTGCTAGATTTTTCCTACATAGCATCAGTAACCGTATTTCCTCCTTAACGTCAATAAAGCATAAAAATGATAATATTTTCGTAGTGAAGTAAAATAGTTTTAATTGCTAGTTTTATACTACATAGCATCAGTAACCTTATTTCCTCCTTAATGTGAATAAGGCATAAAAATGAAGACAATATTTTAGTGGATAAGTAAAATAGTTTTAATTGCTAGTTTTTTCTTCATAGCATCAGTAACCTTTGTTCCACCATAACGTCAATAAGGCATAAAAATGATGACAATATTTTAGTGGATTAGTAAAATAGTTTTAATTCCAGTGGAAAAACACAATTTAAAGATTTAATTCTCAAAAACTATTTTTGAAACATAAAGGTAAAATATTAATATATGAAAATGTTATAAGAAATTTATGGTAGAAATATAAAATCTCTTTCGACAGATTATTTAATTAAAATATAAAATTTCCAAATTTTAATGTTTTTAATTTTTTCATCTAATAATAATCCTTTGCACTCAAGGGCTCCGGAGCGTAGCCATTTAAAATTTGTCTTCAAACTCGAGGGCTCAGCTATTGAGACAATGAAAATAATTTTCAGTTATTAACAGAAGACGAAAAGGAAATTCTAAAAAGTAATAATTTTGCAATGTCTCCGTAGAGAAACCCTAGAGTTTGAAGAGAAAGTTTAAATGGCTCCTTTCCGATGCCGTCGAGTGCAAAGGGTTAAAAATAAATCTTCAGTAGCAAGTTAGAAAGTTACTGTAATTTGTGATCTTGTTGATTCTTAAGTATTTTATTTTAATCACGGATCATGATATGATTTAATTACAATGGTTTTTGCTCTATATTAATTTTTAGCTATATTTTATCCTTTATAACATCAATAACTAATTTTATTTTAGTGCACATTATATCAAAGACAATTAGTATTCTTAAACGTTTTAGTACTTAATCTTGGATATTTATTTTTGAATAAAATCGAAAGCACAATTAAATCTGAACAAAAAAAATTCCAGGCTGTTTTCGTGGAAGAAGTCATTTAAGGGAACTTGGTGCCCTCCCCTTACGTCACAGGGAAACATTTTATGACCTCCTGTGCTAGGGCTTTATATTTTGTTTTTAAGATACAAATGACAAAATTTTTAGAATGGATTTCTTGCTTGAATTAAATGAAACAGTGCATATAACTAGAATTACATTTCTTATTTCTTTATTTTGTATACAAGAAGACATGCCAACTACTCCGGAGTTGCTCTGGAGAAATGAGAAAGTTTGATAACTCCGGAAACTCCTCAGATTTCTCCAAAAAATAACAAAACTTTTGAACAGTTAAAAGATTACAATTCAACAATAAAATACAAAGATTTTCAAAAACAATAGTGCAAAATATTACTCTTTTAACACAGCATGTTAAAAAATTTTAGTACTGTGCCCAAAAATCAAATCAAATTTGAGTAGACTAACTCTAGAATCCCTGATGATAGAAAAATGGAAATATTTGAATCAGGGTCAATGTTACTACAAAAAACCACTGTTCTGAAAAATGAGTTATTAGAGCTAAAAATGCTACTAATAACTTTTTAAATGCATAAATTTTAATTTGAATTTTACAATGTACTACTATGCTAATATTTTAAATTTAATTTTAACTTAGAAACCAATAATATATGTACTTATATATAATCTATAATTAGCATGTTAAAATTTCAAACCTCACTCTTGTTCCTGACACAAGTGCCTAAATGTTGGTATTCCTGTACAAATGTTGAATTTTCATGAAAAGATTCTGATTTATGATATCTGATTTAATATACTTTCTATAAATATCAACGGTTTTAGAAATATTTTTGTAAAAATCCATATTTAAGACACAGGGAATTTAAGAATCTTGTCTTTGACCGATAGAGAAGGACACAAACATATTCAATATGTATTAAATAACTTTCCTAGGTAAATTAATTATATTGCATACCTGTATTTTTATAAATGATAGTATAGTTTGAAAACTTAGCAGTTTAATATTTTTTATCAAATCAATTTTTTATTGTGTCATAATCATATTGGACAAGCCCTAACTATAGCTTTTAAATTGAAATCATACCGTCCTTCAATATAATTTTATTGGGCCAAATAAGAAATGTAACGAGGTTTTACTTTATTTCTTAAAAAGTGAATTTTTTAAAGTGGTCTTGTAAAATTACTATGTTTGAACTACAAAACATCAAACAAATATAAATTAAAGTATAGCGAGATGGATCTTAAGTAGAAACTTTAATCATCATAATTTTTAAATTTCAAATTTTTAAAAAATATTTACTTTTAAAAAGATTTTTTTGCAATTTTTTTTTATTTTTTCCTCTTAATTTTTCTATTTATTTACTTCAATTTAAATTTTAACTTATTTAGATTATATTTTGTCTATTGGAATTCACTTTATAGAAAATACTTTTATTTTTTGTCTGTACATTAAATTTTTGTGACACATTTTGGTATTTCTAAATTTAAACTCAGTTTTAATAATCTAAATAATATTTAAATCTTAAAATGAAAGTAGATATTTATTTTAATGTATATGAAGAGTGTTTTTTAATTTAAATCTAAGAAAAACTAAAAGGCAAGAAACATTTTAAAAACTATCAAAAAATGGAAAAAGTTACATTTTTTAAATCAGAGTTTTAAAAATAATTTAATGTTATTTATTTAGTTAAATTCCAAAATATGTGTACAGTTTTATAATTATTAATTAATAAATCATGTAGAGTACATTATATGTGTCACTTACAATTTATTAAATTTTATGTGCCTGTTACTCACTATGATTTTCACCCCTATCCGTAATACTTAAAAAATGCAAATCTGTATGAAATACTTTATACCTAATAATATGCCTACTGTCTCAAAAAAATTAATACAAAAAGACTATTTAATGTTCTTAACATTTTATAAAATTAATGAAAAAAATTATATATTTTCTTTATTTTTTATTTCGAAATTTTTTTTAAATAGTTACTTGTGTCACATTTGTTATATATTTTTTTCTCATTTTGAAGAATTAAGTTTTAAAAATAAATTTTATTAAAGCTTTATAGAAAATAAATAATTTTGAAGCGGCTTTAAAGATAAATCATTACTACTTACTTAGCCGTCTTGAATGTAACACTGCGTTCCACCAAAAGTTTACTTCCGAGCTACTAACAGCTCGCGACCGACAGTTTGCCTATATTTGATCTAGATTTAACGACGCGTCCACAAAAACTGCAATAAGCACCATTTATAAACTGTATTTTGTGTTTTTTAGGCAGGACAAGCCAGGCGTTCTCACTGCAAAGAATTTGGCATCTGGATACCGCCAGAGATTTCCTCTGGTATGTTGTAATCTATTGCTTATTTTTCACTTAACAATAGTTATTTTTTATCCAAAAATTCATAAATGTATTATAAAATGCTAAAAGAAGCTTTTCAATATATCTCTTAATATTGGCAAAGGATGGAAGCTGAGTTGGTGTTGATCAAGCTTATTGACTTATAATCCTTTTCAAATTTTGTCTCAAATTTTGCACAGACATATTAACATGTTTCCTAATCTAGTCATTTTTAATACTCTCGCTTCCTTATTAAATAGAAGTCAAATAAAGAAATGGGAATACAGGAAAATTATAGCTTCGGTACTGTACAATACCATACTGTACTGTAATGCAATGTAGCCTCCATACTATGGACAATTGTTCACAACTTCCTGATGGTGACTTTGAACGATAGTTCACGGGTTGCATCCACACACTGGGCCATGAGCCGAGCGCATGGATTCGTCCATAGGATCTACTGTAGGCATTTTCAGAATTTTAATCTTAAAATAGTCAGTTTACCTGCCAATTTAATTTTCTTAAAATCTTTTATTTTCAGTTTGTTTATTTTTAATTTCCCGCAATCCCCGGAAACGCCCCTTCCGACTATTGACGTCAATAGCCACAGCCAATCCTGGAATTTGGCTGCTGTGGCATATTTTGGCTCTGGGGTGAGCTTTATGCTAATTAGCAGGTATATGTAGCCTAGGGAGTGTTGAGGTATGTTATGTAATTTTGTGTTTTTCCCAACTAGGAGTTTTGTTGGGAGATGTGTTTAACAGGTTGTTCCCCCCTCCCTCCAGTAAGAGGACATTTCTGTTAAGTTTTGTTCAGTTTAGAGATGTGTTAGGAGATATATTTAGAGTTGTAATTTAAGTGGTTTTATTGTTTTTTGTTATGACAATCAATTGTTATTGTTAATTGATTTCTCATGATTTACTGTACTTTAATACAAAAGAATAGGGCAGTAAGCTTATCATCTACTGTGAACTTTAGTTGTACATCTGTCTGCCTTTGATCTTTGGAGAAAACCGCCTTCGAAGCCATCGTCCGCAAAGGCTGTTCTTTCGTCTGCCACCATGGGCCACGATAAGAAATACACCCTCCAGACGGTGGTAATGGCTTGCAGTGGACCATAACGTGGAGGGGCCTTTAAATAGCACACATGAGCTGGCTATAAATTTGGTCTACATTGTTGGATCCAAAATTTATACTATGCTTATGCAAATAAAAATTTATCATTAATGAATAACACATTAAGTCACTACTGTATCAGAATAAACTCATCTCAGTTTATGTATTTGCTTGTCAAAGGCCTCAAATCCCAATCAGGATTGCCAAGTGTATTATATCTAGATATAGTTGTTTAAAGTCATTGTAAACAGCCTTTAAGAGTTGACAATAAGAAAGGAAATTTCCTCTTGTTTTTAAATGAACAGGCAAAAAATGGCTACCAACTTATTCATTGATTCTTATATTAACTCTGCTAAAAATAAAAATGAGTCATACAATTTTATTTAATAATACATATTTTCTAAACCCGAAAATGTTACCCACACACTTGAAAAATAATTTTTATTTACTACTTCCCCCTCAGAGGTAACACAATTAAATTGTATAATAAAATTTCGCATTCTTAAATTTAGGATATCAGAAAATATGTAAAATGAATTTCTATTCAGAATGGACTTGCGAACAAACCTCAGTATGATATTTTACTTGTACCTATTTCTGTATTACTTTTTATGTATGAACATGGTAGTATATTAAACTGAATGTGTACTAATATATTTTGTTTTGCAGGCGAGTGTCCACGCCAGGTTCTTTCCAGTGTAAGTTACAACTTATTGTTATACTCTATGTTTTGATTTGATGCTGTTGATTTCATTTTACTATATCCATTTAAGTTTATTTTTGAATTATTAAATATTAGTCATGATAATCGAATAATTTGTTTATCATAATTAAATATTTTTAATTAATTTATTTGTTTAAATTAATTAAATACTATTCTAATTTTAAAAGTACATTAAATTGGAAACATGTATTAACATGAATATACAGTAAGACTTAAGTCACTGTTCAGTGATTTCTTGATATCTTAATTTCAGGGTACCTAATATAAAAAAAAATACATAAGAGCAAAACCAATTGGAACGGGAAAAAATTAGCAAGTAAACCATTGTTTTAACTTAAAAACAGTAGTAAACTCACTTTCTGGACTTAAGTCTATGACTACGAATTCCACTAGTAGCAGAATTGTTGGTAACAATGTAGATTGTAAAGGATCTCTGTGAAATTAGCTTTTGTGTTACAAAAAGTAATAATCAGTGGATTCCGTTTAATGTGATTACAGTTAGTATTATCAGTCGCTTATTGTTATCGAAATCACCTGGTACCGATTTTCTCTATTTGTATGTTAAAATTATCGCATCGGTTAATGTTATCAGTTTTTGAAACTCATTTTAACTGGCAAAGGAATATTCACAATGTGTTCAAAAGGAACCCAATTTTTCCTTCCCTTCGCTGCTGTTTTAATTTCGGAGAATTCTCCCTCTTCCACCTAGGGAAACGGGGAATGATCAAAGGAGTGGGATTTACACGTTTCTGAAAAATTTTCAGAAATACGCACACCCTGCTAGTGGTCAATAGTTGTCAGATAAGCAGAAGGTAACACATTCTTATAGGAACTGAGAAGGAGTGTATTCACAATGTATGCCTTTCTCGTTTAAATGCAGCTAGTCGAAATGAAAGCCAGAAAGCGAAATGATTTAACATTAAAACTAAAGATCGAAATTTTAAGTCGTTATGACAGGTTTCCAAATATGAGTCAGCTCAATGCTGAAACGCAGTTAAACATTTGCCAGCCTCTGAATTGCATTGAAAGTGTTGAAACGTATAGTACACCTCCCCGACGACTAAAAAAACATGATTACGAGCAATTATCAATGAACTTCTTAGAAAAAATTGTAGATAGTTAAAAATTGACCAATTTTTTTTTAAATTATGTATATAATTCTTATGTTGTAAAGAATAATATACAGTACATAAATATAAGGTGAGTTTTTTCATTTTATTTTGAAATTAAGTACATGTGAATTAAAGGGGGTTGTACATTTATCTAATATTACATATCGTTTATTGTTATAATCGGTTATTGTTATTAAAATCATGGTGTCCCAAACTGATCACGGAATTCACTGTATTTTCAAATAAGGTTTTAACTTTGCTAAGGCTCTAATGACTCTTTGTTTCGATTCAAGACGCTCATTGTGGGAAAAGTAGCTGCTGAGTTTTGATTCTTAATACATGATCTCGCGTACTTCTGTTGTGCTGCTTTTTATAATTCCTATTGTGAAAAAGCTTCGCATGGATTTTAGATTCTTCCGCAAAATTATGGTTTGTGACAAATGCAGAATTAAATAGATACCAAGGAAATACTTTCTTTTATATAATTTGTCATAAGCTAGTGCTGCAACTGTCCATTCCAGTTTGATGTACAATAATTAATACAACTACAAATAATTGAAAAATACCAAAAATTTATAATTTTACAAAATGTCTTTTAAGTTTAAAAAAATCGATACATGTGATATAAAAATACAAAAAAGATTAAGTTTTACGAGATATATACATACCACATATCTCATGAACTAATGCATGTGAACACATGAAAGTAATAGAAATTTCTGACTACAAAGTTCATGTAGTGCTTTTTTCAGTAGACATTTTAATATAAAAAAAGTTCTGTTAACCTTTTTTTTAATGAAGGGCTCTTATTTTCTTTTCTTCCTTTCGCTTAATCATTTTCATACATGTTTATAATATTATTAATACCAATGTCATTTGATATTATATTGCAATATTTTCTATAATCTATGTTTAATGCAAATATAGCTGACATTATCATTTGATTGTTATTACAATATTTATTTTAATATAATGCGAATCGGTAACCTACTTCATATATAAATGTTTAATATTTGGGGGTTATTTTAATCCGTTAATATTATAATATATAGATAAACAGACAATTCGAAAATGTAATAAGTGTTTTTAGAAAGTGTGTTTTGATAACACTGCATCAGTCAATATATTACTAAAAAAATATTTATAAAAAAGTTCTTTAAAATTCCTTCTTTTTCAATATAAAAAAATCTTTAATTTTTTTTTTAATTTGAAGGTCTCTTTTTTTTCTTCCTTTCGTTTAATCAATGTCATATATTTCTATAATAGTATTAATACCAATGTCATTTGATATTACATTGCAATATATTCTATAATCTATGTTTACTGCAAATAAAGTTGACATTATCATTTGATTGTTATTACAATATTTATTTTAATATAATGCTAATCGGTAACCTACTTCATAAATAAATGTTTAATATTTGGGGGTTATTTTAATAAGTTGACATTGTAATATATAGATAAACAGTAAAATTCGAAAATGAAATAAGTGTATTAAAAAAATTCGCTTTGATGACATCAGTCAATACATTACTGAAATATTATTTATAACAAACCCAATACAGAATTAAAATATATGAATATGCCTTAATTTATTGTCGTTTTAGTATAGGGGTTTCACCCTGCTTGTTAAGTATAAACCTTGTTAATAGAATAAATTTTGTACTACATCTCTTATAGTACATTCAAATATACATAAACAGTAATATTTAGTAATACAATATGTGTATTCCGAAATCTACTATCATTTATTCATTGCAAGTAGAATGCAAAAAATATAGAATAGATTGACTAAATCTAAACTACTATTATGTCGTGTCAGCAAGTGTTTTATTTTACTCAGAGTTTTTTTTCCTGCTAACTGTATATGTACAATGAACCATATATAAATCTTTTATATACTGACGTTTATTAATAATTACTTACAGGAGAACCAGGCAGAAAAGGAGGAGAGCTCCGTCAACAACATCGACGGGGGTACAGTTTATTTTACAGTTGTTTTCTATCCATTAACAGTTTTGTATTTTCATAATTTTGCCTACATACATTTGTAATACCAGATATTTACTGGCGATAATTTTACATTTCAATAAATGTAATCATGCATGCATTTCAAACGGGAAATTTAAAATTATCTAACTTCTGTAGTAAAAAAGTAACGTGTTTCGGATATAAGGAAATAATATAATAATACAGTAGGGCGAGAATATATCAACATAGTAAAGTCTAAAATTTCTTAAGCAATATATTTTCAGCAAAAATGTAAAGGTTAAAAATAGAGCTCAACTATCGGTATCCTAGAGATTTTGGACACTTTACTTCTCGTTAGCTTAGTTATTCATTGTGAAGACCCCTCCACACTATGGTAGATTGCAAGCCATTACCACAGTCTGGAGGAGGTTTCGTGGTCGATGGTAGCAGACGATGCTTCGGGGGCTGGTTTTTTTCCTCCAAAGATCAAAAGCAGCCAGATGCGCAACTAAAATGTGCAGTAGCCCTTATGAACCAATCTATGTGCTCGTCTCATATAGTGGCCCAGCGGGAGGATGCAACCCGTGAACCATCTTTTAAGGCCACCATCAGGAAGATGTGAACAATTAACCATAGTGTGGATGCTACATTAAAATAGCTTTTGCAATTGTCCACGTAGGATAAAAACAAAGCAGAGATAAGAGTTCTTTAAATGTAGACAAGAAAGTTGGAAAAAATCTTTCATAAAAAGTGCATGTTATGGAACAAACAGTATTATCTGTATCAGAGTGAAAGTCGATTTTTAAATTTTATAAAGGCGGGTGGATTAAAAATGGGTCACACTTGAACTCTTGTTCCTTTCACCCACTACCCACATCTCACTGTGCTAACGAACACTACATAGACAATCGAACGCTTACTATTTTATATAGGATAACATCAGAATTTTTGGTGATGCTTAACATAACCTACCCCTAAAATGCAATTAAACTTCAAGTAGAAATGCAATCTATTTTTTCTTTTTTTCTTCTTGCAGGGGGAGTCTCCATGGAAAAGGAAGGCCACCACAAAATTGGCCTCTCCTGCAGCCACCACCACCATGGCACTACCCCGGCGTCAGCCAGTAAAACAGTGGTTATCAAGCCCCGTGAGTATTGTTTACAAATATTATTTATCTACTAAAATATTTTTATACATCAAAAGCAAAGGGTCACAAATTTAAAAAATATATATAGGAAAGCATAATAAAGATTTTTTACTTATTATTTTAATTTAGACCGTTTTTAGTGCCTTATAAATGTATTTAGGCTGTATTAGTAAAGGCAGGCGTACTGCATCTAAACGCAGGAAAATTGTAAAATTAAGTTTTATGTCCAAATGATGTTCTTTACCTCGAAACTAAGTTATTTCATTGCACTTTTATCAATTCGCTAAATCTCTCAATTTTTGGAAACGAAGGTAATACTTTTATCACTTAAATGTGGAGATTAAATAATGCACGAATATTGAAAAAAAATTAAAAGTTGGAAATAGTACCCTGTGTATTCGATTTACATATGTGAATTCAAATAAAAGTCAAATTTTAAAGACTTCTTATTTTTTTAAAGGCAGGTTGTTCTTGAATGCGAAATGTTTATTTAATATTGATATATTACCGTGCTAAATAACTAATTTGTTTCTGACCATGGTTATTACCTTGAAATTAGTTTCATTTTGAACATCACGAGATTCATATTGTTATCAAAGGTGCATAAAAAGAAAAGTTATACTCATCTGCCTGTTTTACCATGAAAATTTGTAGGAGAAATTATTAATTATTATATCAAATAAAAAATAAATATCTTAATAATTTGTGAACTAAAATTACATTATTTTTGGCTATATATTTCATTTATAGACTAATAAATATTTTTTTTAATTCCTAAATATTTTTAATTTTTTTTACATACTAAAAGTTCCATATCTTTTTATTTTTAGTATACATAATAATACATTTTTTACTTTAATTAATTTGACAAAAAATATAGATTTCAATAAACGTTTTCAACTTTTATCGTGAGAGTAAAAACATTCCACTGTTTTCTTCGTGTATATATATTATGTTATTTTTAAAAATAATTTATTTCAAGTGACAAAACTAAGCAATTTTTAAAACTTTGAGGGTTATGAAGTAAGAGGTAAAAATACCTTCTAAAAGGTATAGACGATTTTATTATAATGCATAAAATAGGCTTTTATATAATGAAAATGCTTAGTAGCGATATCCCCTTAATAACTTAATAGGAAAAATAAAATTTCAAACAGTCTGATAGTACTTGAAATAATGATTTCATACGATATATGCTCAAAAAAATTTATTTTTTTGCTATTAATCGTCAGCTTTGTTTTAAGTTGCTTCACTGATACTAGAAAAATACTAACTAGTAAACGTTCACGCCATTGGAATGGCAGTGTACTTAATTTTTTTGGTGTTTCAGTATATTTAAATTTATTATTCTCTAATAACGTAGTTGGAGCACACTACTTCAAAAATATTTATGCATAATTTGATGATGGCATTGCCCTTAATTGATGTTGATTCTTTTTATTCTATTTGTAACGAAATTATTTTACTATTTTTAAAGCAATTTCTCCCACGTTTAATGATTTTCTACAGTCGTCGTTTGACCGTTCTTGCAGTACCTTTTTCCGGCCTCAGCGATATCAGAGATTTGTTGTTTTACCGAATTCCGGATATTCACAGTATACTAGTGAAATTGTAGTAAGGGAAAATTCAAATTTCATGGCTACCTTGGAGATGCTTATATCCCATCTCTCGTGCACAGACTATAACACCAATTTCACACTCACTTATATTTTGACAACCTGCCATTTTAGCAGCAATAACCGATCTAACAACTGTCCCAGATACTTACAAGGTTCGTACGGTGCTTAAAAGTGCTTAAAAACTGCTTAATTTCGAAACGCGTTTTTAAGGCCTTAAAAAGTGCTTAAAGAGTACTTAATTTTCCCCTAAAGTCCTTATTTTTTTTCTTGTCGACAGTTTTTATTTGAATATTTCTAAATCTTCTATGAAAATCATAAAAGGTCGCTCGGGATTAATCGTTCACCGTGAATGAAATCAGACATTGCAGCGCTCTTTTTTTTCCCTCTTTTTCCTTTTTTCTAGAAATCTCTCCTTTCTTCCTTATTTTACGGCATTCCAGCTTTTTTTCGGCTATTCCCGCCTTTTACTCCTTTTATTCTCCGAACGATGGCCGAATGGTAGAGCGCTGCTCTTCGGAACCGGAGTTCGTGGGTTCGAATCCCGCTGCTGGCATGGATGTTTGTAGCCGTTCGGAATCGGCTTTAAACTGTAGGTCCCGGTCTCATTAGCCCTCGTGTGCAAAACAGTAGACCGTATCGCTCCAAACCAAACCAAACTCCTTTTATTCGTTTTTTCCGTCTCAACATTTACGGAGTTGTGTAATGGTGGAACGGATTACACACATCGTCTTTCCCATGTTTTGATAACATCTTTGATTTTCTAACATTTTCTTTTTGTGGGATATTCACCTCCCCCCCCTCGAAATAATAGTTTTAGGCTATTTTGGCGGTACAGGTGTTTGAAAGTTATCAAATAACGATCAAAGTGTCAAAACCAAAGGGGGGCCCGAATTTTTCGATTGTAGTGTCGAGAAATCTGTTTAACCCGTTTCTGAATCCAAGACGGGAAAAAAACCGTTACTCCAATCCTGTGCGCTTAAAAATGGACTGACATATCGAATATTGAATTCAGGGATGATTCTGATCCGAATGTTTTTGTGGGTTTGTTCTAAAAATTACAGATTTTTTCGGAAATTAAAAAAAAATAAAATAAAGGAAGAAGCAATTTTTTTTTATCTCATATATGTATAAATTTTGACGATAATCTGAAAGTTTTCTGTCTTTTTCTCTTTGCTGCGTCCACAATTTTTTTTCTGGAGAGTAGGAATGTGTTATCAGTCGATGCTCACAACACGTGCTTCAAGGTCAAAAAGCCGTGTGACGCGGTATAAATGAAACATATAGAACTTGTGGGGTTCTAGTTATAAAATTACAACTAAGCCGTAATTCTGTTTTTGGTAAAAAAAACAACCGTTGTCTGGATTTCGATTCCGGAAAATGCGCATTTTTTAATGGACCATCATAGTTAATAGTGCGATTATAATATGGGGCTCTCAAACAGTAGAATTATGTTTTAACAACCTGCGTACTTTCTTTATAGATATCTCCCGAACTCACGTGCATGTAGACCGATCGTAATACTGTTTTATATATCGGTATTTTTTTAATATCGTAGTAACAGTATTGAGATTCCAATACCTCCTATAGTTATTTCAAACGGTACTTTATCTTACTGACTGAATTTTCTGCTCTGGGCAGTGTCTGTGAGAAAATGACACTGTTCCAAATAACTTACGAAATTTTGGATATGCACGGAAGTTTATTGTTGAAAAATCCGTACTGTTTTTAGTTTTGCGTGTGCATTGCAGTTGATGAAAAATCATAACTTTTAATGGCAATCCCGATAAAAATCAGCCCTATAGCTGAATCTGTAGGACACGGTCACGGGTTCGAATCCCGCTCTTTGTTCGTAGCTGTTCAGAATCGTAGTAATTAAGTAGTAAATTCTGATGTCTTTAGCTGTCGGGTAACATAAAAGAAAACTCTAGCGCTCTCAGACCAAACTAAATGGTTACAAATCTGTTAGTCTAAAGTACAATTCTAACCCCCTGGCTCAGATACCGAAAAAAATCCCGTCCTATTCGATCATCGTCCCGAAATATTACTATTTAAAATTTTTTTTAATTGTCCACTTAAAAAATAGCCTTATATAGTGCATATATTATTTAAATGAGTTTTTAGACATTGATTAAAATTAAATCTAATGATAATTATTGTATCTTTCCAAACTATTAAGGTATAGATTTTATTGCTATTTAAGAAATTCTGCAGTCACAAAATAAAAAATTTGTGTACAGAAATGTCTCCTAAAAATTTGATATCTAAAATGCGCATTTATATTATTATTTTTTTTTTTTTAAATTTAGGATAATTGAGAAACTTCTGATTTGAATCTGTTTTCAACATTTTTTGATTAGGAGACTCGAGTGATTGTTTATAATTAAAAATTATTAAGTTAAATCCAACAAACAATATGGTTCCTCAAAGTTTAGTATAATAAAGTTCAACTGTATTGGTGAATTTATTTATTCTTTTAATTAGGCAAATTGAAGAAACATCTGATTTGAATCTGTTTTAAATTTTTTTTTTTTACTAGGAAACTTAAGTACTTGTTTATATTAATAAAAAGTTATTTAGATACTTTCATATTTCGTATTTAGGCACTTGTTTTTGTATTAAGTAAATCAGAACATTAATTTTTAATAAATATTCAACTACCTCTTTTTTTTTCTCCTTTTTTCCCCAATACTTTTAATCCTTTGGTGGAATTTTGGGGTGAGACATGCAAAAAACTGTAATTCACTTTAACAATATTAGTGGAATTGCTCTAATTTGTTTTGTAGTGACAAGTATTATGAGAGTTATTATCCCAGGATTTACACTTTCAAATATCATAAATGTGGAAATGTTAGATGCAAATTATGCCTTAAAGTATATTTTCCACAAGTACGTAATACTAAAAATTACAAAATATTTTGCAAAGTTTTTAATTGTATCTATAAAATATTTTGTTTAGTTTATCATATATAGGGGAAACAAAATATCTCTAAATTTGCGTATCAATTAACACCGTAGTTGTATTTACAAGACTAATGAAAATTGTGACGTTTCTGTTATTTGCCATTCTACAGTGTATGGAGAACACAATACTCCGGAATTTATTGTTGATATCGTAACATCCATTATTGCATACTTCGTGGGTTAAAACTATATTTCCTTTTTTTAAATAGTTTATTCTTCAATAATCTTTTTAATCTAGAAACTGTAAAACATTTTAATACTCCCGGTTCTATAAACGAATTTAATATACATATTTGTCGACCATAGTAAAAATTGCAGTAAGGTAAACTTTATATAAAGAAGTATTCCTGTAACTTATCTAAACACTAGGACTACAGTATTAAGGTTAAATATCTGGATCAATTATGGTTATATTGTAGGAGTGTTAAATTTTCAACAATGTTTAACAAAAATTTCCATGATCTTTTTATTATATTGGACTACCTTAAAAAAGATATAAATTAATTAATATTTATATTAACATGGATTACAACAACCTTAAAAATAGTTAAAGTGGACAGAGATTATTGCGTAATTCGCTAACTTAACTTAAATTATGATGAAATACCTTTTGCTAAAATAGTTAAACAAATTGCTTTGATAACTGACGTTATTATGACCATGGACACCGCACTGTTTCAAAAAATTACTTTTATTGCATCATTTTACTCTTTCTTACAAGAAATTCATTTAGTACTATTCATTACTTTTTCGTTTTGTTATTTTTTGACTAAAATTTTCAATGAAAGCTAATTTTTAAGCTCACCTGACTCTTAAATTTGCTTTTTTTTAACCTTGCGTTTGACGCAATATAACCTTAGTGAATTCAGTGTCTGTAACATTAAAGCCAACCAATTCGTTTCATTCACTATTTTTTAATATTTACTCACGTTTAAAGCAACATTTGGAATGCTTTCGTGAAACGCAATCATAGGGTATCAATATTTTCCCATATGGGAAAGGTCTGTAACCGCACCTGGCGGTATGGTATTATAAATGAAGTATATCACTATTTGAAGGCAAACCTTCATATTTTTCTTAAAAGTGTTCAAATCACGTAACTTTATAGAGCGTTTCTTACAGTGTTTATTCTGAGACATTCCCTCAATCCTAAAGTGTTCCTTAAGGCAGAGTACTAAGACACACGCTTTTTATTATTGGTATCAACCTTATCTTAAAGGAAATACCGATATCGGCCATTGGTAGTTTTTATGTTTATGAACTTCATATCTTCTGTGGAAGTAATGGGGAGCTTTAAATTCCCCTTACGAATAAAGAAAAGAATTAATCGTTACAAAACGTAACACAAGATTATAATGACTAGAAAAGATTAGGTAACTTACCCATCTCCCAAGGTGGTGGACACCAGAATTATTTGGACACATGGACACAAAGGTTTTCAAAAACTTTAATGCTACTCAGATTGAAAGAATAATCGAATTAGATTACCGACCTTCTCGTCGGGCAATTTTCACCGAAGTGAGTAAATACATAGATTTTTGTGCTAGAAATAAAACAAAAACCGCAAGTCTGACTGGCGCCTCACAAATCGGAATTAGAATTCCGTTTTCACCCAAGTAGATGTAAGCTATTTATTAATTTCCAACTGCAGACTGAAATAAATAAAACCGTTATTTCGTCTCACAGAAACTTTTTTATCTCTAGTTCAAAAACATGTTGTGAACATTTCTATAGAAAAAGAGTATACTTCACCTCACTCTCACCAAGATTTTAGCCTTCCAGGTAATGCAGTGATCCTGGACTATTTGCTGTGAGGCCCTTCAGGCGTGTCTCGGTGGTGGTTAGCAGATCACAAATATTGAATCTCTCTACACGGCCGGCCCCCACCGAATTAACTGAAGCACTCCCACAAGGCTATAAGCGTCTCGAATTTGTGGTTGTGGCACCTTCTAGTCGGTGTCGGGCTAGCCAAACGGCAGAGCAGAAATTAATTTGAAGTATCATTACCGATCTTCACTTTCCGCTCACCTACGTTACTAGGTCTCAGTATCACTCTTCGGCCTCTTTATCGAGGTACACCGCCTCAAACGTTGAGCCTCAAATGTTGCAGAAAAATAAAGTTTCCTAAATCTATGAAATCCGTTTAGCCCAGAAATCCAAGTTCTAATTTAGTAGTTGCTCAAAAATCATTTAAAAAACCATCAGCATCCAAACAGATAGGATACATTCAGCCACTCTAGCTTGTTTATTACCTAAACAATCAAATAAAAATTTAGTTCTAAACTAACTAACTATGCTTCAGAAATAATTAGTTCCGATAAAACTATTAAGATTGTACTGGAAGCGAACCTTCTTACATCGAAAGAAATAACAAATCTTCTAGGTCTTTGGGATTCTCTACCCGAACCATACTTAACCTATTAATGCTAGTAAAGTGAATAAATAATAAAACAGATGTCAAAACCAGTCTCAATAGTGCAATTGCAGGAGCAGATAATTATCTTTGTATATTTAACAAGAGTGAAATTACTTCCATCAACCTACAAGAACTTATCATATTATTGACTGTGTAATATGCCCACCACAGGCCTTTCAATTCTGGTCTTCAAAGTAGATCTGTACATCTGCTGAATCTGAAATATTAAATTCTTTTCAAACATATGATTATATTTAAAATTTAATTAGAATGTCTATTTTGTTTAATATTTAGTACTTCTAATTATTGATTTTAATGTAATTAGTAAAAGTGACCAAATCTGTAACTGATTTCCAATATTTAGGTATCTACCACTCTTTAGAATGAGAAATAAATGAATGTGCATGTAATGACATGTAATTGGGACACATTTCTTTTGACACAGTTTTCATTTCCATTAAAAATATAGTTTTCATTATGTATCAGATGATGCTAAATATAAATGTCGCGTAATTGACATGTAATTGGGAAATAAATGAAAATGTGCATGCTTATTTAAACCAAACAGCTTTATTATTAAATTTGCATTGTTAAAACTTTTCGTGTGTTGAGAGTACATTTAAAATATAATAAAAAAAAATTTTAAATTATTTCTTGGTGTATATTTATTTAATATTTATATTATTTAATAATTTATTAAAATATTATTTAATAATTTTATTAATATTTAATTTGAATTTTTGACATTAGTTATTAAATGAAAATATTTTTTCTGTTGCATATATGACACCTGTTGAAATATTCTGAACGAACAATTAAAATAAATTCCAAAAATTTAGAAATATATAGTAAATTTATATTTTTTTTATTTATATTAATACAGCAGTGATGATATTTCTAATATTAAAAATGGAGCATGTTTTCAGTTAACCGTTCTGCCACGTGCATAAAATATTTAAAACTTATAAAAGCATAAATATTTGGAATTATTTATACCTTACATAATATTACATAGGATTCATATACACTCAAGAGCCAAAACATTGTGTTAACCTATCAATTACAAGTTGGCCCTCCTTTGGCGAGCAACACACCTTCAACCCGCCTTGGCATGGATGCCACAAGTCCTTGGTAGATGGCCGTAAACAGATAGTACCAGATGTTTAAGCAACGGTTAAGCAAATCCGAGATAATGTGAATTGTTGGTCTTTGAACTCTAAGCTACCATGACATCTCAAATGTGTTCTATCGAATTGAGATCCGGTGAGTTAGGTGACCAGGACATTAACTGGAATTCAGCATCATGTTCCTGGAATCACTCCAACACAATTTTAGCCTTGTGACATGGGGCGTTGTCCTGTTGGAACATTCCATTTCCAGCTGGGAATACAGAGGCCATCTAAGGGTTCAACTGGTCCACTATAATGTTCAGATACCCTGTAGCATTCATGGTCTGCTCTACCACAACCACGGGTCCCAGAGACGCCCAAGAGAACGTCTTCCATAGCATAATACCGC
This sequence comes from Pardosa pseudoannulata, assembly GCA_032207245.1. Taxonomy (NCBI): domain Eukaryota; kingdom Metazoa; phylum Arthropoda; class Arachnida; order Araneae; family Lycosidae; genus Pardosa; species Pardosa pseudoannulata. The sequence continues at coordinate 129,320,708 of CM063511.1, forward strand.
CACTACCGGTCTGTGCATGACCTACTGTACATTGATGGAGCAACTGTTCGTCTGAAAGACGGCTTATCCTGACACGGTCATCAGAGTGATGAATGACAAACTTGGATTCTTCTGACCAAGCAACTCTCTCCCTTTGATCCATGGACCAGTCTCAATGTTCCCGGGCCCAGCGTAGGTGCAGTTGGCGATGACGCTTGGTCAGCAAAGGCACTCGAGTGGGACGTTTGCTGCGTAGCCCCAATTCAACAGTGTCCGCTGAACAATGTGGTACGATACTATTCTACTTGGCCCTGCATTACATTGGGTAGTCAGGTGAGCTACTGTCTGGCTCCGGGTTTGTTTTACCATGTGAAACAGTCTCCGACAACCTTTTTCTTTGATAGCGTGTGGCCGTCCAACACCATGTCGTCTACTGCTGGTTTCACCGTCATTCATCCACTTTGCATAAGTAATAACAACTGTAGATCGCGAACAACCCACGAGTCGTTCAGCTTCTGAAATACTTGTTCCGAGCCTATGAGCCATTACAATCTGCCATCTATCAAAAACGCTTAGATCCGCAGCTCTTCCCAAAACACACAGAAGTAAGTGAAAGAATGATTCTTCAGACTCTTTAGCAGTAGTTAAATACCACTTCCACCTGATCACGTGCCTTCCACGTTATCCAGGCGAGTTAATTGCAAAATATAGGGGTGGTCATAATGTTTTGCTCTTGAGTGTATTTAGAATACAAACGTTCGGCAACAAAATTTGTCATTTTTTATATATTTATACATTTTAATGTTAATAATAAATTTATTTGTGACATTGAACAAGCGTTAAACATTTCTATCATGTATCGAGCTATTAGCAAACTGTCTAACTCAATAAAGCATTGTCTGATAAGCCAAATCTAATATATCAAAATCTTGAATAACGTGTTTTGTTCCACTTTCATGCTTTATCAGTATATTTCTGGTAAATAAAAAGGGCATTGAAGTGACGAAGTCTATCATACGTTTAAAGCTGAAATAGAAAAAAAGGACAGCTACTTGCTTTTTTTTCAGTCCATTGTGTAAAATTTGATGGATTTCAGGAAGCACAAAAATTGACTCTTCCTATAAATCTCTTTTTGAAATTTTACTTTATAAAAATTATTCTATACTAGGACATAATTCTCTGACCTTTTTCCGAACAATAATGAAGAGTCACAGAGAAAAGAAAATTCATATTTGCCTTCAGTGTCGAAAAAAAGAGAATATAAGAGGAAAAATGGCTATATTTCACTAAAGAAAAGCTGCTAAAGTATTTGAAAATCTATGTGTGAAAACATTACTTTAGAGGAAACGCTTAGCAATGAACGGTTGTTAAATCTTTCATAAAAATTTAGGATGTTTCATTGACAAATTCAATGAGAGTACGTCTATCCATCACTTTGAACACTATGAACTCCATCCTCTTGAAACACTAGAAAGTAAATATACATGCATTACGTTTTTGTTTGTAGTTTTACTTCTTACTAAATTTATTTTTATCAAAGACTGAGGATTGCCTTTCAAGCAGTAAATGCAATTATATTATTAGCTATTTTTTATAATGAGCCTTATTTTCTAACAGAAATATTTTTTCATATTTAATATAAATGCTAAGACATGTCTAGATACAAAGGAGTCTGCTAGAAAACAGATTCAAAGCATTGAGGAAAAGATATTTTCTGTTTGATGCCATCCATCTCTGTCAGATTAATGAAAGGCGCAGTTTAATTTTGAACGAAAAATTATAATAAATTCACAATTATGATGAGCGATGTTTGCTACTGGAATTGTGTTATGAAGTTTATTATCTACGAGAAGTCTTTATGTTTATAAAAGCTAAATTCAGAGATATTTTTGAAATTTATGGAGGACTAAAGAAGGTTTGATCTTCTTTTCTAGGTAAAACCATAAATATTTACTTCATCAATCATTCACCGCTAATTAGGGGTAAATTTTAGTGATACAGCTTATAAAATGGATAATATATAATATATTTTTTACGGTTATGGAATATAAATAAATGTATTGCAAGATATTGAATATTTCTTAGTTTATCATTTGTAAAAGTTACTTATATCTGTAAAATGCATACGAGAGAAATTGAATATTTCTTACTTTATCATTTGTAAAAGTTACTCCAAGCTGTAAAATGCATACATGAGAAATTAAGTATTTCTTAGTTTACCGTTTGTAGAAATTACTACAAGCTGTAAAATGCATGCGCGAGGAATTAAATATATCTTAATGTCCAAGCTGTAAAATGCATACGAGAGAAATTGAATATTTCTTACTTTATCATTTGTAAAAGTTACTCCAAGCTGTAAAATGCATGAGAAATTAAGTATTTCTTAGTTTACCGTTTGTAGAAGTTACTACAAGCTGTAAAATGCATGCGCGAGAAATTAAATATTTCTTAATGCCCAAGCTGTAAAATGCATACGAGAGAAATTGAATATTTCTTACTTTATCATTTGTAAAAGTTACTCCAAGCTGTAAAATGCATACGAGAGAAATTGAATATTTCTTACTTTATCATTTGTAAAAGTTACTCCAAGCTGTAAAATGCATACGAGAGAAATTGAATATTTCTTACTTTATCATTTGTAAAAGTTACTCCAAGTTGTGAAATGCATACGTGAGAAATTAAGTATTTCTTAGTTTATCGTTTGTAGAAGTTACTACAAGCTGTAAAATGCATACATGAGAAATTAAGTATTTCTTAATGTCCAAGCTGTAAAATGCATACGAGAGAAATTGAATATTTCTTACTTTATCATTTGTAAAAGTTACTCCAAGCTGTAAAATGCATACATGAGAAATTAAGTATTTCTTAGTTTACCGTTTGTAGAAGTTACTACAAGCTGTAAAATGCATGCGCGAGGAATTAAGTATTTCTTACTTTACCGTTTGTAGAAGTTACTACAATCTGTAAAATGCATACATGAGAAATTAAGTATTTCTTACTTTACCCTTTGTAGAAGTTACTACAAGCTGTAAAATGCATGCGCGAATTTAATTTCTTATATATGCAAACGTTACTAAAATATGAAAGATAAACTTATATTAATGCTCTGCCATCTGCAGACGTTTCGGTGGGAAATATTAAAATTCACAAATTCACAGATATGATGACATATAGATATTGTCCCTGAACATACTGGAAGTGAACTCAGCACCAAACGCTTTTAACTTGAAACTAACCACACGTACTTAATGTGACCTTTATGATACTGAAGCTTATCTTTTGAAAATGCAAATATTTTTAAGTTTACAGTCGAGGATCACCTGGGTCAAATTTGGGGAGAATTCTATATTTATATCTATTAAGGCTCACAAATTCACAAATATGACCTATAGACAGATTATTAGAGAGCCTACCAATTGTGAACTGAGCACCAAATGCTTTTAGCTTGAAACTCTAAACACATGCTTTTAATGTGACCTTTATGATACTGATGTTTATCTGTTAAAAATAGAATTACTTTTAACTCCCTCGGGACAACCCCAGCCAACACAGGCCGAAGTACTTATAGACGGGCTCCGCCGGAATTAAGAAAAATAGGGGTGAGAGGTATATCTAGCGGGGGTCTTCTTTTCACCTACCCCGTTTTATGACCAGTTGACAGTTTGATTGATTACTGCCTACATCAAAGCTTGACAACATTTTGAGGTTTTTCCTTAGCAATGAGTTTTTACTTTCTTTTTGTTCTCTAAGATAATTCTAATCTTATTTTATGCTATGATATATATTTTGAAATTTAGTGTAAAGGTATTTTACATAAACTTAAGCTACTTAAAAATTACAGATATATTGTTAAACAATTTGTTTTTATAATGAATTCAATGCATAATTTTTCTCTTAAATGGATTTTAGTGATAACGTGCGGAAAATAACTCAATTTGTAATTATTTGGAAGAGACAGAGGAAATGAATTATACCGTATGATTTATTTCTTTTATTCTTAGAATGATCACTATTTAATAATGATTATTTTATCTGGAATTTCTGTGTTGTAGAGCTATTAATTTTTTATAGTAAAAATGTTTTAGTAAGTTTTCAGTTATTGATTTTAAAATTACTCTTATTTATTAACTTCTGCAAAAACTTGCGTGAACTCATAGACCAAATATATGTTTAAATCATATTTGGTAGGTAGACTGGTGTTACAGTATATAGTAGCTCAGAAGAGCATTTTCTGGGAAGAAGGGAGAGGGATGGGGAGAATGGGACAATCCATTTTACATTTTCACCTGCTGAAAACTTTAGGACTTATGGGTAGTAAAATTATCTTCTACAATCGTCTTCAAAGAGTTAAAGATACAGTCAACGTTTACCTGGGTGCAATTTGGTAAAAACTCTATATATTTCTATACAATAAGACTCCCAAATTCATGAATAATACATAGAGATTATTAGTGAACTTACTATTTATGAACCCAGAGTCAAAGAATTTTAGATGACACACTAACCACAGGTACTTATTGTGACTTTTATGATGCGGTTCTCATTTGTTGAACATACAAATACTTTTAAGGCTACAGTTGACGTTCACTTGGATGGAAGTTTGGTAAAAATTCCATATTTCTAATTCATTGAATCATGAAACCTAAATAAACATAACAATCGAAGATAAAATCTTAATATTTATCACCTTATAACTTTTATATAGTTATTATTGTCGAAACAGACAATTCAGTTATTGTTAATAATTAATTTATAAAGTTTTAAAAATATTTAAATTTTTATAAGCATTTAACCCGGATGCATTTTTAACCTTCGACAATTCAACTTATAAAATATGAAATAAAGGTTAGTTTAATTTAATATATATATATTCAAAGTTGAAAATGCCTATAATTTATTAACATACAATTCATACCATCTATATATTGTAAGTGTCGACACGGACCAATAATACAAACAAAAAACGTAGACAATAACATTTGTCTTTAAACTTATTTTAATAATCATAATGCCAGCAGCAACGTGCGGCCATCACTCACAAATAGTTCTCCCTTAAACTAAACTACAAAAAGTGTTGCCACAAAAATGCAACTAAATTATACTACAAAAATAAAACATAGCACACGGAGCATAAAACATAACAGTATAAAATGTAAGACATTGAGTTCGAGGATAAACAACAAAACAAAATACAAAACATTATTAAATGATTCAAACAGTAAGAAAAAATTTATGCTACTACACTTATTTGCTTTTCCATGCATTTCCACAGAATGATTGTGATAATAACGAAATGTTATTCCGATTCTATATGGTATCCTGTAAAGGAAAATACCTATTATATGAATTAGAATAGAGCATTCTTAGAATTTTTAATTTGAAACAGTGAATAAATATTTTTTTTAAATTATTGAGACTTGATATTGTAAACATGTTTACATAAATATATTACTACTAAATTTTACTTTAGTAGTAATAGTTTGATATTGTAAACATGTTTACATAAATATATTATTACTATATTAAATTTTCCTATTGATTCGTCAAAAACAAAATAAGTGAGTTTTAAAAGTTCACTGTATTAAGTATGTATGTTTGTTTGAATATGTACAACTACTTTTGATATTACCTATACAAACACATCGATAAAACTAATTAAAAAGGATTGATGCTACATCTAAATTTGTATGACTTTTGAAATTTCAAGATTAAATTTTTTCATGGCTAATTATTTATTGTACATTTTAGAAGGACAAAAAAAGGAATTTAAAGATATATGAGTTAACTATCGCACAAAAACTGCGAATTCATTACGAAATATGTGTTTTTAATATTCCAGATTTAGAGTCTAATATGTCCAGTGGGGGGAAACACCAAGAGTTTCTAAATTCGTCATTCAATATAGCTATACAAATTTGGATTAAGAATACTAAGCATTCTATTTATAATGTACTTCATATTTTAATTTAATATTTGAAACCTTTTTTTTAATGTTTCACACATGCATTTAATAAACCCAAGGATCTCCATTAATTACTTTTCAAACATGGCTATTTCCAGTCTCAATACTAGAGTACTTCACTGAGTTAGCATTTCCCTTTTTTAAAATTGTCTAATAAAAATTACTGATAAGTATACAATTTTAAAAATAAGGTACACGGGAATAACTACTCTTTTAGGTATTTAAATATTAATTTATACTTTATTTACTTTCATAATTATGGTAGTAAGCAATAAATTCAAATTAAGAAATCTTCAAATGTAATTCAAAATTAATTCAAACATCTATAAAAATATTTTGACTCATCAGCTCTTTGTTACTAAATACATATGTTTCATTGGTTCTTTTGATGACTCAAAAGATTAAATGTTTCTTTCAAATATTTGATACTGATTTATTGGTTTGATATTTTAAAAAGTTTTCTGACTATTTAAAGTAACTCTTCTCAATATCAAATTATATATATATATATATATATATATATATGTATGTGTGTGTGTGTAAGTAATAATATTTTAATCTCAAACAAACTTTATAATTAAATTTTCAACAATTTGCTGGTAATTCTATCCCTAAAATTGCATTTGTGTTACAGATGTCCTTTGTTTGAGGTAAACATTTCAATTTCAGGTATAAAAAAACTAATTGTTGCTTGGCTTAAGTATTTTTAAATAACTTCTGTACGTAATTTAGTTTCATTTCTTACGCAACGTCATGTGATTAATATGTAAATTATCATTGGTTACCCGAATGGTGTCCCAATCCACTCTAAAACCACATACTACACGTTTCCGCTTGAGAAGCGCCAAATACCAGATCTATCAACAAAATGCCAGTATAAACCATTTTTCATCTGCTTCGGTCTAAAACAACCATTATATATATATATATATATATATATATATATATATATATATATATATATATATATATGTATGTATATATATAAATATATGTATATATGTATGTATGTGTATGTATGTATGTATGAATGTGGGGTGGGTGTCATGGATTAATAGGTTTAATTGGATTTGGGTTAACGGTTTTAGTTTGTAACATAGATATTCTTTTAGTTAATAACTAACATGTATTTCTATATTCTTTAGAAAGTGATGTTCTTATACAGAATATAAGTGTTTATTTTTATAGAAGTATTTCTGACAAAATGCAAAATATCTTATACCACAAAGAGTCATGAAAAAAGCTTAGTTTATGAAGATGTATGTTTTCTTCTTGAATTTTAATTCTTTGACATAGATAAATTGTTCTCCTGCCATCTTAGTTTTCATGTTGAAATTTTTCATGTTTAACTTTTTCCTTAATTTTTTCAATATGGTGATATACAAACATAAAAGCGTATATTTTTAAATCCATCGTAAAAACCCTGAGCAGCGATAAAAAAAATGATATAGTTGTTGCTAGAATTTTTTCACTAACTAAAATAATCGTGAATATACCTCTTATTTGCACACACAGAGGAAATCTTACACTCACGCACATACTCATGCATGCATACACACACACATACACACATATCACACAAACTCATTCAAAATCACAAGACAGTTTATTTCTTTTGAGATTCAGGAAATCCATACAACAGGCAAACACTTTTACAACCTCGAGCACCGAGACATTGTGATTTTTCAAGTAGGGATTTCTCAGGTAAAAAAACTACGAATAATCATTAAGTACAATTGATCACGTGATAAAACATACCCATGTTTAAAGAGAATGCGCTTACTATTGGCTAAAGTAGTACAGACAGGGGCTGAATTAAGTCTAAAGCGTGCCTGGAATGAAAAATCAGAATTACCGCTCAAACTCCAACGTACTTAATGAACAAAAGTTCTCTAATTAATATTAAAATATATAAATAAGGAATTATAATACCACATATACATATATGCTCATTAGTTTATGTGTATGTGACAGAATGAACTTGGTAGAATACATTCACTTTTAAAATTGGAGCACGAAGCCGTAAAATAAAAAAAAAATTTGACAAGTATTGCTTTGATTGACATGAAATTCTGCAAGTAAGTTAATTTAAGTTCATGAAACAAAATAAAAAATTACAAACAGATATTTAATAAAATATTTAATTTTCATACACAAGATGACGTCATATATGCGTCATTAACAAAAATGACGTTAAAACAAAAGCATTTTTATTAGGTTATGTTAGCATTCCTTACTTATTATTACATCCATGTTTATTGCGAGGTGATCAACCACCACAGAATGCAGTAATCACCATTCCTTCCGCAGGGAAGTCTCTAAATCTCTAAGAGCGGCTGGAGGTAGGAAACGTTTACATAAAGAACAACGGAGAGCATGACAAATATTTTCAATTGAATTAATGTTCTCTGAACCAGGTACTCCATACACGCAATCTCGTAATTTTCCAGACAGTCGTCAAAAATTGCTGATGTATGGGGACATGCAATTTAGTTCATCAAATGAAACTAACAGCTACAGCGTAAATTTTTACAATAGGGTCTAGAACTTCATCTTAGAGTCGTCACAGAACCGAGTCTGAAAATGTACAGGTTGAATGGGGCTGATGATAACTCAATGAAATCTCTGCTCAGACCATGATGCTTCCATCGTGGAATGCATGTCATTCAGAGGTTTCATAGGCCGATTGTGTGAATCTTGTTCCCTCCAGACCCTTACAAGTTTATAATTGATTTGCAAGGAAAACCTGGACTCATCTGTGAACCTAAAGTTTCCCCATTCAGCCATAATTCAATTCGCATGCTGAAGAAACCATTTTAATCATCCGGAATTTACAGATAAAAGAACAAACTCATAGCCGGACTTTCAGACCCTTCAAGTGCAGCCTTCAACGAAAAGTACTGGCAGATATTTAATACAATTATCGTTTTACCCATAAATGTCGCATGTGTGGATGTCGACCTTCAATTCCGCTTGGCTACTTCAGCGATATATCAATCTTCCGCAGAGGTCGCAACCCTTGGAATTTGGGCTAAAGGTTTTTCGTAAATATTTTCCTGGTTTGGATTTGTTTTGATATCCGTGAACTGGACAGAAACGAGCAGCATCTGTGTCAAACAGTACAGCTTTAATACGTCTGACGTCTCGACAGCACTCAGAATCTTCTATTCATCTTCTGAATGGCATGAAAACACGTCCAACTTGAAACAAATTGTAGAAATACTCTAAACACATTTTATCATTAATTATAAAAGTAGCTCCTATATCCATTCACAATGACAACTACTTATTCGACTACTTGATTTGTTTATTTCTCGAAGTGAAATTGTAACTAGCTGTCACCTAAATTTTTTGCATACTTCCATCTGCCTTTGCAGAAAATTTCCACTTTATTAAATCCCATTGACATACAGAAATTAACACTTTTCTTCTGTGATTAACTTTAAAAGATGAGGATATTTACTTATTCTAATGTTCAGTATTCAAATTAGACAAGGTTTGTCATCTGTCATCTGTAAAAAAAGAAGCAGTAGTCCTTAAAATCTGTACAAACTTATGAAAATAATTGTTTAAAACAAACATACAAACAAGTACTATCAATTTCTCTCAAATTATACTGTTATTCTTTCTGGGAATAGAACAATACTGGTAGTACTACACTGAATGTGAACGTGGGATTCTAGTTATTAACCAAATAATGTAGTTATTTTTTTAAATTAGATTATTTCAATATGAAATAATAGATAAGATCTAGTCAACACTAAAGTTTGTAAGAGTAAAATTGTTAGAAGAAATGTGAAAAGAAGTGAGTCTAGGTTTTAATATTTACATCGAACACAATAGCTCAGATGGAAAATGTACTTCAAGCTAAAAGACTTTGATGTTGAGTTCACAACTACTAGTATTCTACCTAACAACTTGTCTATATTTGATGATTGCAAAATTTAATGTATCTTATTTAAATATTGTCACATTCCAATGAGATACACTAAGATGTTTGTCACAAGTATATCATAAGTTTGTAAAGCTATAAAAAGAAATTAGAAACGAAGTGAGTCTAGGCTTTAATATTTACTTCGAACACAATAGTTCAGCTGGCAAATGTACCTCAAGCTAAAAGGCTTTGATGTTGGGTTCCCAACTAGTATTCTCACTAATAACCTGTCTATATTTAATGCTTGCAAATCTTAATGTATCTCATTTAAATGTCGTCACACTTAAATGAGATACATTAAGATGTTTATCACAAGTATTTCACAAGTTTGTAAAATTATAAAAAAGAAGTGAGAAAATGAGAGAATCTATGGTTTAATATTTACATCGAACACAATAGCTCAGCTGGGAAATGTACTTCAAGCTAAAAGACTTTGATGTTGAGTTCACAACTACTGACTCACTAACAACTTGTCTATATTTGATGATTGCAAAATTTAATGTATCTTATTTAAATATCGTCACATTTCAATGAGATACATTAAGATGTTTATCAAAAGTATATCAAAATTTGTAAAACTATAAAAAGAAATTAGAAAAGAAGTGAGTCTAGGCTTTAAAATTTACTTCGAACACAATAGTTCAGTTGGCAAATGTACTTCAAGCTAAAAAGCTTTGATGTTGGATTCACAACTACTATTCTCACTAATAACCTGTCTATATTTGATGCTTGCAAGTCTTAATGTATCTCATTTATATGCCGTCACATTTAAATGAGATACATTATGACGTTTATCACAAGTACATCACAAGCTTGTTAAACTATAAAAAGAAATGTGAAAAGAAATGAGTCTTATGCTTTAATATTTACATCGAACACAATAGCTCAGCTGGAAAATGTATTTCAAGCTAAAAGGCTTTGAAGTTGGTTTTACAACGAGTATTCTCACTAATATCCTGTCTATATTTGATGCTTGAAAGTCTTAGTAAATCTCATTGAAATGTCGTCCCATGGCAGAGAATTAATATCAGCTAATCAGCTTTCACATTTCAATTACGTATCGTATTATAAAAGTTTATAATAAAGTTATTAAAATTTGCGAGTACAAAAAATTTACAGAATGAAATAACTTTTCCAGACAAAGTAAGAAATGTTGATTTTTTTTCGTAATACATTTATATGTATTCGTCGTTGTACTCAAAAACAGCATAATAAAATATTCATTTTGTAAGCTGCATCACTTAAATTTCCTTTTAATTAGCAGTAAATGATTGATGAAGTAAATATTTATGGTTCTACCTAGAAAAGAAGAATAAACCTTTGTTGATTCTCCATAAATTTCGAAAATAACTCTGAATTTAGCTTTTATAAACATAAAGATTTCTCTCGCAGATAATAAACTTCATAACACAATTCCAGTACCAAGCATCGCTCATCGTAGTTGTGAATTTATTTTAACTTTTCGTTCAAAATTAAACTGCGTCTTTCATTAATCTGACAGAGATGGATGACATCGAACAGAAAATATCTTCTCCCCAATGCTTTAAATCTGTCTTCTACTACACTCCTTTATATATAAAGATATTTTATCATTTTTGAATCTGCATTCCTTTATAATTATCAATTGTAATGCAGTATAATACAAATAATACCCTTTGAAAATTTAAAATAAGGTTAATATTTATATTATAATCATCTGATTATATTTATTGGTTCTAAATACATATAAATAGGTGTAATTTCATGTTGTTATCATTATTAACCCATATTGTACCACACCAACTAAATATTTTTGAAAATTTTGAAAATTTTATCCATAATATTAATATGGTGTAATTAAGCATATAAAACCAAAATTTTAAAAATAAATTTTAATTATTTAAGTAATTAGCTGTCCTATAATTAGGCCAACGGTCCAATACACTACTAAAATTTAACAAATATCACTTGCAATGAATTATGCTGATTCATAGGTGAAAGTTGGGAAAACATTCAAAGCAAAGTTCAACATTACATTTTAAGCACACTGCTGTTGCTTTTCTTTTGCAGTTTTTGAACTATCATTTTTGGTAAGGGTTAATATAAAAAGAATATCCGTTGTAAGATGCTAATACCTAAAATTTATATACAAATTTTACAGATTTATTTTTCATGATGAACATATTGCAACTGTTCCTTCCAAAATATTTTACCATTCTTTCATCGATGGTGAGATTTTCAGAAAATATACCAAATTGCTTCAAAGTTATGCTTTTGGTCTAATTTTATAATAACGATCTTGTGGATCAATTGAAGAATCATCATTAAAATGGATAATGTGTTTGGTGTCATAATACCGTTTTCTGGACCGAGCGTTACTCACTAATGTAGTGCCAATATCTGGAATACTACAAGTAACCTCCACGATGTTTGAAAAAAATAATAAATATAAAATTAAAGATTAAAAAATGACAACTTTTGCTAAAAATAAATTTTACAATACAATATATTTTGATTTCTCAGTTTTTTCTATGATAAAGTGTGTCTATTTTAAAGGTCTTAAAATAAAATTCACTCAGAAAATATTTATAACTTTATTATTAAATGGATTTCTATTTGCTGTCCTGTTTATAGGACAGCGGTCCAATATGGGCTAAAGTTCGTATTCTTCATTTAACATTATTCCTGGAGCTGCAGTAGCTCAGTCGGTAAAGTCCACTATCCCGTAATTGATAAGTTGAGGGTTCGCAGCCCGAGCTGCCCCAAGATCCGTAGTGTTCGTTAAAATTGGCTATAGCAAGTATAACATGTTTGTGTTTCTTTCGCCTTAACAATGCTCAATGAAAAGTTAGGTGCACCCCCTAGCCTTAATGCGAGTAGTGTGTGGCAACTTGCCTGCAATATAATCTTGGAACGCATTGAAGATGCATATTTTGGATAGGCTATATAAATATATGACATGTCGTGATCCAGAGTTAAGGCGAATGGAAAAACAGTCTTCTCGATAATAATAAGTTTATTAAACCATCGTTAAAGTAAACTTGCGCCATTTTCACTTTTTCTTCGAAGAGAAGCGTAGAGTGTTGTTGACAGCTCTATGTCCACGAGCTCACTCAAAACTGATCTGTTTGCAAGCTCATCAAATTGTTTCAAAATGACTCCGCCTGACCAGAGTATCCTAAAAGCTTACGCTAGCTTGGGTTTTTCATTTATTTTATTATTATAAAAGAGTTCAATTTTTAAAATTGTTTATAACTCACCTAATTTCCAACTACCCCTTTTTTAGACCTGACATATATATATATATATATATATATATATATATATATATATATATATATATATATATATATATATATATATATATATATATATATATATATATATATATATATATATATATATATATATATATATATATATATATATATATATATATATACATATATATATATACATATATATATATATATATATATATATATATATATATATATATATATATATATACATATAAACACACATATATATATATATATATATATATATATATATATATATATGTGTGTGTGTGTAATATATCAAAATTATTTAACTTTAATATTTCCGTAAAAACTTCCTCTCTTCCATTCTAATTCCTAAAAATCTTTTTCCCAGCCTGTAAATGTCTCAATCAAAGAAGAGTCTTCGATTTAAATTCTTCCCAAACCTTTCTATCCTAAACAAGTAAATTTTCTTTCTATTCAACAATTTCCCGGCAAATAGCTGCGTGTTTTTCCTGATCTTGCACTTATATTCGCTGAGTAAGTGAGAAAATTCTTTCTGTCTTCGCTCTTGTGTGCACCTCTGTTCGAGCAGAGTGATTTTTGTGTCTTTTCTCTTGTCTGTCGTTGACTCGTAAAGATGTCCGTTTTAGCAACTATGAAATAAAGTTTTAATTCGACTTGTACCGTTCTCTTCAATGTTGGCAGACTGAATTTTTACTACTGCTAGCTGTTTTGTTTTCTCCTTTCTCAGTAGCCCGAGCAATTAAAAAAGAATAGGGGCTATATACATAATCATTGTAACCAGAGGAAATTATTTATTACATTTTAGTCGCACTAGTTTACACTTTATCTACACGGAAACCCACTTTCGTGAAAATTACTTTGGCAGAGAACTTTTTCTTCATGGATTTTACTTCATCAACCTTTGCTAACTTCTTTTTTACATCTGTGTGTGAGAGTGCAGCTATGTTTGACATAAGGTTTGCGAAACTGATTTACTCGCCGCAGTCGCACGTTTTGGGTTGTTGAATGCCTAAGGTTTTTTTCGCGACTCCAGGAAGCGTGTGGTGTGGCTAGTGAGAATAATTGCACTTAAACTTCACCAAGTTTTGGAGAATTGTGATTGGTCTCCAGGAGGCGATTCATGACCATCCTTGGAGTTCTGGACCTTCTGGACTGAGCCGGAAAGGACGCATTGTAAAAAGGACAATGGAACAACGAACACAGCAGCACAGGATAATGGAAAATGTGTAGGGTTGCCTGAGTAGAATGAAGAAAGGAAAAGAATGCAGCGTTCTCTTTGACATTGGCAATTTTTTTGAGGCGTCGCACGTGGAGTTCCTCTTTTACTTTTTAATTATATATATATTTTTTGCATATTTCCTTGTCATTTGTTCTATATTTGAACATTGTAATATAGATCAGTGGTATTATACTATAATTAAAGACGATATAAAACAACTTTGGGTTATAAATGACTTTGAAATAACAACAGCAATGTACTACACCACAGCAGTGTGGATGATAGTGATAATTAATCTGATAGTGATAATAGTGATAATTAATCTGATAATAGGGATTTTTAATCTGATAATAGTGATAGTTATTCGATAATAGTGATAATAGTGATAATTGATCTGATAATAGTGATAATTAATCTGGTAATAGTGATAATAGTGATAATAAATTTTGCTGTTGTTTGATGTTACACCTGTGTCTCTTGGATCTAATACTGCTGGAGCAGTCAAGACTGTGAATACCAAATATAACAGAAATATTTCCTACCAAGCAAACTCAGAGCTGTAGTACTTACTCTGATAAACAACCCAGACTATGTCAGTCACCCACCGTCTGCACAGAGAGTTTCCAGATCTCCGAAAATCCAAGTTCGTGAGATCTGGCCTGCTGGCCTGGCAGGGAATCATCGAGATCCCTATGTGCTCCCTTCCGAATCGAGCTCCCTACCAACGAGAGAGATTACCGATTTCCGGCCAGACACCTTTTCAAACCACCCCAAATACTCTTCAAGATAAAGATGTATCATCCCAACGGATTTCCAATTCTTATATTAAATTTCAGTGAATTAGTAAAATAAAATTGCGTGAGTAAAAATTAAAATAAAATTGTGAAATTAGAAAATTCAACAGTGTTTTAGATACAATCTAGATATTGTAACAATAAGTTACATTTGGTTCAGCTCTTCTCCTCCCCCCGCAGTTCTGGAGTGGACAAGGTTGTTACCAGAAGAGTAGAAGGTGAACAGCTGGCATCCACGGTTTGTGGGAGAACCCTTTGTTAAAGAATCTTCGCAATTTTTTTAGGACAGACTCCGACTCGAGAGTCTTCGAAGTCTTCGATATCTACAAATGATAAGTTGATTCCAGTTGTATTCCTTAGGCATTTATTTAATTGTATAAAATCATTTAATCAAGACATATTTGTCCACGTGTTTCTGAATGAGTTTTAATTTCTTCTTTCTCAAGCACTAGGCCAACGTAACGTTATTTTTACACATATGCAGTTTGCCGCACAGAAAATTTCAACAACATTTCTTGTAATAATTTTCATCATTCAAGGTAACAATTTCCAAATTAAAATTTTATTTTATTTCTAGAATTTATAGTTAAAAAATTTCTGTTCTTTACAGTACATCTAAATTTTTCTAAACCAATCTTTCTAGACACGTGATAATTTTTAAAAAATTAAGGTTGTTTTCATGATTTGACTTATAGTACTTATGAAGTGTTTATAATTTCACTTATCTGCTGGTTTTTATTTTTGACGGTGATGTTTGGTTAATTTTTGATAGTTGAAATGAAAGGATCAAAATATTATGCCATGTGAAACATAGAAATTATTTAAGAATAATTTTGCTTTTCTTATATTAACAGTGTTAAAATAAAACAATTTTGGTTTAGTTTTACTGCCCAAAGTATGTGTAAACAAGAATCATGAAACTTAATCATGTGAATGATCAAACAGCAGGACATTATATTATTTTGCATAGTTATTGTTTGTAAAAGAAAATTATGTTAATAGTGATAATTATTGATTGAATTTAATTTTAAAGTTCATGTTGAAATTCAGGAACAATATTGAAAAATCTTTAAATTTTAAATTGATATTTATATTGTATTAGTGATTTACGATGTTCGGTATTTTCAATTATAAATTTTGTTTACGTAAATGATTCTAAAATATAATAACATTCTTATTTTTATTTGAGATTTGAAATTGTTGTGTGGTTGTGAACTAACTCTCAGGCTAATTTAATAATTTGATTCGAAATTACAAATTTTAATTTTAGAGAAATTTTATTATTCTTTGATCCCCCATGTGGGAAGGGCCTACCTACATGGGCGAATAATTTAAGCGAAGAGAAAAATTGTTTTAATCTGAAAGTGCGTTTATAAAAATTCTACCATTCTCATTGATAAAAATATGAAAAATATTGTGACCTTCGTAAAGAGCAAATACCGCAATACATCGAAAATCGGCAACTGAAAATTGCACCCTTATTGCAGCTTGATCTCATAAATACGGCTCCCAACAGCGTTAAATTTTTTTATTTTCTTGTTATCATGAATACTATGACATTGCAAGAAATTGTGAATTCTTAATTATGCCGATGTGGCAGTTTTTGTCTTAACTAATTTGCAGAACTGTGTAAAAAAGTTTTGATTTTATCTTCTAGAGCTGAAAGTGAGTTGTTATGACTGCACGTTGGTGAACGCTCTAATCTATGCTGCGGTTTGGGCAGATGTTTTCATGCTTATCAATCGAGATGTTGTTTTTACAAGACTCGCGAATTGCGGATTGGGATTGAAAAGATATGCTCTGTTGATTACGAACTTGACGATTCTAGATATGTATGTTTTATTTTATTTCATTATATTATTCACTTTTTATATTTAGAGAAGTAGCATTTCATTGTTTTTTGAGTTTTTGCTTTTTATTAATTTAAGTGAATGTAAGGAATAATAAGTTTAAAATGTTTTTCATATGTCTTTTTAAGGCCCCTCCACACTATGGTCCACTGCAAGCCATCACCACCGTCTGGAGGCGTTTAGGCTTATCGTGGCCAATGGCGGCAGACGATAAAATAGTGTTGGCGGACGATAGATTCCGAGGCGGTTTTTCTCCAGGTCCCTCCACACTATGGTCCACTGCAAGCCATCACCACCGTCTGGAGGGGCTTTGGCTTATCGTGGCCGATGGCGGCAGACGATAAAATAGCTTTGGCGGACGATGGCTTCGGAGGCGGTTTTTCTCCAAAGATCAAAGGCAGCCAGATGCGCAACTAAAGTGCGCAGTAGACCCTATAGACGAATCAATGCGCTCAGCTCATTTAGTGGCCCAGCGTGTGGATGCGACCCGTGAACCATCGTTCGAGGTCACCATCAGGAAGTGGTGAACAACTGGCCATAGTGTGGAGGCTACATTAGATCAGAGGCAGCCAGATGCGCAACTAAAGTGCGCAGTAGACCCTATGGACGAATCAATGCACTCAGCTCATTTAGAGGCCCAGCGTGTGGATGCGACCCGTGAACCGTCGTTCGAGGTCACCATCAGGAAGTGGTGAACAACTGGCCATAGTGTGGAGGCTACATTACATTTTGGCAATATTTCTAAACATATTTTTTTAGAAAATTCATATTTTGCTGTTAGTTATAAGCATTTTTTTGGAATCTCTGGTATTTTACCTTTGAACCTAATAATTTTGAAGTTTTTCTTTTCTTGAAGTGAACCTAGTTTTCTGATATAGGTTAGTGCTGGACAGTTCACCTTAATTTCAGATCATAATCTTTTCAATATATCGCACTGCCGTTCAAAGTGGTGGAGACAACTGGGTATTTGAATCAAATATACAATTAGCTGTTACAAACAAAAACTAGGGGTAAGCATCACTTTCCCAGCAGATGATTGTCTCTCAAATTTCTTAGAACGAGTTAATAAAACATGTCACCACTGCATGGTCGAAGCACATTCTCCATACACGTTTTTCATTAGCCGGTGTTCATTTGTTTTCCTTCAACAGCTAAAAAAGGATAAGTTTGCTTTGGGCCTTAATTTTTACTTTTTAATTTGCATTTTTAAGGGGTAAACACTGCCGATAGAGACACACAAATTGAGGATCTACTGACGTTAGTTGGTCTATATCAATTTCATGAGAAAGAACTGAGAAAGTGAATAAGAATGGAAGAACGATTAGGAAGAAGAAAATTATGATAAAATTTATAGCATAATTCTTTGATTTCATAACCAGACTATATTTCTGACGTAAGCTCCTTAATTTCGGTTTACAAAGCATTCATCAAAACAAAACTCAATTGTAAATTGAAGAATTGTCCAAATTATTCTCTTTTTTTTAAAAAATGAAGAGACAAGAATTGAGGATCTAAAAGCGTCACTTGCTCAATAACATTTGTATTAGAAAGTATCCAAAAGAACTGAAATAGTAAATAAGAAAGAAATTAGCCCTCGTATTGGTAAAAGTAGACCGTAGCGCTCCAAAACCAAACCAAGCCAAATAAGAAAGAAAGAGCGATTAGAAATAATTAAGTTAAGAATAAAGTTTCTTGCGTACATCTTTTAATTTCATAACTCTAATATATGTCTGAAGCAGTGGCGTGCGGTAGGTTTTCATGCAGGGTGTGCAGATAATATGGATTTTTTAATAAATCTTTAATTATTGAGACATCTGAGTTCTCCATTCTGAAACTATTTATTATGAATATAAATTTAAAGATTACAATAAATAAAATATTTACCTACGAGTAGTCGAGTTATAACTATAAAAACAGCTAAACTTAGGAGAATTCTACTAGCACTGAAGCAAAAATCATGTCTTTTGTTGTATGGTTATCGGCGTCGAAAAAACAACGCTTCGGGCTTCCACGAAAAACTTATGTGTTCAGCAAACGTAGCACCATATGGCGCCCGCCGCTGCGGTTCCTCATCCGGATGGTCATTGGTGCTGACAAACCGAAAGTCTATTAAACTTGCAGAGGATTTCACTGCACGCTGGCACAATAGAGCGAACTGTTTCTTGTTCGGTCAGTGGATTAAATTATATTTAATAATTGTTCTTAACATTTGGAAAGCATATATTCTATGAAAAACATCTTTACAATTTTTAAAAACAAAACCAGGGATATGGTGTTACAGATATAACTTATATACTGTTCTTTAAAAAAAACGCTTCTTGACGTTTCTTTAAAAAATAAAACAACATTCTTTTTCAGCTAATTATTTCAATAAATATAATACATCACCGAAATTAATTTTCCACACTACGATGAAATACTTCTTTTATATTTCCATGAAAACAAAATCTTACAATATATAAATTTAAACATTAACCATCTGCAAAATCGCAAATAACCAAAATCGCTTCAGCAAGTAAGTCCCCGCTCTAATAGAACGCTTAATAAACCGTACCTTCGATGATTCTGAATGCCAAGTGCAGGAAAAATAGCGGCACTTGCCTCAGTGCCATAGTATGCTGTGCTTCTCCAGTAGCCCATACATATAACGCGTGATTTTCAATTTAGTGCG
>CM063511.1:129342885-129345385 GCA_032207245.1 Pardosa pseudoannulata
ATATTTATATCTTAATATAAATATATATTATAATATATAAATATATATGGTACAATAATATTTATAATACAAATATATATACACATATATAAATACATATATAATATATATATATATATATATATATATATATAAAAGGATTTATATATAATATATAATATATAATAAATATTTATAAATAATATTTATTTATATAATATATAACAATATATATATATATATAAAATATATAATTTATATATAGACAAGTTTTTAAGTCTCTTAATTAAAAATTAGATAGATTGTTGGCAAAAAGCTTTCGTAACTGAAATGTCCCCACTCGGCCTAAATACATCACTTAAAATATTACAATAAATTCCAATTAAAATATATCTTATATAATTATTCTTCTGTTTTTAAGATTAAAATTAACGGGTACTACTTGAGCAAAATTGTACTTTCATTATTAAAATGAAATAACTTTGCCTTAAGACGAGTAGAGTATGGCTCAATCCCGCTTGATTTGACCAAGTGGCATCAAAAAGAACAACAAACAAAAAAATTTTAAAACAGATTCAAATCTGAAATTTTTTCATTGTCCAAATTTAAAAAAAAAAAATACCTCTAATAACTTAACACCAAGAATTTCAGAGGAAAAACAGAGACATGAATGATAAAAAAAATTAAAGGAAATAAAGAAATATTTAAAATAATATTTTAATTTATATAATCGTACAAAGTCCCTACAGAATGTATCATCGCAAGTTAATAAACACTCTTTTCGAAGTTCAATGCTCATAGTTAACCGCTTGCCTTATTATCCTGAGTTATTTTGAGTTCGTATACATTGCAGTTAGTTATTATTCCGAGAAAATTTAGGGGACTCAAAATTTGTCATTACTATTTGTGTTTCATCACATTTTTACTCGTCATGGAGGAAATAAAAGGAAATATTCATCTTTGATTAGCAGATTGCGAAGTTTTGTTGGTTTCAGGTTTTTTTTGTTTTTTTTGGAGGAGGGGAGAAAGGGGTGACGTGTTTTCCCCTTGATTGAAAAATTAATTTTAGAAAATCATCTTGACAAGTCTTCTGCCACATCAGAAAGACCAAGCATTAGTCCTTTACCACTCAGGTTAACTTTAATCCTCCATGGATCACAAAAAAAAACCAAAAAAAATTTTAGTGTCAGAGACCAAACAATATTCTCATTGTCCAAATTAATAAAACTCGTTATTGTCCCAACTTCGATAAATAGATATATAAATAGACTATAGATTGTTAATTTTTAATACACTAGCTCTTATCAGATCATCATAAGATAATATTCTAAAAGTACAAATAAAAATATTCTTTAAATTATTTATATTTTTTCGAAATTTGTAATTAAGTGTCATTGCTCATTTGAAATTTACTTTCGAAAAAATTTAAAAGGAAATATCAGCTTTTTGTGCAGGGAGTTCAGTTTTTTTTTTTATTTGAAAAACATTATTTACATTTATTTTATTTTTTGAGGTCGAAAATTGTACGTGACAACTTTGAAGAAAATCGATTTGACGGAATTTACCAACCGCATTAGAGGGTTAAGGCATTTTCCAGATATTATTCCTGCTCTCAACTAGACAGTGTACTCCCGTAAAACAGATTCCAGAGATTAGAAAAGAGACCATAGACTAGCCTACAGAATGTTAGGTATCACTTTTTATTTTCCCCTGTTTCAAAAACTATCATACAAAGACTAATATTTGACTTTTTTTCCATTTGCCTAAGATAGCTCAGGATAGTAAACTAATATTAAAACTAAATGCTTTTACACATATAAAAAATTAAAATTAAAACCTACATGTTTTGTTTTGTTTCATTTCCTTGGATTTAATATTAAAATTTTAAAAATGTGATGAATTTTTGCATTTTTTTCAAAAAGAGATTTTAAGGGAAGCGATTAAGCGAATCGCCACTTCTCTTTTACCTCTTACGATGACCGGAAATGACTAATGTAGTAGAATACTCGCTTTCTGCAAGTGAAGCACGAAACACAAGGAATAATGAAAGGTTAAAGAAAAGACTATTTTTATTTATTTAATTTTTTTGGGGCTTCTTTGAATTCAAACTATCGTGGTAGAAAATTTCCACATGGAAAGAGCTATCATTTCCAAACCCGGAAGGATAATTGAAAAAACTTTGAATTCCGTAGTATCCCTGGAGCACAATACTCCTGTATAACGTTGAAATTTGTGGAAGAAAGAAAACACTTATTTTACAAACTTTTAAGGTAGGAAATTGTACAGGTGATAAAAATACCAGATTGTTATAATATGAGAATGATTTTGAAAGATATTTTATATCACCCCTCTACAAAAATCTCTTCCAGATAAAATCAATCTAAAAACAGATGAGTTTCTTACATAACAGTACAAATCGAGAAATATATGTAATTTTTCTTAAATTATAATTAATATACCTGAGGGTGTAAAATTAAATTTAACTCCGAATAAATTGGGAACAATTTAATTTTTAATCTAA
>CM063511.1:129350385-129392885 GCA_032207245.1 Pardosa pseudoannulata
GTCCGAAATGAAAATTCTAATTCCTTCTCCCGCCGCCTGAAAGGTTCGGTCGATGATCTTGAATACACAAAGCATTGAGCCAACTGAAATTCATCATCAGCTCTGTCAGGTCTATGAGCCGAAACTGACACCCGAACACAACATTCCATGCTTAGG
This sequence comes from Pardosa pseudoannulata, assembly GCA_032207245.1. Classification (NCBI taxonomy): domain Eukaryota; kingdom Metazoa; phylum Arthropoda; class Arachnida; order Araneae; family Lycosidae; genus Pardosa; species Pardosa pseudoannulata. Next base: position 129,350,542 of record CM063511.1, read on the forward strand.
AGCAGTACTGACGTTTCTGCTACGGTATCACGATAACGGCGACGAGTTCCTCGACAGGATCGTCATGGGCAATGAGACTGAGGATTTCGCACTTACCGCGAAAACCAAGCAGCAGTTAATGCATTAGCATCATAGTGGATCTTTGGTCAGGACCAAATTCAAACAGACGCTATCGATACGTAAAGGGATGTGCACGGTGTTTTGAGAAAGGAAAGTTGGTTTCATTCACAGACTGAGTTCTACGACAGAGGTATACAAAAGTTGATCCCACAGTACGACAAGTGTCTCAGTTCTGGTGGTAGCTATGTTGAAAAATAGCTGAAACATTGCTGTACTTGTTGCCAATATATATGTCCGTGAAAGTGTGAGTTCTTTTTTTCTTTTAAATTGAGAAACTGGCTTTCTGGATGCACCTCGTATTTGTTTGATACTATATGTCACAAGAGGACTCAGTGCCAATTAGCTCTATACAACCAACCAACCAATCGGTGTAGATATAAATTTAAAACTGAATTTAATTAATATCTCTCTTGATGTTCACATCAAGAGTTTTAGAACTAGAACAAAATTAAATAGAACAGTATTGAAAACCTTTCTGTTTCTTCAATTTATTTACCAAAAGTTTTAGAAATATAGATAAAATAATTTTTTGCGTGTTGTTCCTAAATAAATAGCTACAGGACTATAGAATTCCAAGGTGACCATTCATTTCAGATATAATTTATTATCATCATATTAAAATCTCCGTAACAACTATCACGCGTTTCTTTTTACAGAAAAAATAGATATTTATTCACCCCTGGAATATAAATATTTATAGGAAGTGCGATATCACAATGTTATTATTATTATTTATATCAAAGGTCATGTAGTCCCCAGATTTCTTTAAATATCACAAATACTTTCAGTATCCTACACATGGTGATAAACTTCCGAACCTGTCACGGGAAATATCACCCTCTATTGGAAAAATGGCAAATTAAGTTTATAAATTGGACGAACTGAGTTCGGGAATTCCAAAGGTGACGCATTGCGTTGCTCGTACTGACTTCGGGAGTCACAGACAAGGGATTAGTGTTAAAAATTTTTCGTTTGACTAAACTTCGATGTAGACTGCATAAAAATAAGTTTTATGCAGTAAAACCTGAAATATCACTCTCGTCTTTAATATCCTGCAGGAAGCATGACGCCATTGTTACTCGTCTTCGTATCCAGCATACTCGCTTCACCCATTGTCACCTATTGTTCGAGGAACCTGCGCCTATTTGCAGACATTCTAAAATACCCATGACTGTGAAACACATTCTAGCAGAATGTCCAAGCTTTTACCGCCATCGGGCTTATTATTCTAACTCTCATTCCATATCCCTAAGTTCACTGCTTCATGATCCACCTCATTCGAATCTTATTAAATTTTTAAAAGATATTGGTTTTTACGCTTATATTTAAGGTCATTAACTCATCTTTTTTATTTATACATTGTTATTGCAGGTTTTTATGTTTGCTTTTATCCTCTGACATTCCTTTCCTGTTGCATTGACTTGTTTATAGTATTGGTTTAAATATCAACTACGAGTCACATCCACAAAGTACGTTTCCCGATGTTTTCCCCTTTAAAGTAAACCTAACTAGCCATGTCAATTGAGCGTGCGTAGCAGATTTATGACGTATTATTTGTCTCTGAATCTGTACAAGTCTTGATTCGTGCCAGTAACGGGGTAGCAGTGGTCCAAAATAGAAATTCTAATTCCTTCTCCCGCCGCCTGCAAGGTTCGGTCGATGATCTTTAATGCACAAACATTGCACCTACTGAAATTCCTCTTCCGCTCTGTCAGGTCTACGAGCCTAAACTGACACCCGAACACAAAAATCAACTCTTAGGAGCAGCACTGACATTCCTTCTACGGTATTACGATGACGACGACGAATTTCTAGACAGGATCGTCACTGGAAATGAGACTTGGATTTCGCACTTTATCCCGAAAATAAAGCAACAGTCAATGCATTAGCATCATAGTGGGTCTTTTGTCAGGACCAAATTCAAACAGATGCTGTCGGTACGGAAAGTGATATGTTCTGAGACAGGAAGGTTGGATCCGTTCACAGGCGGTAGAGTTCTACGACAGAGGTACACAAAAATTGATCTCACAATACGACAAGTGTCTTAATTCTGGTGGTGACTATGTTGAAAAATAGCTGAAACATTGCTGTACTTGTTGCCAATAAATATGTCCGTGAAAGTGTGAGTTTTTTTTTTTTCTTTTAAATAGGGAATCTAACTTTCTGGATGCACCTCGTATTTGTTTGACACAATATGTTCCAAGAGGTCTCATTGCCAATAAACTCTAGACAACGAACCAACCAATCGGTGTAGATACAAATTTAAAACTGAATTTAATTAATATCTCTCTTGATGTTCACATCAAGAGTTTTAGAACTAGAACAAAATTAAATAGAACAGTATTGAAAACCTTTCTGTTTCTTCAATTTATTTACCAAAAGTTTTAGAAATATAGATAAAATAATTTTTTGCGTGTTGTTCCTAAATAAATAGCTACAGGACTATAGAATTCCAAGGTGACCATTCATTTCAGATATAATTTATTATCATCATATTAAAATCTCCGTAACAACTATCACGCGTTTCTTTTTACAGAAAAAATAGATATTTATTCACCCCTGGAATATAAATATTTATAGGAAGTGCGATATTTGTAACAAGGATTTTGTTATGAGCAAATATCGTGACAAAGTACAATGTTTATCGTGCACGGCAGACATAGAACTTTTCATAGAACCATCACGGTTCATTGAAAATCTTTATTTGAAATAAAAATAGGAAAAAAAGACGACTTTATTTAGTGTAGGGAAGTGTTATTCTGCTTATAAAAATAAACGTTTTGTTTTGTACATAAAAACATTTGGATTGAAGTGCCATCGTTTTTGTAAAAAAATATTTTATATTTTAAACACGTTTTCCTTCTTTTTTAAAAAAATCTATAATGATAAATAAAATTTTAAATGCAAAGTTATATTTATTTCAAAACACCGTTAAATATAAGTAATTCTCAAACATAATGACCATATTCCTGTTTTCGTTATTTAAACTGTGATAGAATTACCAGAAATTGCACATCCACTTTAATTTAATTCAATCTTTATAAATAATCTATTCAGACACATTATGATGTAATGTAATTTTAGGATTTTATTGCGTCGTTTTGGAATTAGATACAAGTAATGAATCTATTGTCGTGTTTCCTGAAAGCTTTTAAGTAATATCAATAATAATAAAGAGGCTATGCATAATGTATTCAAACATCCAAATCTTTAAATGAATAGTTTTTAAGCTAGTTAAATTTATAAACTTAAATCTTAGTGGATATGCAATTTTCTTTTATTTCAATGTTGAAATAGTTTTACGAAATTTAAACATTCATTCCGGTGTTGACAAATATTTTTCTTTATATAATAAATGTTTGCATGAAAATAGGATGGAATTATAAATTTTCATTCTACAGCAAAAGTAATATTATTAGTTATTAGGTTGGTACAGTGTATAAATTACAGCAATTTCCTTTTTACAAATAGGAGATATTTAGTACATTTTCACTTGCAGGAAAATTATGGAAATTCAGCTGAAAATTTCCCTGAAATTTAAATTTAAAATCGTAGGTTAACGTTTTACCCCATGTATACGGAACGTGAAAATCATAATGATCTGATTTGAGAATATTTAATTAAATTGATACTAAAATATTTTTTATTTAATAATATTTATTTCTCTACATAAATATTATTTACAAGCAAATACGATAAAAATATATATATTTTTTCTGAATCAAAGGGGATAGGAATTATTAGATATGTACAGTGTATAAATTACAACAATTTCTTTTTTACGAATAGGAGATATTTAGTACATGTTCATTTACAGGAAAAATATGGAAATTCAGCTTAACACTTCCCTGAAATTAAAAATTTAGAATCGCAGGTTAATGTTTTACCCCATGTATAAGGAATGTGAAAAGCATAATGATCTGATTTGAGAATATTGAATTAAATTGATACAAAAAAAATTTTCTTTTATTTAATAATATTTATGTCACTATATAAATATTATTTAAAGCAAATATGATAGAAATATATATATTCTTTCTGAATCAAAAGTGATAAAAATTGTGAGATCTGCACAGTGTATAAATTACAAAAATTTCTTTTGTACAAATAGGAGATATTTAGTACGGTTTCACTTACAGGAAATTCAGCTGAACACTTTTCCCTGAAATTTAAAATTTAGATTTACATACTAATGTTTTACCACATGTATATGTAACTTGAAAATTATAATGATCTGATTTGAGAATATTGAATGAAATTGATACTAAAATAATTTTCTTTTATTTAATAATATTTATTTCTCTACATAAATATTATTTACAAGCAAATACGATAGAAATATGTATACATTCTTTCTGAATCAAAGGGGATATGAATTATGAGATCTGTACAGTGTATAAATTACAACAATTTCCTTTTTACGAATAGGAGAAACATAGTACTTTTTCACCTACAGAAAAAATGTGGAAATTCAGCTAAACACATTTCTCTGAAATTTAAAATTTAGAAACAGAGGTTAATGTTTTACTACAGGTATATGGAACTTGAAAAGCATAATGATATGATTTGATAATATTGAATTAAATTGATACTCAAATATTTTTTTATTTAATAATATTTATTTTCTTTACATAAATATTATTTACAAGCAAATACTATAGAAATATATATTTTTTTCTGAATCAAATTTGATAGGAATTGTTAGATCTGTACAGTGTATAAATTACAACAATTTCCTTTTTACGAATAGGAGATATTTAGTACATTTTCATTTACAGAAAAATTATGGAAATTCAGCCAACTCTTTTCCCTGAAATTTAAAATTTAGAAACACAGGTTAATGTTTTACTACATGTATATGTAACGTGAAAATTATAATGATCTGATTTGAGAATATTGAATGAAATTGATACTAAAATAATTTTCTTTTATTTAATAATATTTATTTCACTATATAAATATTATTTAAAGCAAATATGATAGAAATATATATATTCTTTCTGAATCAAAAGTGATAAAAATTGTGAGATCTGCACAGTGTATAAATTACAAAAATTTCTTTTGTACAAATAGGAGATATTTAATACGGTTTCAATTACAGGAAAATTATGGAAATTCAGCCGACACTTTTCACTGAAATTTAAAATTTAGAAACACAGGTTAATGTTTTACTACATATATATGGAACTTGAAAAGCATAATGATATGATTCGAGAATATTGAATTAAATTTATGCTAAAATAATTTTCTTTTATTTAATAATATTTATTTCACTATATAAATATTATTTACAAGTAAATACGATAGAAATAAATATATTCTTTCTGAATCAAAAGTGATATGAATTATTAGATTTGTACAGTGTATAAATTACAACAACCTTTTTTACGAATAGGAGATATTTAGTACATTTTCATTTACAGAAAAAATGTGGAAATTCAGCTAAACACATTTCCCTGAAATTTAAAATTTAAAAACACAAGTTAATGTTTTACAACATGTATATGGAACTTGAAAGCATAATGATCTGATTTGAGAATTTTGAATTAGATTGATACTAAAATAATTTTTTTAATTTAATAACATTTATTTATCTACATAAATATTATTTACAAGAAAATACGATAGAAATATATTTTTCTTTCTGAATCAAAGGTGATATGAATTGTTAGATATGTACAGCGTATGAATTACAACAATTTCTTTTTTATGAATAGAAGATATTTAGTACGTTTTCACTTACAGGAAAATTATGGAAATTCAGCTGAACACTTCCCTGAAATTTAAAATTTAGAAACACAGGTTAATGTTTTACTACATGTATATGGAACTTGAAAGTATAATCATCTATTTGGGAATACTGAATTAAATTGATACTAAAATAATTTTCTTTTATTTAATAATATTTATTTCCTTTACATAAATATTATTTGTAAGCAAATTCGATAGAAATATATATATTATTCTTTCTGAATGAAAGGCGATATGAATTGTTAGATCTGTACAGTGTATAAATTACAACAATTTCTTTTTTACGAATAGGAGATATTTAGTACATTTTCACTTACAGAAAAATTATGGAAATTCAGCTGAAGACTTCTCTGAAATTTAAAATTTAGAAACAGAGGTTAATGTTTTACTACAGGTATATGGAACTTGAAAAGCATAATGATATGATTTGATAATATTGAATTAAATTGATACTCAAATATTTTTTTATTTAATAATATTTATTTTCTTTACATAAATATTATTTACAAGAAGATAAGATAGAAATATATAGATATTCTCTGTGAATCAAAGGTGATATGAATTGTTAGATCTGTACAGTGTATAAATTACAACAATTATCTTTTTTCTCATAGGAGATATATTGTCAGTTTTCACCTACTGGAAAATAATGGAAATTCAGCTTACAGCTTTTCCCTGAAATTTAAAATTTAGATTTACATACTAATGTTTTAACACATGTATATGTAACGTGAAAATTATAATGATCTGATTTGAGAATATTGAATTAAATTGATACTAAAAGCAATTTTCCTTTATATCATAACTTTCTGTTTACCTTTTGTAATATTTTGCTGCTCGATCAAACTATCTGATTATAAAGTGAACTACTTTTATAGTTTTTCAGATAGATAAGTTATAATTTACAGGTTCTATAGCCTTCTCAGAGGTTTTCTGGTGCATAACTCAAAAAAATTTCAATGAACAATGGATGGATCATTTTGAATATTTTTAATTCCTAGGTATTGTATTTGATCACTTAAAGCCATAAATAAGAATTATCTCTATAAGTTATGCCTTTATAAATATGTACTTTTCTTCCCACAGTATGTCTAGCATACACTCATGTCCATAAATTAAGGATAGTGAAGTTCAGGCAATGAAAGAGACAAAAGCAAAACAAATTTGACTTATTTGTAAAGTCTATTTATTAAACAAAAGGTAAAGAGCAAAAAAGATGCTATATGTTTGACATAATTAATAAAAATTGCGAATTTTACTCCCTGGAGCAAATTTCAAAAAAGAACCTATTTACAGAAAACAGTATAACATGGTTAGTATGATGGTTAATACGGAGTATGTCTCCCGGACGATGCAATACAAGCGTTACAACGCCTACGCATGCTGAGTATCAGATAATCAATCTGATCTTGGGGAAAATTACACCACTCATCAAGCAATGCCCTCCGAAGTTCCGATAGACAGTTGGGAGGGGGTTGACGGGCTGCAATTCGTCGGCCAAGCATGTCCCACACATGCTCTATTGAATTCAAGTCCGGTGAGTATGCTGGCCAATCCATACGGGTGATATCCTCCGATTGAAGGCATTCGTCTACAATGTTTGCACGTCGAGGTCGGGCGTTGTCATCCATATACAGAAATTCAGGACCCATGGCGCCCCGAAACAAACGTACATGTTGTTCCAGAATGACATCCCGATAGATGTGGCCTGTCATCGTTACACTCTGAACATGCAGGTCAGTTCTGGAACCAAGAATAATTCCTCCCCAAACGAGCCATCTTGCATCACCGTAACGGTGTCGTTCAATGGTGTTCTATTGGTGGTAATGGGTACCTGGCGCTCTCCATATGAAAGTCCGGCGAGAATCAGAATGTAAACTGAACCTGGACTCGTCGAATTAAGTAATTCAGTATCAAATTATAAGATTTTTCTCTGTGTTTACATATAATGTTTGTTTTCTATAATCATTCGATATATTTTGATTCCTATTACTGTCTAACTTAAGATAAGAAGAAATATTCCATTCATAAGAAATGTCTTCGATTGACATCTCGATAAACTTTTTCAAAATCAAAAACGTAAAAACCATTTTCAAGAAAATGTGAGACCTTAAGTTTATTCATAAAACCAATACAGGAGTTTTATATGAAATTAATCTGCCCAAAATTGGCAAAATACAAATATCTAAGGAATATTCAGTATCTTATCTGAATGCAACTGCGCAATTAAGGGATACATAAGGACATGCGTTTGATTTGCAGTATATTCACTTAAAATTAGCTACATAAAAACATCTTTTATGACAGATCATGCAATAACCTAGTACACATGAGGTTCTTCATTAAGTATTTATTATCTTTTTTCTTAGTTTTATATCAATCCAACTTATCACTCTAAAATCGTTTACTACTTTATAAAAGTCTTAATTATCTTACAATTGGCTACACAAGGAAAGTCTTTCATGAAAGATCATGCAATAAATAACCTAGGATACATTAAGTGTTTATTACCTCAGATGGTCATCATTAAGTAATTATTACCTCATTCTTTCTAGTTTTATAACAATCCATCTTATCCCTCTAAAATCGTTTAATACTCTATAAAATTCTTAATTACATTGCAATTTGCTACACAAAAAAAATCTTTCATGAAAGATCATGCAATAACATAGGATACATGAAGTATATATTACCTCATATGGTTATCATTAAATAATTATTACATCATTTTTTGTAGTTTTATAACAATCCAACTTAATCCCTATAAAATCATTTAATACTTATTAAAATTCTTAAAATTCGCTACTTAAAAAACATCTTACATGAAGGATATTGCAATAACAGAAAACACATGAGGTATTTATTACCTCATAAAGATATCCATTAAGTATTTATTACCTCACTTTTTTTAGTTTTATATCAATCCAACTTATCCCTCTAAAATCGTTTAATACTTTATAAAAGTCTTAAGTTTCTTACAATTTGCTACACACTAAAAAAAAAATTTTTCATGAAAGATCATGCAATAACATGATATACATGAAGTATTTATTACCTCATATGGTCATTATTAAGTAATTATTACATCATTTTTTCTAATTTTATAACAATCCAACTTAATCCCTATAAAATCATTCAGTACTTATAAAAATTCTTAATATTCGCTATTTAAAATACATCTTTCTTGAAAGATCATGCAATAATAGAGAAAACATGAGGTATTTATTAAGTAAGATATCCATTAAGTATTTATTACCTCATTTTTTTCTAGTTTTATATTAAACCAACTGATTCCTCTAAACTAGTTTAATACTCTATAAAAGTCTTAATTATCTTACAATTTGTTACAAAAAAAAATCATGAAAAATCATGCAATAACATAGGATACAGGAAGTATTCATTACCTCATATGGTCACCATTAAGTAATTATTACCTTATTATTTTATAGTTTTATAACAATCCAGCTTAATCTATATAAAATCATTTAATACTTATTAAAATTCTTAAAATTCGCAATTTAAAAAAATTTTATGAAAGATCATGAAAAAATAGAGAACAACACATGAAGTATTTATTACCTCATAAGATATTCATTAAGTATTTCTTACCTCACTTTTTTCTAGCTTTATAACAATCCAACTCATCCCTCTAAAATCGTTTAATACATTATAAGAGTCTTAATTACTTTACAATTTGCTACGCACTCAAAAACACTTGTTCATGAAAGACCATGCAATAACATAGAATACATGAAGTATTTATTACCTCATATGGTCATCATTAAGTAATTATTACATCATTTTTTCTAGTTTTATAACAATCCAATTTAATCCCTATAAAATCATTTAATACTTATTAAAATTCTTAAAATTCGCTACTTAAAAAACATCTTACATGAAGGATATTGCAATAACAGAAAACACATGAGGTATTTATTACCTCATAAAGATATCCATTAAGTATTTATTACCTCACTTTTTTTAGTTTTATAACAATTCATCTTATCCCTCTAAAATCGTTTAATACTCTATAAAATTCTTAATTATCTTACAATTGGCTACACAAAAAAATATTTTATTAAATATCATGCAATAACATAGGATACATGAAGTATTTATTACCTCAGATGGTCATCATTAAGTAATTATTACATCATTTTTTGTAGTTTTATAACAATCCAACTTAATCCCTATAAAATCATTTAATACTTATTGAAATTTTTAATATTCGCTACTTAAAAACACATCTTTTATGAAAAATCATGCAATAACAGAGAACACGTGAGGTATTTAGTACCTCATAAGATATCCATTAAATATTTATTAAATCACTTTTTTCTAGTTTTATATCAATCCAACTTATCCCTCTAAAATCATTTAATACTTGATAAAATGCTTATTTTCTTTGAAATAAAATAGATTTATCGAAAAATAAACATTTGAAAATTCTAATGCATTAAAAAGTATTATAATGAGAGTTAAATATTAGTTTACAATCTTATTTTCATTAAGATTTTAAAGATTGAAAAATAAGCAATAATAAGATATACTTTTAAAAAGGAAATTAGCTTAAACATGAAGAAAACTAATTTTCTTCTCAGCTATTTGCAATTAAGGACCAGAATTTTAATTAGGTCGATTAGCAGACTTTATTCATACACAGTAGAGTTTCATTAATTTTGTAAATTCTTCTCAAAACTCGATTTTATTATTCCTAAATTTATTTTTTTAAATACTTTTTGACGATTATAAAAATCTTTTTTAAATCTGCAAAATTGTGGAAATGTAATTTTTTATATATGTCGCATATGTTTATTCAATTATCGAATTCTATTTTTTTAGTAGTGGATTTAATGAACACCAATCTTATTTAAAAAAATTATATTAGGAAAATTTCCTTTTTTTTCTTCTAGTATTATTCAATTATATTCCTCCCATATAGACAGTATGTATTTATATATGAGCCTGTGTCTATGCATATGTAAGTAAATTCATATATATATATATATATATATATATATATATATATATATATATATATATATATATATATATATATATATATATATATATATATATATATATATATATATATATATATATATATATATATATATATATATATATATATATATATATATATTAATTATCTTATTAAATGAATCCAAAGTGATTCTAAACTGTATTCACCGTATCGGAAGACTTTAGACGAGTATGAAGATAAATAAATTATTGAGCATGTACCACGTAATTCTCAGTCAAAAAAACAAACCATTTTTTTTTTTTGCCTTGTAGGGTACATTAGAATTTATTGATCCGGTCATATGAGGGCTGTATGCTAGATTAATAATATTGACAACCACTCTGAGACCACATCTGAATTATATAAAGTATAATTATGGATTTGATTACTTTTCTAATTTGAATGTGGAAAGTGATTTGATTAAAAAATTAAATATTTTTTGTAGAATGAAATAATTTTTGAAACACTTTTTCTTCCGAGTAAATGTAAATTTCGTAGATATTTCAACCTCTGGCATAAATGAGTTAAGGCTTGGAATATAAAACATTAAAAGTATCAGGGTCAATTCTGAAAACAAAATATTTCTTCTATTTTAAAATTAGCTTAAAAAGTATCCAGAGTCATTTTAAAAACATAAAATATATCTTCGATTTTAATAGTTTCCAAATGTAAAATATCGAGAATTTGAAAATATGTAAGTAAAATATATGTATTAAATATGTCAACAGAAGTGGAAATTTAGTTATGAAACCAAAATTATTAAAACAACTCATTAAATGTTTATAATTTATAATTCATCAGAGATATATGAAAATATTTACATTTATTATATACCTGCAGATTCTTTGAATTCTTATTTCGCTTTATGTTCTTCGATGCTCAAATTAGTTGCTAACAGGTTAGGTAAAATAATAAACTCTTATTTAAAAAATACATTATTAAAATATCAGGGTCATTTTTAAAACATAAAATATATCTTCGATTTTAAAATTTTCCAAATAAAAAATATTGAGGATTTGAAAATATATAAGTAAAATATATGTATTAAATATAGCAACAAAAGTGGAAATTTAGTTATAAAACAGAAATTATTAAAACAACTAAATAAATGCTTATAATGTATAATTCATCAGATATATATAAAAATATTTACATTTATTATATACCTGCCGAGTCTTTGGATTCTTATTTTGCTTTATGTTCTTTAAAGCTCAAACTAGTTGATTACAGGTAAAATAATGAACTTTTATTTAAAAAATACATTATTAAAATATCAAGGTCATTTTGAAAACATAAAATATATATTCGATTTTAAAATTTTCCAAATTTAAAATATCTAGGATTTGAAAATATGTAAGTAAAATATATGTATTAAATATATAAACAAAAGTGGAAATTTAGTTATAAAACAGAAATTATTAAAACAACTCAATAAATACTCATAATTTATAACTGATAAGAGATATATAAAATTATTTACATTTATTACATACTTGCAAAATGTTTGAATTCTTATTTTAAGTTCTTTAAAGCTCAAACTAGGTGATTACAGGTAAAATAATGAACTCTTATTTAAAAAAATACATTATTAAAATATTTAACTATGAAATGGATGTGTTTTACTGATATACCTTTTGTTGCGATGTTTATTAAAAATTTTGTATACGCATTCAGTGACTTTTTGACAGGTTTATTAAAATCGAGATATGGAGTTCACATATTTAATATTTTCTTCCATGCTTTTCTTTCGAGTTAAGAAACTTCTTATTTGAAACTTCATGTGATACTTTGAAGCTTATTTATTTTATCATGAGTCTACAATTCTTTGATAAAATGCTCTTCAGAAATATCGTATCTGCTTTTAAATACTTTTCCGTTAAATAAATATAGTATTTTTAGTGATACTAATTCAGTTTCTAAACTTCAACTTTACAAATATTATCCTTAAGGTTTTTAAATGTATTTGAAGATAATAAATAAATTTTTAGAAGGTATTTAATTTTATAAGGCAATTAAGAGGCAAAAAATTAAAATTTTTAAGGAACAGAAAAAACAGGATTTTCTGCCATGCTTTTCTTTTTACTTAAGAAATTTCTTATTTGAAACTTTATGTGATACTTCGAAGACTATTTATTTTATCATGAATCTACAATTCTTTGATAAAATGCTCTTCAGAAATATCGTAACTGCTTTTAAATACTTTTCCGGTAAATAAATATAGTAATTTTACTGATACTTATTCAGTTTCTAAACTTCAACTTTACAAATATTATGTTTAAAGTTTTAAAATGTATTTGTAGATAATAAATAAATTTTTATAATGTATTTAAGAGCCAAAAAATTAAAATTTTCAGGAAGAAAAAAAAACAGGATTTTCTGCCATGCTTTTCTTTCGATTTATGAAAATTCTTATTTGAAACTTTATATGATACATAAAGTGTGAAATTAAAAACAGGATTTTTTCAAAAAGTGTTGTTTGGTAATTATATGTTAATATTAATACACATTTTAAATTTAATTTTATATTCAATTGCTTAGATTTAAAAAGATATTGTAGAAATACTGTATTTTATGCTTAAGATATTTATTACATAAAATTAATTAAAGTAAATTATTATAATCATTGTTTTTCTTATTATGATCTTTGTATAACTTAATTATTTTAACACAATATTGTTTCATTAAAATGATTCTGTAAATTTTAATACTTAAAATACAAATCAAATTTAAAAGCACTTTGGACTCCCTTTAGATTTTAAAACTAGATAATAAAGCACACTTCTAGTATTTAATAAGATTTTTTTATTTAATCTATTAGGGAATAATCTATTAAAATAATTAACTGAATAAACCAATTAATATTTACAATTTTAATTTAAATTCAACGAATGTTACCAATAAGGTTTTTTCCAATGTCTTTATTTTAAAATAGCAGGTAACTCGTATAAAATTATACAGTCATAAATGATAACCTTAAATAATTAACGACGTAATTTCACTTGTATTTGTAGATTATTAGCGCATCTATTTATAGTATATTAATGATCATAAACTTTTAGGATCACTTGCAATAAGAAAATTGTGTAAGGTAAATTTGTAAGTCAAATAAAATTCTTAGCATTAGAAGATTTTAGTTGTTTTTCTTAGTTAAAACATCAAACAAATGTAAAATATTATACTTCAATCCGTAAACAGGAAAAATATTATTCATTTGTTTTTCATATTCATCACCAATCTGGAATAATATTGCATCTAAAATAATGTAATTCTTGGATTAAATTCATGTGAATATAAAATTATCTAAACCCAACTTATTTTAAACCTTCACCTAGATACAAAAGGCTATAATACTAATGCAATAATTTTACAAATGATAAACGACGTAATTCCACTTGCATATGTAAATTATTAGAGCATCTGTTTGTAATCTATTAATGATTATGCTCTTTTATGCTCACATTCAATAACAAAATTGAGTAAGGAAAATTTGTAATGCAAATTAAATTCTTAGCATTTAAAGATCTTAGTTATTTTTCTTAGTTAAAACATCAAACAAATGTAAAATATTATACTTACATCTGTAAATAAAAATATTATTCAATTTAATTTCATATTCAACACGTATATGGAATAATATTGCATCTAAAATCATGTATATCTTGGATTAAATTCATGTGAGTATAAAATGATCTGAACCCAACTTATTTTAAACCTTCACCTAGATACAAAAGGCTATAAATACTAATGCAATAATTTTACAAATATTAAACAACGTTATTTTACTTATATTTGTAGATTATTAGAGCATCTATTTATACTCTATTAATGATCATGCACTTTTAGGTTCACATGGAATAAGAAAAACGAGTAAGGAAAATTTGTAATGCAAATTAAATTCTTACCATTAGAAGATTTTAGTTGTGTTTCTTAGTTAAAACATCAAACAATTGTAAAATATTATACTTAATTCTGTAAACAGAAAACATATTCTTCAATTGATTTTCATATTCATCGCAAATCTGGAATAATATTGCATCTAAAATAAGGTAATTATTTCATTAAATTCATGTGGGTATAAAATTATGTCAACCCATCTTATTTTAAACCTTCACCTTGATACAAAAGGCTATAAATAATAATGCAATAGTTTTACAAATATTAAACGATGTACTTCCACTTGCATTTGTAGATTATTAGATCATCTACTTATAGTCTATTAATTATCATGTCTTTTAGGCTCACTTGTAATAAGAAAACTTGTAGTCAGGAAAATTTGTAATGCAAATTAAATTTTTATCATTATATGTTTTTAGTTGTTTTTCTTAATTAAAACATCAAACAAATTTAAAATATTATACTTAAATCTGTAAACAAAAAAAATTATTCAGTTTAATATCATATTCATCACGAATCTGGATTAATATTGCATCTAAAATAATTTAATTCTTGGATTAAATTCATGAAAGAATAAAATAATTTGAACCCAACTTATTTTAAACCCTCACCTAGATACAAAAGGCAATAAATACTAATGCAATAACTTTACTAACATTAAACGACGTAATTTCACTTGCATTTGTAGATTATTAGAGCATCTATTCATAGTCTATTAAAGATCATGCTCTTTTAGGCTTACTTGCAATAAGAAAACTGAGTAAGGAAAATTTGTAATGCAAATTAAATTCTTAGCATTAGAAAATTTTAGTTGGTTTTCTGAGTTAAAACATCAAACAAATGTAAAATATTATACTTAAATCTGTAAACAAAAAATATTATTCAATTTAATTGCATATTCATCACGAATCTGGAACAATATTGCATCTAAAATAATGTAATTCTTGGATTAAATTGATGTGAATATAAAATTATCTAAACCCAACTTATTTTAAACCTTCACCTAGATACAAAAGGCTATAAATACTAATGCAATAATTTTACAAATGTTAAACGACGTAATTCCACTTGCATATGTAAATTATTAGAGCATCTGTTTGTAATCTATTAATGATTATGCTCTTTTATGCTCACTTTCAATAACAAAATTGAGTAAGGAAAATTTGTAATACAAATTAAATTCTTAGCATTTAAAGATTTTAGATATTTTTCTTAGTTAAAACATCAAACAAATGTAAAATATTATACTTACATCTGTAAACAAAAATATTATTCAATTTAATTTCATATTCAACACGAATCTGGAATAATATTGCATCTAAAATCATGTAATTCTTGGATTTAATTCATGTGAGTATAAAATGATCTGAACCCAACTGATTTTAAACCTAGATAAACAGGTCTATAAATACTAATGCAATAATTTTACAAATATTAAACGATGTAATTCCACTAGCATTTGTAGATTATTAGAACATCTATTTATAGTCTATTAATTATCATGCCTTTTAGGCTCACTTGCAATAAGAAAATTGAGTAAGAAAAATTTATAATACAAATTAAATTCTTAGCATTTGAAGATTTTAGTTGTTTTTCTTAGTCAAAACATCAAACAAATGTAAAATATTATACTTAAATCTGTAAACAAAAAATATTATTCAATTTAATTTCATATTCAACACGAATCTGGAATAATATTGCATCTAAAATAATGTAATTCTTGGATTAAATTCATTTGAATATAAAATGATCTAAACCCAACTTATTTTAAACCTTCACCTAGATACAAAGGCTATAAATACTAATGCAATAATTTTACAAATATTAAACGACGTAATTTTACTTATATTTGTAGATTATTAGAGCATCTATTTATACTCTATTAATGATCATGCACTTTTAGGTTCACTTGCAATAAGAAAATTGAGTAAGGATATTTTTAAAGCAAATTAAATTCTTAGCATTAGAAGATTTTAGTTGTTTTTCTTAGTTAAAACATCAAACAAATGTAAAATATTATACTTAAATCTGTAAACAGAAAAAATATTATTCAATTTAGTTTCATATTCATCACGAATCTGGAATAATATTGCATCTAAAATAATGTAATTCTTGGATTAAATTCATATGAGAATAAAATGATCTGAACCAACTTATTTTAAACCTTCATCTAGATGCAAAAGGCTATAAATACTAATGCAATAATTTTACAAATATTAAACGGCCTAATTCCACTTGCATTTGTAGATTATTAGAGCATATATTTATATTCTATTAATGATCATGCCCTTTTAGGCTCCCTTGCAATAAGAAAATTGAGTAAGGAAAATTTGTAATGCAAATTAAATTCTTAGCATTAGAAGATTTTAGTTGTTTTTCTTAGTTAACTTTCTTACATCAAACAATTGTAAAATATTATACAAGTCTGTAAACAGAAAATATTTATTATACTCTAATTTCATATTCACCACGAATCTTGATTAACATTGCATCTAAAATAATGTAATTCTTGGATCAAATTCAGGTCAGTATAAAATGATCTGAACCCAACTTATTTTAAACCTTCATCTAGATACAAAAGGCTATAAATACTAATGCAATAATTTTACTAATACTCAGTGACGCAAATATTAACTTTTGCCTTAATCATCATTTAAACGACAATTAATAATAAGTGCTAAGCAAACATCCCTTGGTTTTCAAGTTTAAACAACTGTAAACAACATTACACTACCTGCCAATAACACATCCGGATAATTCATACTTAAGAAAATCCTTGTGCTCCCTCTGCTTATTTGTCGGAATTTAACCGGCTTTGTCGCGGATGTTTATTAATAATTACAAATGTGGTCACGACACCAGCTGTACATGACTCTCGTGATAAATTCTGGCTTTTGCGGTAAGTCCGATGGGGGTAATTGTGAAGTTTATGAAATGCAATTGTATGGCAAATCAAACGATTCCTTATCATTTTGGTTTGTAATACGAGAGTTATATTTTAAATATTGTGTTGAAATGCCTTTATCAGTAACTCTGTTACATAAATTTCTCTAATTGAATTCTGTTCAAGTGTAGCATATATATAATGGTATAATTATTGCGGAGGTTTCCAAAACAAATGGATTTAAAATATTGCATTATGATATATATTGTAAGTACATATTTGTTTAATATGTTAAATATGATTGAAATTGACTAATACTATGTAGCTTTTGAAAACTCTCCTCTTGTAACATGAACTTATATCTTGACTTTATCGGATTGCACTTTTATTTTGAGGTAATCGGAGTATTTGAAACAATATGTAGAAATAATTTTATTTTTTTAACAATGTTATATAAATTTTTCAAATTGACGTTAAGTATAATCATATAAGTGTTTAACGAAACTATGTTTAACGAAATACTTTTAAAATATTGCATTTCAATAACAATCGTAAGCACGTATTTATTTAATTAGGTAAACTTTAATAATTCTCTTCATCTATTAAAATTCATTCAAGTATCATACAAACTCCCTAATAGTAAAACATATTAGAAACTAATTCAAAAAATTCCATATTTTTATTTAATTATATTATTACATAATAATTTATTTTTCAATTTAATGGTATAATTATGTAACATTATTTCATAATTAGCATTAAGAAATATATGCACCATTATTGTTGTTGTACCAATAATGTTACCATTACACAATAATTATACCATTATTTCATAATGGTATAATTATTGAGGTGGTTTCCAAAACAAATGGATTTAAAATATTGTATTATGATATATATTGTTGTTACATGTTTGTTTAATATGTTAAATGGGATTGAAATTGACGAATACTATGTAGTTTTTGAACACTCTCCTCTTGTAACATAAACGATATCTTAAAGCTATCGGATTGCATTTTTATTTTGACATAATCCGAGTATTTGAAATATTATGTAGAAATAATATTATTTTTTTAAATATTTTGTATAAATTTTTCTAAATGACGTTAAATTATAAATATAATCATTTAATTGTATCTTTGATTAATAAAATGCTTGTAAAATATTGCATTTCCATACCAATAGTTAGCACGTATTTATTAAATTAGGTAAAACTTTAATAATTCACTTCAGCTATTAAAATTCATTCAAGTATCACACAAATCCCTAAGAGTAAAACATACTAGCAACTAATTCAAATTATTCCATATCATTATTTAATTATATTATTACATACTAATACTGGAAAGTAAGAATTACTGATGAAAAATTTCTTGTCTAACAAAAACAAATAAATAAATAACAGATCTGTTAGGAGATAGTATTTTAACACAAGTATTTATTTCCTAACTTACAATCAAAGTAAATAACAAGTAAAAACATTAATGAATACAATAACGCAAGTGGTGCCATTTAAATAAAGTGAAATGTTATTTTTTAATAGCTCGCTGGCTTTTCATTCGCCGCAACATCCTCCCCACCTTGGTCAACCTCCAGGGGGATGACAGGCTGCACAGGTCCAGTAGTAGTACACAAGTACGTAGTACACAAGTACGTTCTTGTCGCGGCCAAGGATTAACTCTTTAACACGGGCCTTTTTCCAGGTGTGGCGAGGTCGAACTTCTTGTAGTACGACAATATCCCCTTTCCGTATATTATTTGTTTCAAATGGATTCCTCACTTGATGAAATATACGTAAGTCCATCAGATATTCCTTTTGTCATCTTTTTCAAAAGGAGTCCATCAAATGCTGATGATTTTTCCGCATACAATTTAAAGATGTTTCAGAATTTGTAAGGCTGGAAGGAATAGTAGTTAATTTCTTTCCTATGAGGAAGTGCGAGGGTGTTAAAGCTTCCTCAGTGTCATCTTTGATTCCATATTCATGAATAATCGGTCTACTGTTAAGAGCAGCTTTAATATCGAATAGTACAGTGATCAAACCAGTGCTCATCCAAAAGAGCCTTACTTAAAGTTTTATGAATGCATTATTTAATTGAGCCTATCTTTCTTTCCCACCATCCTCCCAAGCCGCTCGTGGTGCGATGAATTTCCATTTGATGTTGTGGTGGGCATAGAATTGGTGTACCGTGGCAGAGGATATACTATCCCAGAATAATGTCAGCTCTTTGTCCGAAGCACAGAATGTTGTGGCATTATCCGTGTACATAGTATGAGGAAATGAACAACTAGAGACAAATCGTTATAATGCCAGTAAGAAGACGTCAGTAAGTATATGAGAAACTAATTCTAAGTGGATGGTTCGAGTTGTAGCACATGTAAAGATGATAATGTAAGCTTTTGTAAAGGAGTTATTTTTACGTATAGTGGGCCAGCAAAATCAATTCCAGTAGTTTCGAATGGAGATGATTTTTTAATCCGCTCAGCTGGTAATGGAGCTTCTATCTGTTCAATTATCTTCTGTTTCAGTACTTTACATAGACGGTCAAGTCATTATGACCTTTATAATGGCTTGTCTTGCTCTTAATATCCAATATTTTGAACGAAGCTGAGAAAGCACAATACGAATACCGAGATGATGCATTCGTAAATGTGTTTGTGGTATCAGTAACCTAGTAAAATGGTGGAAGAATTACAATCATCTGGGATGTTTTTCAGCATGAGATAAATCAGAAAATTGTAATCGACCACCAAGATGTCTCACATTGTTCTAAAAAAAAGATTAAATTTGTTTATCTTTGAGTTCTTAGGAAGTTACTTTCCTGTCAACAGAGCTTCATATTCTAGAGGAAATGATTTTTTCTGAACGGTCTGTATCCAATAAGTACGAGCTTCAAGATCGAAATGAAGTACCTACAATTGTTATACATACATAGATACACGCACATCCATATATATATATATATATATATATATATATATATATATATATATATATATATATATATATATATATATATATATATATATATATATATATATATATATATATATATTATATATATATATATATATATATATATATATATATATACATATATATATATATACATATATATATATATATATATATATATATATATATATATATATACATATATATATATATATATATATATACATATATACATATATATACATATATATATATATATATATATATATATATATATATATATATATATATATATATATATATATATATATATATATATATACATATATATATATATATATATACATATATATATATATATACATATATATATATATATATATATATATATATATATATATATATATATATATATATATATATATATATATATATATATATATATATATATATATATATATATATATATATATATATATATATATATATATATATATATATATATATATATATATATATATACATATATAAGCTACGATCTTTAAAGCTGCTACGAGCTATAAACAACGTCTAACAAAAACAAAGAAATAAATAATAGATCGAAATGAAGTTCCTACAATTGTTATACATACATAGATACACACACACACCCATATATATATATATATGTGTGTGTGTGTGTGTGTGTGTAGGTATGGATTTAATACTGCAAAGTCTCTTAAACCCATTTTAATGTATGATAAATGATAAGCTATGATCTTTAAAAATGCTACGAGATATAAACAAAAAATAAATATATCACAATTCTACATATAAAAATATCATAAATAAAATACTTTATTTTTTACTCAGCAATAATACAGAAAAAAATATAACATTCTGATTTTATAATATTCTTATTGATTCCAAGCTAACAAAAAAAAAATAATATCCTTTTCGATACAAATTCCAAGGTACGATAAATTGCATTCTTCGCCTTTATCCATTTATTCAGAAAATAAACTAAGAAAAAACTACAGAAAGTATCGAAAATATTCACTAAACAGGATCGTTTATATAAAGAGTGAAAAATTTGTATAACATTTTGTGTGGAGCATTTTGAAGGAAATTAGTTTTGTAAATATCCGTTTGAAATGAATTTTCTGGAGAGTTTTACAATGTGATTTATTGAATATGTAAATCTCTGAAATAAAATAAATGCGACTTTTTGTGCTTTTATATTTAAGAAGTCTAAAGTTTGTAATGATTTTTACATTTTTTTTAATATATCTGAGGAATTTTGCAGAGGAAAGTCTCTGTGATAAGTTGGAAGCTAATAATTTAAATTCGATTTTTGTGTTTATATTATGCATAAGGTTTTTACTGATGTTTTTGCCGTTCTCTTGTATCTGTTCAAAATTTTTAAATTAAATTCACGTTTTCTGTTCCATCAGAAACACTAGTTGAAAATCCTGTTGATGGATGTGTTTCAAAAGATATGAATTGAAAACTTATAACATGTATATACTTGGTTTATTTTACGAAGGGAACATGTTAAGGTGGATAAAAAAAATCCTAAGCCACATGTAGATTAAGGCAACAGTTGAATTTTAAATGAAATAAAATTTACGGAGCATTCCGTATTTGTATTTCACTGAAAAATAAAATAAAAAATCAGAAGTAAAGAAACCTTTTAATATATAACTTTATATGGAATATTATTATTTCTACGATTATTACAATTATTAATAATATATTTAAAAGTTTTAAGTATAATATATTTATACTCTTTGAAATGGTAAATCTATTAATTATGCAATACGAAATCTGTTATAGGTATTTTCATGGTTTCCGCGCACCTGGAAAGTCATGGAAAATCATGGATTTAGAAAATGGATTAATTTTGTCATAGAAAGTCTTGATTTTTCAAGTAAAATAAGTAAAAGTCATGGAAAGTCATGGATCCGCTAAACTACCGATTAAAAAAATGCATTGAATTGTTTAATTCTATTTTTACTTCTCATCTGGCTGAAGTTACTGAGTTTGGTATTTATGTATTATCCTATTGACCATATTGCCAAGTAAAATTTATTCACCAAGGAAACTCAAAGCAACAAAGCTTAATGGGTGGGTAAATATATATTCTGGTTTTTTCTTAAATAGTAGATTAAAATTTTATTAATATAATAATTATTTTTTAATAAAAATTAGTTAAACTTATATTTTGTGCAAAAATCTTAGCTCTAGGGATATTGTATATAAACATTATAGGGTTATATTTGGCTATTATTCATGATCACCTGGATAATACCAAAGTACCCTGAATTCAAATTGGAAACATTTTGATTGAAAATTGCTATACGATTAAACTTTGGTATGTAGATACAACAATTTATTTTTATGTATGTGAGTTTATTAACCCTTATAAAGTAAGTTTATAGTTTTTTTATGATAAAATTCCTGTAATTTCTCTAAAAGTATATATTTTATTTGTATGTACAGCAGAAGTTTTATTCATATATACTTTAACGATAGCTTTTTAAAGTCATTGAAAATGATCTGCTAAATCAGGGAAAGTCATGAAAAGTCATGGATTTGAAAAATTTTATTTTGGCAGATACCCTGTATTTTGCAATTAATATATTCACAACTATGACTATTTATTTTTATGAGTTATTCTTATAACACGGTTTTGTTCTTAATTTTTATTATCAAAAACATTTTTATTTTATCAGAAACGTTTTGAGAATTTATGCTTTAAAATTAAGACATAATTAATTCCTGTGAATTTAAATTCATTTTAGACTATGTTTTTCACTAGGGTACTGTATTTTAAAGTTTTAAGTATAATATATTTATACTCTTTACAATGTTAAATCTATTAATTATGCAATACGAAAGTCTGTTATAGATATTTTGTAATTAATATTTTCACAGCTATGACTATTTATTTTTAATTTTTCAGGGAGTACTTCTTATAACACGATTTTAATTTTAGTTTTTATTATCAACAACATTTTTTATTTTATTACAAACATTTTGAGAAGCTATGCTCTAAAATTGAGTCATAATTAATTCCTGTAATTTTTAATTCATTTTAGATAATGTTTTTAACTAGGGTAACATATGTACATATACATACATATGAAATAAAAAGTTAAATTTCTAAACCAGTGGACCTAGTCAACTATTTCATTTTGTAGAAAAAAAGTAATATGGAGTCGGTTTACTTAGGATGTGAACCTTTATTTTATTTAGAATTATTTTTAAATGAATTTTTGGGGGTAATCTTTGTTTCGTTTTTATAAATTTGCTACAATTCATTGTAGTTGGACATCTAATTTGTTTGAAAATATTTTAGTGCAAAATATATGAATAACATTTTCTCACTATTTAATTTAAAATTTACATAAAACGATCAAATACATTTAACAGATGATTTTCTTTTCTAAACATATAAATAATTTCCATATAATTAATTTTGAAAAGCCAAAATTTACGTACAGGTTTGGTTTGGTTTGGAGATCTACGGTCTACAGTTTTGCACACGAGGGGTAATGACACAGGGAAATGAAATACGATTCCGAACGGCTACGAACTACCATGCCATAGTGGGATTCGAACCCACGAACTCTGGTGCCGACGACAAGCGCCCCAACCAATCAGCCAGCTTTCAGCTACGTATGGGAGAAAGTATATAAGCAATATTATATTAAATACTTTCACTTACTAAAAATAAAACCCATTAAATATTTTCTTCTTTTTATTCTTTTAGAATATATATATATATATATATATATATATAATATATATATATATATATGTATATATATATATATATGTGTATGTATATATATATTATATATATATGTATATATATTATATATATATTATATATATATATTATATATTATATATATATGTATGTATATATATATATATATGTGTATTTATATATATATGTATATATATATATTATATATATATATATGTATATATATATATATATATATATTATATATATATATATATATATATATATATATATATATATATATATATATATATGTATGTATATATATATATATATGTATATATATATATATATATATATATATATATATATATATATATATATATATATATATATATATATATTATGTAATGTTAAATAATTTTATAGCTATTAGAGAGTTTAAATTACAATATTATACTCCTAAAATTATTTTTTATCGTAAGGTAATGAAACACAAAATTTCTATCTTTAAGCTTTGAAAATACTATATAATATTACAATCTTTCAATATTTTAAAGTTATGTATAATCAAATTTTATAACATGTCCGGACTTTTTTGCAACGATAGGAAATATAACATTAGTACCAGTATTTTATTTTTATTTTTGTTTAAATATTTTATGAATTTGTTTTCTTAGTCATAAGAAATAAATGATTTCAGAGGCATAAGAATTCATATAAAGCTGCACATAGTTATTATTTTCAAAGAGTAAATTTTTATAGTAAAAATTGGAACATATGTGTTGATAGCTAAAATACAGATACGTATCAATTATTCTATTAAAGGTTGATAGATAATTAAATCAAATTTTAAGACATAGGAAAAGGTTATTTGTCTATAATACGGTTTAATTTTTGTTTTTTTTTACTGCTTATACATACTCTATATACCCCATATAATTAAATATTCCATTAAAGGTAATAATCTTGTAATATTTAATTAACATTTTAAAATAATCTTTTAAAGTTTTAATTATCATTTTAATCAATATTTTAAGGTTTTAATTAACTTCTTCAACTAATCTTTCACTGCTTTAATTAATATTTCGTAATATTTTCTGTTTAAGTCGACTAAATACCCTGCCATATATATATATATATATATATATATATATATATATATATATATATATATATATATATATATATACATGTGTATATATACATTTATATATATATATATATATATATATATTATATATATATATATATATATATATATATATATATATATATATATATATATATATATATATATATATATATATATATATATATATATATATATATATATATATATATATATATATATATATATATATATACTAATTGAAGTTGTTGCAGTCGTGTCACATTGAAGAGATCGCACACATCCGAATAGGTGTTACATTTTATTTTAGTTAAGAGATTAGCATCTGTTTCACAGTCAAAGGTGGGAAATAGAATGAAAATCGAAACACGTGCTAGAACAGGGTTACACCCCAGAGAGAAACGTTGTGGCGAATTCAGAAGAGAAAAAGTTATTCGGCGATTATAACAAGAAAATGAGATCATGGAAAAGAGAACCGGGGACAGCTGGAACCTATGGAATGTGGATAGAAAATTTGTATTTATTGGAGAGAAAGTTTTAATTAATGGGTTAGAAGAAGTCGTGGATACTCCTTTATTTCGTAGTTGGAAAAAAAGATTTAAATGAATTAAAATGGAAGAGAGGAAAATTTGTATTAGTGATATTCAAATTAATGATATTACGTATGTGTGAGTCTGTACAATACAGCGCAATTTAATTCTTCAGTTACATGAAGTTATAGCTCTTATTTTTTAACTTGCCTATACTAGTGGGCAAGGAGAAATCTAATTGCTATTAATTAATTAAGATAATGCAGTCTGGGATTTCTAGTAAAGAGAGGCAGCACAAACCTATTGTGGAACTTAAATTTTTAATTCAGAACTACTAAAATGACATATTACTCTGTCAAAAGCAGAAGATATAATGATAATCAAAACATGTGCGTATTACAGGGTTGGATCCCACAGCCAGCGATGCATAGAATTTTCCCAAAGAAATGGCAATTTACCGAACTTAACAATAAAAATAACTTAGATCACGGGAAAAACTGAGTCATTCACCAGCTGGAAAATTAGGTGAGTTGACATAAAATTAGTAAAGTAATGCAAAGTTAGCTTTCGGAGACTGTTAAAATAATTTTAAGTAGCGTATCCCTTTAAATAAATTATATTATGACTGGAAAAATATATAAAAGGAATAAGAATGAAAAACAGGATAGTTTAAATAGATAGTTTAAGTGTAATAATTTTGATATATTATTAGCTATACATACATATATATATATATATATATATATATATATATATATATATATATATATATATATATATATATATATATATATATATATATATATATATATATATATATATATATATATATATATATATATATATATATATATATATATGTATATGTATATATATATGTATATATATATATGTATATATATATATATATATATATATATATATATATATATATATATATATATATATATATATATATATATATATATATATATATATATATATATATATATATATATATATATATTATATATAATCATAAATTTGAAAGCATGATATATTTTTCTTAATTTTTTTGTTGTAGTATTTATTAAGTATAAAAATGTTAATGAATTTTTTATATATAAGATTAAAAATTTTCTGAATTGAATCAGCATTTAAGTTTATATTTAAAAAATAATTAATATATTATATTATGCTTAAGCTTCTATGCAGATATCTAATTAAATATTCCTTTTTTTAGCAGTGATACATGATGTCAATCAGTTAGCTTTTTTTCTTATTAGTTAATAAAAGAAAATTCTGCCGAGTCCCATGTGATTGCTGCTGTTATATGAGTTAGTCAATTTGGTATTTGCCATATGTAACTCTAAACCTAATAAATAAAAAAAAATCTAATCTATTCCATGACGAGGAAGTACGATATAAAACTAGAAATAGTTAGATTAATTTTATTTTCAAAAACCCAAAATTAAATGTGTTTTCCTGAAATTTTTAATTTTTGGTAGTGAAAAATAACTTTTGTGATATCAAGTAACTCATTAAAATTTTCACTAGTCTCTTAATTAACAAAAATAGTAGATTTATATGTCTCAGTAAATATGATTTTGTACACTAAACATGTTATTAATATTTTTTGTAAGAGTAAAATTATTGGAACAGTAATAAATATCCACCATCAATGTAACCAAGAATATGTTTCATGTGTTTGTAAAATTAAGCTATATTAGTTGTACTATTTTATGTTATTAATCATTTTGATTTTCTGAAAGTTAAAGAAAAATGGTTAAGATATCTCTTTAAATTCCGTTGCTAACATTTTAAATAATATTTTGTTAATGTGTATCATTTTCACAATGATTATATTAAGTAAGATAAACGAATTTCACTTTCCTTATTGTTATACCTGAAACTGATCATATAATTACAAAATGAGTCGCATATTTGTAATATAATATTTATTTTAAATATGGAAGCCAGCTATTTTAAGGAACAACGAAACTGCCTAGAAAGATGAATTTAAAATTCTCCATGAAGTTTCAAAAAAAGAGAGAAGAAAATAATATATAAATATATCTTTTGATAATTTTCATTTAAGGTAATATAATATTGGCGTATATTAACTAAATTTTATCTTCTTTAGGGAAAAAATTTTTACCGATTTATGTCAAATTTACTCTTACTTAATTTAATAAAGAGAAAATATTCTTTTAATATTTCATATTGTTAACGAGCCCTTAACTAGATCCTATGTTCTAAAACAAAATTAATAATTTTTTGTAGTGCAATATTAATTATATAGGACAATGTGTCTTCCACAATCACTGAACTTGTGTTTTATAATTTTTGTGAATTTCGTAATTTTTTAATTTAGCAGGGAGAAAATATTATTTGCATATTCCATATTGTTTTAACAAGAATCTTTAAACAAGAATCCAGACCAGAATTCTCACAAAATCACTTTTCATCCCCTATAATTTTAACTAACATGAATGAGCATAATGATATATTCCTGCAAAAAATGAATTATATTTCCGTAGTACAATATACGAGGGTGGATTGAAATATCCGGCGTAACAAGGAAATAATAAAAAAAATCATATGTTTAAATGTTATTTTAGTTTTCAACGTATTTTAGTTTCAACGTTTCCCTTCCAAAGATATACACTCACTCTAGTGGTGCTCCATTGCTAGATCCCCTCTCTGTAAGAATTTACTTTTAGGTATTCAAAGTAGACATTAGCCGCTCAGATGACTTCGATATCAGAAGAGAATTTCTTTCCATCCAGTAAGTTTTTCACTTTGGGAAAGAGGCTGTATTTAGAGGGGACTATGTTAGGAGAATAGGAGACGTAGGGCAGAATTTGGAACTTCAGTTCATGAGAAATTACTATCACAATGACAGCCGTCTGGATGAGAGAATTTCCTGGTGAGACAGGTCTCTCTTCTTGGTCAGTTCTGGTATTTTTTGTGTGATTTAAGAAGGTAACTTATTCAAATGATTTACATAATATTCAGCATTGATATTAATGCCTTTTACTAAATAATTATGTTATAATATTCCCTTAGCATCCCATAAAACTATTGCCAGTGGATGCAAGTGCTTTCTAGTGGATGTGGCACTTTTTTTCCCCCGTTTGGGCTCGTCCTTCACTGTCTGCTGTTTTAATTAGTGTTTGTTCTCTGAAATATATTGATGAATCCATGTCCCATCTGCAGCAAGAAAACGCCACAGAAATCAGTTGGTTTTAGTTGTATAGCGCCAAACATTGTTCCGATATCACCAAGCACTGCAGTTTTTATCCAAGATAAACAAACTTTGCATTGATATTGCTAACAACTTTTCTCATATCCAAAATACCGTTTAAAATAAGATGTGTTCATTCTTTGTGTATTCCAACAGACTCGGTAACTTCTGTCAATTTCATTCATGATATTGTGATATTTTCTATAGTGACTGATTTTTGTCTTTCAGAACGTTCCGCATTCAAAGTACTTGCACGACCACGTTTAAAAGCCGCAACCCATGTTTAAAAAGTCCTAAACGAAGGAGTAAATTCCCCAGTGTAACATCTAACTCAGGTTTGATAACAAAATGGAAATAAGCGATTAATAAAAAAAATATTTTATCCCAGTTCGTACTTCAGTTTTCTCCATACTCGTTTTAAAACAATAGAAGAAAATTTTAAAATAGCACAGTATAGAAATAATCAAACACAAATGATTTGAAATACACTGGAATAATACACAAAAAGAGCTGTTTAAAGTTCTTTTGTCAAAATAATTTAGACAAAACCCTATCTATGTGAGGCCAGTAGATTTTCATCCCCCCTTCGTATATCATAAATATAGAAATTTACTTCTTTTCTAAACAACAAAACTGATATAAAAATGGTATATAAAAATGGTATTCAATATTATCCGTAAAGTGAAGTGTTTATAATTAAAAAAAATGAATTATATGAAGGTTTTATTTAAATTTTATCATTTAAATTTTTATCATATTAGATTTAAATATACATTATCTATTTTCTGTTCAAAGTTAATTGCATTTGTTGGTTAAATACTTATTATAAACTCAAAAATGCAGTAAGAGACTTTCCAGTATTTAAAAAAATACATATATTCTGTTTAAAATAATTTTCATCATATAAATTATTATCATATTAGTTTTAAATATACATTATCTACTTCCTACACAAAATTAATTGTATTTGCTGAAATTAATTGCATTTGTTCGTTTAATATTTATTATAAATTCAAAAATGCAGTAAAAGAGTTTCCAGTATTTATAAATACATAAATTTTTGCTTCAAATTCTTTTTATCATTTAAATTACTATCATATTAGTTTTAAGAATACATTATCTACTTTCTACTCAAAATTAATTGTATTTGTTGGTTGAATGTTTATTATAAATTTTAAAATGCAGGAAGAGAGTTTCCAGTATTTATAAAATACATATATTTTTGTTTCAAATAATTTTTAACATTTAAATTATTATTATATTAGTTTTGATTATACATTACCTATTTTCTACTCAAAATTAATTGCATTTGTTGCTTTAATATTTATTATAAATTCAAAAATACAGTAAGAAATTTTCCAGTATTTATAAAATACATATATTTTTGTTTAAAATAATTTTGTTCATTTAAATTATTATCATATTAGTTTTAAGTATACATTGTCTACTTTCTACTTAAAATTAATTGTATTTGTTTGTTGAATATTTATTATAAATTCAAAAAAGAGATATAGAGTTTTCAGTATTTATAAAATACATATATTTTTGTTTCAAATATTTTTTATCATTTAAATTATTATCAATTTAGTTTTAAATATACATTATCTACTTTCTACTCAGAATTTTTTGCATTTGTTGGTTGAATATTTATTATACTTTCAAAAATGTAGTAAGACATTTTCCAGTATTTATAAAATACGTATATTTTTGTTTAAAATAATTTTAAATATTATTGAAATCGAAAGTAAAACTAAAGTTATTCATGGTTTTTTAGGTGCTACATGATAACTAAAATATAAAAAAAAATTCATAGCATCTGGGAATTTATTTTCTCTTACCATTTCCCTCCATCTTTATTCTATTTTCTCCAAGTAGCAAACAATTTTCATAAAAAATATGTCATGAGGGAAGACGTTATCACGGGATATCCTGAAAAAAAATTAATGCTAGTGGAAAAAATGCACCTCTCTGCACCTGCTGTGAAGGAGAATGAAGATCAGAATTCACACGAAACCACTTTTCATCTTCTATATTGTTAACCACCAGACCTGAACTTGATGATATGTTCCAACAGAAAATGAATTGAATTTTTTTAGTTCAACATTTATTAAAAATATGGATGCCGGCATTACCCATTAACAACGAAACTGTCTTTAAATGTGGATTTAGTATCCTCCACGAACTGTAAATCATTGAAGAGGCGGAAAATAATGTACGAATATGCCTCTTGAAATTTTTTATTTAAAATATTATCATGTTCGTTTACTTTTAGGGAATTCAAAACTATTGATGTATAATAAAATTAACAAAAATTAGCTTTTGCAGAATTTAAACCCTTGAGTTCAATATATTTGAGAAAAAACTTGCCAAAATAGGTCAGTCGCCAAAATCAACGATCTCGTAACTGAGAGGTTGCGGGTTCAGAACCCGAGCTGGCCTAAAATCCACCATGTTCGTTAAAGGTGAATGGGGCACGTAAAATAGGTTCGTGGTCACAATGTCCTCTAAGTTCTCAAATAATATCCCTGGTGGTTTCAGTCCAAATCTATGGGTATTCTGCTTGGTCTCTGCTTCAAAATTACGAACACCTACTTGGGCGAACTCATTCTTTCACCTTAATGGTGCTCATTAAAACGAAAGGAGCCCACTTGGCCTTAATAGGGATCCTGCGGGCTTATTCCATTCCCGTTTTTTCCCGAGCTCAACTCGGGCAGGCAAAATGTACCATCCTGGCTCATCCCGATTATAGCTCGGGCACTGTGAGATTTTACATTGTGCAATCAGTCTTTCCCGAATTATCTCACATGTACTTTTTATGGTTTCGAATGCTTTTGTTTACTTTTCTGACTACTAGATTATTCGCTGCTCAAAGGGAGACAGCAGAGGGAAGAAGGTAAGGAAAGAAACAATGTTCTACTTTCCAGATTGCGATGTTGGACTCTGTGCAGTACTGTGTTTCCGATTGTATCATACAAAATCAAATTTTGATCAATAATTTCATAATCATTTATGTAAATGCAAAGGATATTAATAAAATTTAATTCAAGGTAAAAGCTAAGTATTCTAAGCTTTATATTTACAGTTAGTGTGAATTGACTCCCAAATCTAATGATTTCTGACGCACAGAAAGCCAACTATACAGGTAAATTACTCATTTATTTAAATTTATTTCTATTAATTACATTAATTTTTAGGAAATTTTGTATGCGACTGATGGTATTATGTTTAAAAGCTATATATGTATGAAAATAAACATAAAAAATTGACATTATTTTTACCCATAATTTCGAAATAAAATGAAAGTGGAAAATCTTATTATCATCAAGATGTAAGATATAGACTCTTTTTGAAAAGAAAATTAAACGAAATAACTACTATATTCAATATTTCTCATATACGAAAAATGTTAATGGATTGCAGTGGTATTTGCTCAGATTACAGCAAAATAAATCAAATGATATAATTTTCTGTATAAATATAATAAACTAATACAGCAATATTGTTATCTATAGAAACTATCATGATTTTCATATCTATCATTCCTTTGAATTTCACAAATTCATATCAGTATATGAAAAATGGCAGCAAATGATGCGAAAATGCCGAAATTTTAGCGGGAAAATTTGTCTATCTATTGGGAAAATGGCAGTTCAAATATTATGCATTGTAAGAACAATTTCCAGCTTTATTGAATTGAAATACTGTTTTCTTTCTTGACCGAACTCAAGTCGGGTATCTGGAAATTGACGCATTTGTGTTTCCCGAACTAATTTCGTTCGTAACGGGCAAAGGGGGGGGGGTAGGTGGGGTCAAAAACTTTTAAATTTCTTTCCAACGGTATACGTAACACATACATATGTTGAAATTCCTTGTTTGATTATAATCTTATAGAGAATTTTCACTCTCTTTAATACAATGCAAATATTAAAAGAAGTCTTACGATCATAACAGGAATACCTCATATGTACAATACGTGTTCTTTCACAAACATACATAGTTAATAAAGCTACTTATATAATTTAAATGGGGGCATGAATAATTCATATGAAAATCCTACTCAAAAGTTCAAAAGTAAAATAGCCTAAGATTTAACAGTAAATGTTGAAAATATAAAAATTAAAATTAAAATAATTACATTAATTGAAAATAAAACTAATGTACTTATTTATGCTGTACACATATAGAGGTTTTATTAATAACTTGTAAAATATCATGTGCTCAAAATACGAAATATGGAGTCTGTAGCGACCAAAAAACATCTCATTAAATTTTAAATTGAAATTCTAAATTTTAAATTTACCAGACGCACATATGATGAGATTAATTTTATTTGGTTGTTTTTAATACCATTTAGAATTCTCAATAAGTAACCATAATAAAATGTTCACATATAATTTTATTTAGTTATGTTTCGCACCATTTAAGATATCCCAATAAATAGAATTAATAAAATGTTCAAATATAATAATAGCCATTCAATACATTAAGAACAGATAAAAGCTTTGAAATTTTTATGGTCTTGCAACATATTAATAATTCTCTTTTATAATATAACCAGTTAATAAATTACAGACGATATTTAGAAATAGAGCAGAAGGAGTTAAAACATTTTTGTATTATATTTTTAAAAGGCTTTTAAATGTTGCTATTGGTATAAAAAAGTATTTTATGCTATACTTTTATATATAGTATAGAATATTATAGACAGTAAATATTATATATAGTATAGAATGATAGATATTACAAAAAAATTTAGAGTAATATTCAATATTTTAATAAGATGTAAATGAATAAGATTAATAAAATGTAATTAATAACATATATATATTATATATATATATATATATATATATATATATATATATATATATATATATATATATATATATATATAGGTATGTATGTATATATATGTATATATATGTGTATATATATATATATGTATATATATATGTATATATATGTATATATATATGTGTATATATATACACATATATATGTGTATATATATATATATATATATATATATAAATATATATATATATATATATATATATATATATATATATATAGAGATAGATATATGCATGTGTGTGTGTATTTAAAATTTGTTTGAAAGTGATTTTAAAACTTTCTTTAATGCTCCTTAATATAATATAAAATAGATATAAATGTAGAATTTAATATTACGGAATGATCAATAAAAATATTTTAAAACGTTTGTTGAGATTTAAAAAAAAACCAAACATTTGATTATATAGAATGTAATATTTTAGGAAAAAGCTACAAAAATTCTTATTTTCAATAGTAGAAAGACGATGTTCAAACCTTTTGCTTATTTATGATCTCAGTTATCAGAATCAATTTAAAAGGGAAATTTCTTTCAGTGAACTAGTTTCCTTTTCCTTTGACTTTCCACATTTATTTTTCTTTCTTTTTCAAATCTTTTCACTGTGAGTTTGCCTAAGTGAACAAAAATAACCTCTTACTTAAACTTCATTGAAATGTTTTCAGTTACATCTATGATATGCAAAAGTGAGCGTCGGATATTCTATAACATATATTTTATTTTGAGGTGTAAACTTTCCTTAATTATATCATGATACGTGTAATATTTTTATAAACTCACGGCTTTCAAATATTTTTATATCACAACAATAGATAAATATGCACTTTATTTAGCTGTTTTTAGGAAATCTTTATAATATACCATAGTATGTAGTTAAAACTTAAGTTTACATGCTATAAATTTATAAAGATTTTTATGTTAAGTTTAATATTTATTATATTATATTTTATTTTATGTTTCATAAGTTAGTAGTAAATTTTAAATAAGAAAAGGCTTGGCATGATTAATGTATAAAATTCAAGGAAAAATAAAAGGACAATAAATTTATTTTTAATATATACTTACTTAAAACGTTCTGCTCTCAACAAAACACTAACATTAGAAATTTTGACATGAGTGTGGGATAACAAATATTACAAAAGTAACGAACAGTGACAGGTCTAAAGACTACATAGTTTGTTATAGTCTGTTAACTAATTTTCTTATTTAAAACCATAGGGTAAATACAGGTATAGTATCTACGGTCACCGCTATCATAGACCACATAATTTCAACAATGGTCTTTGTGAGAGTGCATCTATGTTTTACATAAGGTTTGCGAAACTGATTTGCTCGCCACACTCGCACTTTGTGGGTTGCATGCCCAAGTATTTTTTCGTGACTCCAGGAAGCGTGTGGTGAAAAAACGATTGCACTTAAACATCACCAAATTTTGGAGAGTTGTGAATTGGTCTCCAAGAGGTGATTCAGGACCATCCTTAGAATCCCGGTTCTTCTCGACAGAGCCGGGAAAGGACGCATTGTCCACAGGACAATGGAACAAGGAACACATCAGCACAGGATAATGGAAAAAGTCTAGGGTTGCTGGAGTAGTTCAGAAGGAAGTAAAAGAGTGGACTTTGGCAATTTTTTTTCTTTCAGGTGTAGCACGTGGAGTGCTTCTTTTACTTTTTAATTTTTATATATTTTTTAGCATATTTCCTTGTCTTTTGTTCTATATATGAATATTGTAATATAGATCAGTGGCATTTTACTATAATTAAAGATGATATAAAGCAAAATTGGGTTATTAGTGGCTTTGAAATAACAACAGCAATGTACTACAATACAGCAGTCTTGTCTTGGGATCTCTTTAGATTTAGTGACCTCAGACTAAAATGATGTATAAGTCCAATGAAATAGAAAGACACGCCTCTTCATAGATTTTATATTAAAAGTATCACAGATATGATATGAATGTATAGGGCGGGGGGGGGGGGCAAGCTGCGGCACTTTGGGGGATTATTTATGGCTCTCGATAAATGTACTCGAGTTCCCTTTTCATATTTGTGTTATT
This sequence comes from Pardosa pseudoannulata, assembly GCA_032207245.1. Taxonomy (NCBI): domain Eukaryota; kingdom Metazoa; phylum Arthropoda; class Arachnida; order Araneae; family Lycosidae; genus Pardosa; species Pardosa pseudoannulata. The sequence goes on from CM063511.1 coordinate 129,386,696, forward strand.
ATATTTTTGAAAAATATTACAACTAATGGTTTGGTTTGGAGGGCTACGGTCTACTCTTTTGCAACACGAGGGCTAATGAGACCGTGACCTACAGCTTAAAGCCGATTCCGAAGGGCTTCGAACATCCATGACAGTGTGGGATTCGAACCCACCAACGACATTACAACTGATTGAGCCCCGGCAATGATGGGTAAAAAAAATCGGTCCTATTGAGCTTTTAAGAAATTATTCTTAAATTCCCCAATTCATACCGATTCACTACATAATTAATTCACCGAGAACATCTCGTTACAAAATATTTAAAATATCCTGATGTTATGAAAATAGTATAACACATTGGAAATTACATTCCCACCAATGGAAAAAAAATCATCAACAATTTAAAAATTTCCATGAAAAATTAAAGAACGAAGAACTTCCATATGACATTCAATAAATAAAATTTCTGCAAAAAAAAAAATTAATACCTTTTTTGTATACCTTTTAAATACGTGTTTAATTGCGGCTCCTAAAAAATTTGAAATTTTGAAAAATGGGTCGGACTATCAAGAAGCTTGGCCGCCCTGGTATAAGATGTAAGATCCAAGAGTAGAAAATTGGAGGAAGTCAGAACATTGCTGGAAGGAAAGTAATGAGGGCTAGTAAAATACTTACACTAAATTAACGTACGATATGCTATGTCCTTTTTCATTTATTCAGGAATTGTGATTTCCTCTTTATATATACCACATTTATTGATACATGATTAATTACTAAAACACTTCTTGATTCTTTTTTGATATCAGTATTTTAATTCAATGTACTTGTAAATCTTTCTTTTCCACAATTGCTTTCGATATCCAAAACCTCTGGGTTCAAGTATAGCTGAAGCCATCAGAGAAAATTTCCTCCTCCCCTAGTGGCTTGTCTGTTAAAAGCCTCGAGTAATACCCATAAAGGTAAACTAAAGACTCATTGTTAACATTCGATATATGCAGGTATTTTACCTTGAGGTTTTAACAACAAGTTAAGAAACACAATATGTTGCTGCATAACGTGAATCATTTCTTTACTACTCTCTTAAATTTTGATCTTGTTTGCTTAGAATGACAGACGAACAAAACTGGGCGGAAGGAAATTCAAGTTTGGTCTATTGGTTTGGGAACCTGAGGATATTTGAAATTCAAGTTTGTGAGTGTTAAACCGCGAGGACACGAGCTGGTGATCTGAGGTTCGAGCGTTATAAAAACATACCACACAAAATCACCTAATAAAAATAAACTTCCGAAAATTTCAGTAGTTGTCTTATAGGTTTTCTAGAACCCAATCACAGTCATTTCCACAGTTATATTTTTTCTCAGAAAGAGATACTTTTAATTTATACGGGATCCACAGACCCAGAGTCCACACATACATTTTTGAATGTTTATTTAATATTTGTGGTTGTAGGAACAATTCTGCGAAAAATATATCATTATTTGATTAAAATGATGAAATATAAAGATGAAATATAAAGATGCGATTTCAGTTTTTAACTTGTGCGTGCGTCTGATGTTTGTGCTTCCGAAATGCTAATAAAAAATCTACATCTGCAAAATACTTCTAAAAATTAATGCTTTAAATAATTCGAAATGTACTTTAAACTTTAAGAAAGTAACTTGGCCATATACAATTTTTGCTCATTTAAAATTTTTATTGATATTTGGCTGGAAAAAGTTGCAGAGGTCTCAGAAGCCCATCGATTATTCTCGTGTAACTGCAGGTATCGCGCGTCCTTAAGAAGTTAAGTAATAAATAATGTACTTGTTTCTATGTTATACTTGTTCATTAAATGATTTATGTGACTTGAAAAAGTTATGTTAACTAAAAATAAAACTAATGAGGCTAAATTTTCTATTTATAATCCTGGGGTAAATGCTCTCATAGTAGCTACGGACATTGTTCCCATAGACCACATAACTTTAACAGTGGTTTTGTATTGGGAGCACGTTAGATTTACGTGGACTAAAATGATATATATTCCCAATGGCATAGAAAGACACGTCTCTTCCTTACTTTTATATAATGAGAAATATCACAGATATGATATCACTGTATAGGGTGTGAGATTAAAGAGTAGAAAGTGGGAGGATGTCAGAGTATTGCTGTATAGAAAGTAATGAGTACTAGTAAAATAGTTACACTAAGTTAACCTACGATATTCTAAGTCCTTTTTCATTTATTCAGGAACTGCGATTTCTATCTATAGACCACATTTATTGATACTTGATTAAATTACTAACACTTCTCTCTGCGATTCTTCTTTGATATCATTATTTTAATTTTATGAATTTTAACCTTTTCGTTTCCACAATTGCCTTTTATAGCCCAAACCTCTGGGTCCCAGAATAACGTAAGCTATCTGAGAAAATTTCCTCCTCCCTTAGAGTCGTGACTGTTAAAAGCCTCTAGTAATACTGATAGAGGTGAACTGAGGACTGATTGTAAATATACGATATATGCAGGTTTTTTAAATTGAGGTTTTAACAACACGTTAAGAAACACTATTTGTTGCTGCATAACGTGAAACATTTCAATGTTATTGTCTTCAATTCTGAACTTGTTAACTTAGACTAATAGATGAAAAATGGGGTAAAGAAAAAAAGGCAAATTTTGGGCTATTGGGTCTGGAACTTGAGGACATTTGAAATTATAGTGTGGGGGGGGGGTCTTAACCCACGAGGACCGCACCGGTCATGTGAGGTCTGAGCGTTATAAAAACATTCCACACAAAATCACCCAATAGAAATAAACATCCCAAATTTTCAGTAGCTGTCTTTTAGATTTTCTAGACCACAATTACCAGCATTAACACAGTTTTCTATGAAAATTGTTCTCAGAAAGAGATACTTTTAATTTATACGGTCTCCACAGACCCAGTGCTTACACATACATTTTTGAATGTTTATTTGGTATTTGTAGTTGGAGGAACAATTCTGCAAAAAATACATCATTATTTGATTAAAAGGATGAAATATAAAGATGAAATATAAAGATGCGATTTCAGGTTTTAACTTGTGTGTGAGTGTCGCATATTTGTGATTTCGGAATGCTAATGAAAAAGATCTATATCTATAAAATACTTCTAAAATTTAATGCTTTAAATAATCCGAAATATATTTTAAACTATTAATAAAGAAATTTGGTAATATAAAATTTTTGTTCATTTAAAATTTTTATTGATATTTGGCTGGGAAAAGTTGCAGAGGCCTCAGAAGCCCATCGATTATTCTCGTGTAATGCAGGTATCGAGCATCCTTCAGAAGATAAGTAATAAATAATGTACTTCTTACTATGTCATACTTGTTTATTAAATGATTTATGTGACTTGAAAACATTATGTTAACTAAAAATAAAACTAATGATGCTAATTTTCCTATTTATAATCCAGGGGTAAATACTCCCATAGTTGCTACGGACACCGTTCCCATAGACCACATAACTTCAACAGTGGTTTTGTATTGGGAGCACGTTGGATTTACGTGGGCTAAAATGATATATATTCCCAATGCCATAGAAAGACACGCCTCTTCCTTAATTTTATATAATAAGAAATATCACAGATATGATGTCACTGTATAGATTGTGAAATCCAAGAGTAGAAAGTTGGAGGATGTGACAGTATTGCCGGACAGAAAGTAATGAGTACTAGTAAAATATTTACAGTAAGTTAATCTACGATATGCTATGTTATTTTTCATTTATTCATTAATTGGCATTTTCTCTATCTGTATACCACATTTATATATATATATATATATATATATATATATATATATATATATATATATATATATATATATATATATATATATATATATATATATATATATATATATATATATATATACTGTCATACATGCTCATGTATAAATGTAAACATATATAGAGATATTTAGATATATTTACATACATACATACATATATACATACATAGATGTATATATAGAGAGGGAGTGATTGAAAGAGGGGAAATAGAGAGAGGGAGGGAGAGAGAGAAAGGGAAAGAGAGAGATACTTGATTAATTACTAAAACTTTTCTCTGCGATTCTTCTTTGATATCATTTTAATTAATTGAATTTTAAAACTTTCGTTTCCACAATTGCCTTTGATAGCCAAAACCTCTGGGTCCAAAATAATCGAACTATCTGACACAGAGGCTTGACTGTTAAAAGTCTAGTAGTGTTGAATGGAGGACACATTATAAACATCTCTATATGCAGGGAGTTATACCTTGAGTTATTTCTTAACAACAAGTTAAGAAATACTATTTGTCGCAGGATAACTTGAACCATATCATTACTACTCTCTTCGATTTTGAACTAAGATTGGAAGATGAAAAAAGGCCTGGGGAGTAAGAAACATGCAAATTTTGGGCTATTCGGTTGGAAATCTGAGGACATTTGAAATTCTAGTGTGGGGGTCTAAACCCATGAGGACACGCTCCGGGCCTCTGAGGCCCGAACGTTATAAAAACATTCCACACTAAATCACCAAATAGAAATAAACTTCCCAAATTCTCAGTAGTTGTTTTATAGGTTTTCTAGACCCCAATAACAGGCATTTCTCCAGTTTTCTTTGGGTATTATTCCCAAAAAAAGATACTTTTAATTTATACGGGATTCACAGACCCAGTGTTTACGCATGCATTTTTGAATGTTTATATAGTATTTCTGGTTGGAGGAACAATTCTGCGAAATATACATCATTATTTGATTAAAATGATGAAATATAGAATGTGATTTCAGTTTTTAACTTGCGTGTGTCTCTTATGTTTGTGCTTTTGGAATGCTAAAAAATACATCTATAATTCAAAATACTTATAAAAAGTAATGTTTTAAATAATCCGAAATAGATTTAAAATTTTAATAAAGTATTTTGGTAATATGAATTTTCTCTTCATCATTAAAACAAATTTTGTTGGTATTTGGCTGCGAAAAGTTGTACAAAGGTCCGACACACATTCTCGTGTAACTGAAGGCAGCGCAAGTCCTGAAGGAGATAACTAATAAATAATGTACTTGTTACCATGTTTTACTAGTTCATTAAATGATTTATGTAACTAGAAAAAATTTTGTTAGCTAAAACTAAAACTGTTTTAAAGTAATTTGTGATTGGATTTTATTACTTTCCATTATTATTTACCAGTGGCGTGCGGTAGGGTTTCATGCAGGTTGTGCAGAGAATATGGATTTTACAATAAATCTTTAATTATTGAAACATCTGAGTTCTCCATTCTGAAACGGGTTATTATAAATATAAATTTAAAGAATACAATAAATAAAATATTTACCTACGAGTAGTCGAGTTATAACTATAAAAACAGCTAAACTTATGAGAATTCTACTAGCACTGAAGACAAAATCATTTCTTTTATTGTATGGTGTAATATCGGCGTCGAAAAAGCAACTCTTCGGGCTTCCACGAAAAACTTATGTGTTCAGCAAACGTAGCACCATATGGTGCCCGCCGCTGCGGTTCCTCATCCGGATGCTCATTGATGCCGACAAACCGAAAGTCTATTCCACGTGCAGAGGATTTCACTGCATGCTGGCACAAGAGAGCGAGCTGTTTCTTGTTCGGTCAGTGGATTAAATTATATTTATTAATAGTTTTTAACATTTGGAAAGCATATATTCTACGAAAAACATCTTGACAATTTAAAAAAAAAAACAGGGATATGGTGTTACAGATATAACTTATATACTGTCTGTAAGACACAATGAATGGTAAAATTTGAACCGTTCTTTTAAAATTCGTTTCTTTAAAAAAAACATTGGTTTTCAGCTAATTATTTCAATAAATATAATACATCACCGAAATTAATTTATCACACGAAAACATTTCACTTTATATTGATGAAATACTTCTTTTATATTTCTATGAAAACAAAATCTTACAATATATAAATTTAAACATTAACAGTCTGCAAAATCGTATGGCCAGTTAATCTGTTATAAAACCAAAATCGCTTCAGCATGTAAGTCCCCGCTCTAATACAACGCTTAATAAACCGTACCTTCGGATGATTCTGAATGCCAAGTGCAGGAAAAATAGCTGCACTTGCCTCAGTGCCATAGTATGCTGTTCTTCTCCAGTAGCCCATATATATAAAGCGTGATTTTCAATTTAGTACGCAGTTCGTATACATCAGAACTTCCTATGTTCGTTT
>CM063511.1:129397885-129425385 GCA_032207245.1 Pardosa pseudoannulata
TTGATCTGTCCACTGCGCCACAGATAAGCTGGGAGTGAAGGGTTACAAGCGGCATTATAATAATCTCAATAAGTGCTTAATTCTAGATTCTTAATAAAGAAAAACATTTTCTATCTGATCAAATTGGGAATCTAAAACATTATCGAATCAACTTTACATACACAAAATTTTATCAAAATCATTCCAGCCGTTTAGGATGAGTTCTATTACAAACACACGGACAGAAGAATTATAATATATATATATATATATATATATACTATATATATATATATATATATATATATATATATATATATATTATTATATAATATATATTATATATATATATATATACATATATATATATATATATATTATATATATATATATATATATATATATATATATATATATATATATATATATATATATATATATATATACATATACATATATATATATATATATATATATATATATATATATATATACATATACATATATATATATATATATATACATATATAATATATTTATATATATATATATATATATATATATATATATATATATATATATATTATATATAAATACATATATAATACATATATATATATATACATATATATATATGTATATATATATATACATATATATATATATATATATATATATACAAATATATATACATATATATATATGTGTGTGTGTGTAATATATCAAATAATTACCGCTGAAATATATACGTACAATTATTTTTTCCGTCTTTTCATTTTTATAACCTAATTTCCCAGCCATAAAATATCAGATAAGATAGTGTTCTCCTATATCGGTTATCTTTAGTCATGTCTCAAAACAAACGCTGGAATAAATTCTAATTTCCTATCCACCTATTACTTCCGTTTCATATTCTCGATGTACAATTTCTTTAATGCAAGTCATCCTAAAATGGACATGATCTTTAACACATGTGTTCTTCTTTCGGATTAACTGTGTCTCTGTATATGTGTGTATGAATTTGTTACATATTACACAACTTTGAAACTTAGCAAAAGTTGTACTCAAATGTGATCAATAAAAATTTTAATGACTTAATACACTTAAAATGAAATTTAGTGTAAAGTAGAATATATGTACTAATAATGTGTCTCTAATACATTTAATGTTTAAAAAATTCTAATAATTTTTCTAATATTTTAAATATTCATTTTCACTTTAGGATTTTGCAAGCTTATAATACAAGATAAACTGAAATAGAATATTGATACGGCAAAAATATTCTATCAAAGGGACCACTAAAATATGCTATCACTAAAACCTGGTGTTGATGCAATATGCAGTAAATATAAGCTTGCATAATCCCTTATCGTTATTTCTGTCTGTATTTTCTGTTTCCGTGTTTTGTCGGAAAATATAAACATTGAATGGACAAATCTTCTATTTTCCGCCAGTAAGAACGTATGTGTTTACATGTCTAAAACTGTTAAATAAATTTTGGTGTAATATTTTTTGATAACCTAATCATTTTAAATTGATTGATAAATATAAAGATATATTTTGAGTAATTGAAAAATCCTTTAAATCACACACAAATTATAAAAATTTAGTTTTATTACAAGACTTTTCCAGTATGCTACATTAAATATCGTAATATCAATACAATTTTATTTCAGATCATTTATTTGAGACTTTTTTCCAAATGCAGCTGGTAATACAGGCACTGTATTCATTTATGCCAATACTAGGCTCCGAAAGTTTTACCCATTTAGCACCACCTGAAGAACACGCTTCGAGCGTCATAGACAAGGGGTTAATAACAATAATATTATAGTGCAGTTTGATAATAATTCGTCAGTAACGTTATGCTACATATTAACATCTCTTTTCAGTTTTATATTTAAATGCCAATACTAGGCTCCGAAGGTGTTACCCAATTAGCACCACCTGAAGAACACGCTTCGAGCGTCATTGACAAGGGGTTAATAACAATAATATTATAGTGCAGTTTGATAATAATTCGTCAGTAACGTTATGCTACATATTAACATCTCTTTTCAGTTTTATATTTAAATGCCAATACTAGGCTCCGAAGGTGTTACCCAATTAGCACCACCTGAAGAACACGCTTCGAGCGTCATTGACAAGGGGTTAATAACAATAATATTATAGTGCAGTTTGATAATAATTCGACAGTAACGTTATGCTACATATTAACATCTCTTTTCAGTTTTATTTTTTAAATACCAATACTAGGCTCCGAAGGTGTTACCCAATTAGCACCACCTGAAGAACACGCTTCGAGCGTCATTGACAAGGGGTTAATAACAATAATATTATAGTGCAGTTTGATAATAATTCGACAGTAACGTTATGCTACATATTAACAACTTTTTTCAGTTTTATTTTTAAATGCCAATACTAGGCTCCGAAGCTGTTACCCATTTAGCACCACCTGAAGAACACGCTTCGAGAATCATAGACAAAGGGTTAATAACAATAATATTATAGTGCAGTTTGATAATAGTTTTTCAGTAATGTTATACTACATATCAACATCTCTTTTCAGTTTTATTTTTAAATGCCAATACTAGGCTCCGAAGCTGTTACCCATTTAGCCCCACCTGAAGAACACGCTTCGAGAGTCATAGACAAGGGGTAAATAACCATAATATTATAGTGCAGTTTGATAATAGTTTGTCAGTAACGTTATGCTACATTTTAACATCTCTTTTCGGTTTTATTTTTAAATGCCAATAATAGGCTCCGAAGCTGTTACCCATTTAGCACCACCTGAATAACACACTTCAAGCGTCATAGACAAGGGGTTAATAACAATAATATTATAGTGCAGTTTGATAGTAATTCGTCAGTAACGTTATGCTACATATTAACATCTCTTTTCAGTTTTATTATATTTTAAATCCAAAGAAACCAAGAAAAAAGAGATGTTTAAGACAAAGTTAACTCTCTTAAAATCCACTGTAATCTTAAATAAAAGCTTAAAGTGTATTACGTACCAATGACTTATACTAGGCCATGCTGGAATAACACAAAGAGTTAAGACACCAGATACAAATGAGCGAAGACTTGCCGTTTTGCAGACTTTTTTATTTACAAATCTAATTTTGCACAATCGGGTGACGCAAATAAAATATATTCAATCTCAATATGGAGACGCCGTAAACCGCTGAAATATGGAAGCAACTCCCACTGATGAGCTATCTTCAGATGAACAAAAGAGTATTGAGCGGTCCCTGCCTCTGCTGAAGTTCGCTTTGCTTCGTCTTTCCTCCGAAGGGGCCTTCAAATTCGCAGAGCAAAATATCCAAATGCTTCTGTTGCCAAGGCACCCCTCTTGTCCAATGGGGTCGAAAGGGAGGGGGGGTCACTGACATCGCCCTCGTACCTCGGTCAGTCTCCAGCGTTGTTCAGCAGTGTAACTCATTGTTACAAAGTGTTAGCTTTTTTTCCTATGCAGATGACAATACAGGCACAAATCTTTATGCCAATACAAGGCTGCGAAGCTTTTACCCATTTAGCACCACCCGTTGAGAACGCATATCTTAGAGTATGTTACGGACTCGAGTAACATTACCTGCACTGGGTCCTGGTAATTTAAAAACAGGGACAATAAGAATAACCCCAAGCTTGGCATGCCACCCCCACAGGTGTCGTTTGAGAACTTGGATGACATTGTGAACACGAACATATCTTACTTGCCCCAGTCACCTTCAACCTTTTCAAACGGGCTTTTCGTAAGTGTATACAGTTTCACTGAGGGGCTCTTCAATTGATGTGGGGGAGGAAACATCGTTGAACTAGTTACTACCTTTGGGAAGTTTATCAGTGTTCAAAGCCCTCCTTCCATTTTATTATGTTCGAGAAGCAATTGTTTTCCCCACCTGTGTTCAGGGTATTGTGGACACACTGAAAAATAAAAAATTTAAATACGAATACACGAATGATAGCATGCATGGATATCAAATAATAAAAATCAGCACGTGGGGAATATCAAAACGAGAAGATTAGTCATCCGAACTGCCGTATAATTAAGCACAGAGGAAATCTACTTTTGTGTTGCGACTAGTCATTACAAACAATACATTTTCCCACACTTCACTGATAAGGCGGTCAAGAGAAATTTGTCCCCTCAGTTCCCCACCTGTATTCAGGGTATTATGGATACACTGAAGACTATAAAATTAAAATACGAATACACGAATGATAACAAGCATGGATATCAAGTAATAAAAATCAGTACTTGGGGAATATCAAAACGAGAAGATTTGTCATCCGAACTGCCGTATGATTAACAACAGAGGAAATCTACTTTTGTGTTGCCACTAGTCATTACAAACAATACCTTTCCCCACCCTTCACTGATAAGGCGGTCAAGAGAATTTTTTCCCTTCAGTTCCCCACCTGTATTCAGGATATTGTGGACACACTGAAGACTATAAAATTAAAATACGAATACACGAATGATAGCAAGCATGGATAGCAAGTAATAAAAATCAGCACGTGGTGAATATCAAAACGAGAAGATTAGTCACCACAACTGAAGTATGATTAAACATAGAAGAAATCTACTTTTGTATTGCGACTGGTCATTACAAACAATACCTTTCCCCACCCTTCACTGATAAGGTGGTCAAAAGAACTTTTTTTCCCTGAACCTAGTCCCAAAACTGTCCCACGCCCCTCACAAGAATTAAGATACAGGCGGGACAGCGTATGTCCCGTTCCTTTCCTAAAGGTTAACGAACACTACGGAACTTAGGCCGACCCCAGCCACGAACCCACAATCTTTCAGTTGCGCGGTTGCTGCCTTTCCTGACTGAGAAACCGCGACTATTTTAACCCTTAATTTCGCTAAGTTTGGCCGCTACACCGGACATGTATATTTATAAATACTATATAACGCAATTGTAAGTGTTCGCCACAGCGGACATTAATTATCTCAAAAATGAAAAATGATATATTTTTTTTTGTTTATTTTACAGAGATCGTAATGTCTATACAGACATGAGAAAATAACAGAAATTAAAAAATATTTGAAAAACCGTCAAATTAAGGTTTAATCCTAATAATGTTATCTATAATAATGTTTTTGCCTATTTGAGATACAAATGATTTCAACTTGTATTTGTTTTCATGATGACATTTACGAAGCACATTCTAAATTTGAATAATTAAAAACATTTTCAACTAGCCCACGTTATTACATTTAGTTAAAAAATTGAAGAATTAAGGCAAAACTGTGCGAATTTTAACTGGATAATTAACAAATAATTATCTTATTACGAACTTTTTTATAAGTGACATCCTACGATCCTTAAATTTAAAATACTTCACTAATGATGAGAGATACCATATTTGAAGTATGCTTAAATGTGATACATTTTACATTTATGAGTCCATAATAATTAGATTTAATATATGCATCTATCGCTATACATTTAAAAGAAATAATACAGGCGTTAATGAACTAATCGTGTAAATAAATAATTATTATTCTCTTATTAAATAATTGGTCGTATTTATAATTAATCTGCTAATTTTTTTGTCGCGATACCAATTAACTAAACAATGTTTCCTTCCAAATCTTTCAAATTGTAAGTCGTCTTCTTTCGGCAACTCTAGATAAGAAAGATATTTTCAGCAAAGGTATTATAATATAACTTTACCTCTCCATACACAAATCAGAACACAAATAATGGATGCAATTCCAAGCTTGGGTCTTTGTACAATTTAGAATTTATCAATAATAACATAATGGATAGCAAGCTCATGAATAATTAATGACCTGGGTTTGTTGAAATATGGAAATATATCTCGATAACAGAATATCCCGTTTACTTTGTTGTATTCCAACTAAAATATGCCAGTTCTCTTTCAAATGCATATAGTTAGTAATGTGACGAAACAAATGTTGAAAGAGATAATCGAATTTTGATTTAAGCCCAGACAATTGTTTAAAGTCCTGTGTGTTTGACAAATACTATTACTCTCTTTGAATTAATTCCAAGATCTTTTACAGGGATAAATATACATTGTATGTTTTAGCTGTTGTATTTTAAAATTCTATTTTTTTATTTAGTTTTAATTTGTATTTTGTTCATTTTATCGTTTCACTGTTTTGCCGTATTTTTGAAAGATAGTGTCTCAATTTATATTTAAATATATAAATAAACATTTGTTTTGTATAAATCTCTAAACCTTTGTTTAAAAATATTTGGTAAGGGTACTTAATATTTTTGAACCCCAGAAGCATCGCGCAAATCCTACACACGCGGGAATGACTATCAATTTTTTTACTTGCACTCTAATAAATTACTACAGTTTTAGATAGTTAACTATTTTTTTTAAATGTTGACACAATTTTGATTAATTTTGATTAATTTATATTTTGTTCATTCAATTGTCTCACTATTTTGCCGTATTTTTGAAAAATAGTGTCTCAATTTATATGTAAATATATAAATAAACATTTGTTTCTTATAAAATTCTAAATCAGGGTGTCTTAAACTATTTGGGAAGGCTACTTAATATTTTTGAACCCCAGAAGCATCGCGCCAATCATACACACGCGGGAATGACTATCATTTTTTTTCATTTGCACTGTAATAAAATACTACAGTTTTAGATAGTTAACTATTTTTTTAATTTATAAACAATTTTGATTAATTTTGATTAATTTATATTTTGTTCATTCGATCGTGTCACTATTTTGACATATTTTTGAAAGATAGTGTCTCAATTTATATGTAAATTCATAAATAAAGATTTGATTCTTATAAATCTTTAAATAAACGTTTCTTAAACTATTTGGTAAAGGTACTTAATATTTACGAAAAACTTTTGAACCCCAGAAGCATCGCGCAAAATCATACACACGCGGGAATGACTATCATTTTTTTAACTTCAACTGTAATAAACTACTGCTGATTTAGATAGTTAACTATTTTTTTAAATTTTGATACATTTGTGATTAATTTTGATTAATTTATATTTTGTTCGTGCAATCGTTTCACTATTTTGCCATATTTTTGAAAGATAGTGTCTCAGTTTATATGTAAATATATAAATAAACATTTGTTTCGTATCCATCTCTAAATCAGGATTCATTAAACTATTTGGTAAGGGTTCTTAATATTTACGAAAAATTTTTGAACCCCAGAAGCATTGCACAAATCATACACACTCATTAATGACTATCAATTTTTTCACTTGCACTGTAATAAATTACTGCAGTTTTAGATAGTTAACTTTTTTTTTTAATTTTGACACATTTTTGATTAATTTTGATTAATTTATATTTTGTTCATTCGATCGTTGCACTATTTTGCCATATTTTTGAAAGATAGTGTCTCAGTTTATATGTAAATATATAAATAAACATTTGTTTCGTATCAATCTCTAAATCAGGGTTCATTAAACTATTTGGTAAGGGTTCTTAATATTTACGAAGAATTTTTGAACCCCAGAAGCATTGCACAAATCATACACACTCATTAATGACTATCAATTTTTTCACTTGCACTGTAATAAATTACTGCAGTTTTAGATAGTTAACTTTTTTTTAAAATTTTGACACATTTTTGATTAATTTTGATTAATTTATATTTTGTTCATTCGATCGTTGCACTATTTTGCCATATTTTTGAAAGATAGTGTCTCAGTTTATATATAAATTCATAAATAAACATTTGATTCTTATAAATCTTAAAATCAGGGTTTCTTAAACTATTTGGTAAAGGTACTTAATATTTACGAAAAACTTTTGAACCCCACAAGTATCGCGCAAATCGTACACAAGCGGGAATGACTATCAATTTTTTCACTTGCACTGTAATAAACTACTGCAGTTTTAGGTAGTTAACTATTTTTTTAATTTTGATACATTTTTGATTAATTTTGATTTATTAATATTTCGTTCATTCTATCGTGTCACTATTTTGCAATATTTTCGAAAGAGAGTGTCTCAATTTATATGTAAATTTATAAATCAACATTTGTTTCTTATAAATCTTTAAATCAGGCTTTCTTAAACTATTTAGTAAAGGTACTTAATATTTACGAAAAACTTTTGAACCCCAGAAGCATCGCGCAAATCATACACACGCGGGAATGACTATCATTTTTTTAACTTCAACTGTAATAAACTACTGCTGTTTTAGATAGTTAACTATTTTTTTTAATTTTGCCATATTTTTGATTAATTTTGATTAATTTATATTTTATCATTAGATTGTTTCACTATTTTGCCTTATTTTTGAAAGATAGTGTCTCAATTTATTTGTAAATTCATTAATAAACATTTGATTCTTATAAATCTTTAAATCAGGGTTTCTTAAAATTTTTGGTAAAGGTACTTAATATTTACGAAAAACTTTTGAACCCCAGAAACATCAAGCAAATAATACACACGCGGGAATGACTATCAATTTTTTCTCTTAACTACTGCAGTTTTTGGTAGTTAACTATTTCTTTAATTTTGATACATTTTTGATTAATTATAATTGATTTATATTTCGTTCATTCTATCTTTTCACTATTTTGTTGTATTTTTGAAAGATAATATCTCAATTCATATGCAAATTCATAAATAAAAATTTGTTTCTCGTAAATCTCTAAATGAGGGTTTCTTAAGCCATTTGGTGAGGGCACTTAATATTTACAAAAAAATTTTTAGACCCCATAAGTATCGCGCAAGTCATACTTATGCCGGAATGACTATCAATTTTTTAACTTGTATAATAAATTAGTCTTGTTTTAGGTATTTAACTTTAATTTTTAATTTTGAGATTTTGAACAAAGTGAGAATTTTAAATAAACAACAAATTTAGTAATTCATTTAATAAGAAACGTAAATCAAATTCTTCTGTATCTCTACAGTATGTTACAGGCCAAAGCTGTCTCTAATGTAGCTTCCACACTATGGCCAATTGTTCACCAATTCGATGGGGACCTTGAATAATGGTTCACGAGTAGCATCCACACGATGGGCTACTAATGTCAAGAGTGTGGATTCGTCCATAGGGTCTACTGCAAACTTTAGTTGCGCATCTGGCTGCCTTTGATCTGTGGAGAAAAACCATCTCTGAAGCTATCGTCCGCCAAGGCTATTTTATCGTCTCCCACCTTCGACCACGATAAGCCATACACCTTCCAGACGGTGGTATGGCTTGCAGTGGACCATAGTGTGGAAGGGCCTTACAAGTGTATTCCACTGTGTCATGGATTTTCGTAGCCATTCAGAATCCTCTTTAAGTAAAAGGTCTTGGCCTTATTAGCCCTCTTGTTGTCAAAAAGTAGACCTTAGCGCTCCAAATCAAAGCATTAAAGGATCAAATAAAAAGATTAAGTGCTTTTTTGTTAGTCCATGCAAGATTCAGTTACTAACTATAATTATTTTACTTCTTTTAGATTATATTTCTTAAGTTAACTGTGAAAGCTAGATTTAAATAAAAGTGCCATTTCTTTTATATTATTTTATTCTTAAATTGCCTATATTGTTAAGTATTGCATTACAAAATTATATAAAAAATTATACTAAATGTATGTCAAAGTAGTGTAATGTAGTCCAAAATTTAACTCTAATTTCAAAATAAATATATCCTTCGTTTAAGAATCTTAATTACCTAGCCAGAAAGAATATTTTATAAAATTAAATGTATAGTAAATGCTCATATGAATATGATCAGTTAATAATTCTGAGTAATTAATACACAGTCTATTAGGGGTCAGCCAATTTAAGTCTAGAAGAAAAAATATCATAATCCCTTTTCCTAATTCTTTACAATAATCTTTACTCACTGAATAATTTTAACATGGATGAAAGGGAATCTGTAAGGGATGTAATATTCAATGAACATAAGAAGTGAGAAATAATCTTTTTTTGTTTCATTCTAGGTAATTTATGCATCTGTACCAAGGATAAGGTAGATTTCTATAAACCTTTTTTTATTTTAATATGCTTAGAAAGATGGCTATATATTGCAACCTTCTGAGTACTTACATGTGATTTATTATTCAACCCAACCGCGCTTAACGGAAATTCAGTTTGGTGCTGAGCCAACTTTTATCAATTTGGTCTCATCTAAGGAAAAGGGGGGATATGATAGAAAATGGCTGAAAACGTTGCTTCAGATATAAATCTGTTTTAAATTATGTATCACTTGATATTCAGAATGTATTGGAAAGTAAGCTTTAGAGATAGTTGAGAAGAGTAAACAAAATATTTTTCTATATTTCTATTTAACATTAACATCTCTACACATTGAGAAATCAAACTGAGGTATGATTTAAATCAACATTTAAGGTATTTCAATAGTTCTTTTTGATATAATTTATGCATCGTAATATATGGTAAAACTCTATATAGTTCCATTTGAATATTTGATTCATTAGTTTGGAAAATAAGCATTAACCACTCTTAACATTAACAAATCAAAGCTGAAATATATGTCAACATTTAAGGTGTATCAAAAATATCTTTGATATATTTTATATATTGTGAAATATAGTAAATCTCCTTACTGTTTTATAATATTTGGCGCACTAGTTTGGAAATCAAACATTAACGACTCCTCACATTGACAAATTAAACTGAAATATGGTATATAGTAACATTTAAGGTTTAACAGCTGTATTCTAATATAGCTTATATATTGTGCTATATTACAAAACTCCTTAATGTTTCGTAAAATTTCACTCACTTGTTTGGAATATAAACATTAACCACTCCTCACATCGACAAATTAAACTGAAATATGGTATATGTTAGCATTTAAGGTATAACAGCTGTATTTTAATATAGTTTATATATTGTGCTATATTACAAAACTCCTGTTTCATAATGTTTTATGCGTTAGTTTAGAAAACAAACTTTAAACACTCTATACACAAATAAAACTTAAAGATGGTATATGTTAGCATTTAAGGTGTAACAGATGTATTTTAATATAGTTTATATATTTTGCGATTTTACAAAAATCCACACTCTTTCATAATATTTGACGCATTAGTTTCGAAACAAACATTAAACACTCCATTGACAAATTAAACTGAAATATGATATATGTCAATATTTAAGGTATAACAATAGTATTTTAATATAGTTTATATATCGGGCTATATTAGAAAACTCCTTACAGTTTCATAATATTTGACGCAGTAGTTTAAAAAAGAAACATTAACCACTCCATTGACAAATTAAACTGAAATATGTTATATGTCTATATTAAAGGTACAACAATTTTATTTTAATATAGTTTATATATTGAGCAACTTACTGTTAGCTCTTAACTGTTGAGAAAATATTTTCCTCATTCTTTTAAAAGCATATATATGACTTTTTTCGATTTTTGACTCTTTTGGGTCTGTGATTTATCATTACACATAATTTATTTTAACAGCTTCGGTGCTGTTAACAGCATTAAACATAATTTAATTTTCTCTTTGAAATAAAAGCATTCAAAACCCCTTTATATGGCAAAATCAGGAAATCGATTTTTCTCCTTTATAACACTAAATAACAATACTTACACTAAACAGCACTTAATTATTTAGCTATTTATTTATTATATCATTTAATGATAGCTTTTCATTAATCTTCTAATATGATTGAAATTTTAAATAAGTTTTTTCTTCACTCTGTACGAGGAGGAGTTTCATAGTTGGAACACGCACATCTCCCTATAACAATAAGTTATATTCGGTGATTCAACGTTTTTTTTTTTTTTACCTCTTATCGTAAGCCATCTCTAAAGGCAGACAGAACAGCAGTGCTCTGGCCTAGAAGAAACTCCGGACTTCTCCCAACAAATAGAAAGGGTTTGAAGGTATCTGACCCCTCAGTTCTCGAGTGAACCCCTGTTTTTTCTCCCCGGGGGCAGGTGGATTTTTTTCAGGACTTGGTTGTTATCAGAGGAAATAAGAGGATGGACGCTGCTGGCTTGCGAAGTAGATATTTGGAGGACACAAGACAAAGGAAAAGTGACACCATTTTGGGGAGACCGAAGTCGAGCCCAGAAGAGTCTTCCACATCTACAAGCGATAAGTTGTATTCCTGTTGTATTCCCTAGGGATTTAAAAGCGGTTCGAACGTACAATTTCGCCAAACCGATGATGACTTCAAAACGTACAGTTTTCCACCTCCAATAACACTCCGAAAATTAATGTAATGTACATTTTTGCCAGTGCTTTTCCCCATGGAGTTATCAAGTAGGAGGGTCAGGTCTATTGTTTAGGAACTGCACCCCTCTTTCACTGACATTTCTTCAAGGATGCAACCCTACCACCTGAGGCACAAAGACACTGATAGCTTTTCATGGTTTGTAAATCTCTATTTCAAAGTATTTCGTTTGCGGTAACAGATGTATCTCTAATTGCACCCCTTAAATATCTTGGATGACTTCCGTAAAAAATATAAATAAGTCTCTTAAAGAATATTTTTATTTGTACTTTTAGAATCCATTATTTCTTATGGGATAATATTCCACACTTGAAGAGCTTAATGTATATTAAAAATTAACAATCTATAATATCTATTTATATGTCTATATGTAACCAGAAGTAAAGGGACAATAACGAGGAGGGTTTCCATATTCTATTCTAGTCGACAAAGGGTGAAGGTAAAATCATAGAACTCTTTGGCCACTGACATTAGCGTAATTTGGAGAATTTTTTTTAGATGTGTTCCACTCGGAGGGTTAATTGTATAAAATCACTTGATCAAGACGTATTTGTCAATGTGTGTTTTATTAACCGCTTGCCTAATTATCCCGAGTTATCTCGGGTTCGTATATGTTGCGGTTAATTATTATTACGAGAAAGCTCGGGAGAAAAAAAAATATCAATACGATTTGTTTTATCACGGTTTTACTCGGCCTGGGGAAATTACAAGAAATATTTAGCTTTCATTGGCAGTTTGCAAAGTTTTGTTGGTTTCGTGGTTCTTTTGAGGGACTGGCCCCGTGTATTCCACTGATTAAGAAACAAATTTCAGAAAATCATCGTAAGTTTTCTGCCACACCAGGAACACCCAGCATTAGTCTTTTACAACTCAGGTTAACCTCAAGGATATTTTAAGATGTTATTCCTGATACTGAAAAAGAAATCAAATCCAACTAGACAGTGTACTCTGTACTCGAGTAAAACATATTCCACAGGTAAGTCAGTAAGAAAAGAGACCAGATATCAGAGTACAGAATGTCCTGTATCACTTTGTGTTGTCCATTGTTTCAAAAACAATCAAACAGCGACTAATATTTAACTTTTTCTATTTGCCCGCGATAACTCGGGATAGTAAAATAATATTAAATTTAAATGCTTTTACACTTGTAAAAAATTAAAAATTCACCTTAAAACCTATATATTTTCTTTTGTTTCATTTCCTTGTATTTAATAATAAAATAAAAAAGTGATGATTTTTGAAATTTTGTTCAAAAAAATTTGGAAGGGAAGCGGTTAATGAGTTTTAATTTCTTCTTTCTCAAACACTTGATCAACGTAACATTATTCCCACACACCGAAAAAAATCTCCGCTAAAGGAATGTAATTTATTTTCCTGTGCATAATATTTATAAGTTTCATAGATAACATTTATGATCTAAGTCATATTTTTCATTAGTCCCAATAATATAATTTTGTTTTCCCAAGACCAAAATTACTGCCTCTGGGGATTTTGAGCTAGCTAAAATGATCAAGGTTCACTTTTGCTTCCCGAAAATTATTAAGCAACTTTAGACTCATGGAAACATAATTACGACAGATTACTGGTTAGACCATTACTTTTAAATCATTAATAACTAGAAAATTTCTCAATCCTTGACTTTATTCTGATGGCCCACAACTTCATTTAGATAAAAAGTTCTTTTTTTCCCAGTAAACCAGTAAAAATTTACAGTCTAATTGGTGAAAGATGTTTTCGCCGCTAACACACATACGCACACATATATATTTTTGTATATATGTGTACATACATACATACATATGTGGATATAAATATATACATATACATATATACATATTATGTAATCATTATTTTCCTCTAGTAACAATAATTATGTATCCCCTATTGTTTTTACTTGCCCTGACAACTGGGGAAGGGGAAGCCTATGCAGCTAGCAGTAATAAAAATACAGTCGGCCGACATTGAAGACAATGGCACAAGTCAAATTAAAACATTATTTCAGAGCTGCTGAAACGGACATCTTTATGAATCAACGGCAGACAAATTAAAGGCACAAAAATCCCTCTGCTCGACCAGAGTTGCACTCAAGAGCGAAGACAGAAAGAATTTTCCCACTCACTCAGCGAATGTTCGATCAGGAAAAACGCGGAGTCATTTTCTGGCGATAGCACGGAAATGTATTGAATAGATAAAAAGTTTTGGGAAATGAAACGAAAGAATTTTATGTCTAGAACACTCCTTTGATTGGGACATTTAAAGGCTGGGAAAAATGTTTTAAGGAATTAGAAAGGGAGAGAGGAGATTTCTAAGGAAATATTAAAGTTAAATAATTTTGATATTGTACATATATATATATATATATATATATATACATATATATATATATATATATATATATATATATATATATATATATATATATATATATTATATAATATATATATATATATATAAATATATATATATATATATATATATATATATATATATTATATTTAAATATACATATATATATATATATATAATACATATATATACACACATATATATATATATATACATATATATAATATACATATACATATTATATACATATACATATATATATATATACACACACACACATATATATATATATATATATACATATTTATTTATTTTTATAGCTATACATACATATACGACTACTTATAAATGACAGGTTTTGGTGAAAAATATAAATTATTTCTATTAATTTCTTTGAAAAACTATAATTTTATCTTTCTAAAATATCTTTCTTGTTTTATGAATTAAAAGTTAGCACAAAATTTGTTTTTGACAAATGGAAAATTGAATCGGAATAAATTTAAGTAATAGTTTAAATTAATTTTAAAAAAAATCAGTAATTTGAAGTAAACATGTAAAAATATTTTTTGCAACAGAAATTTAAATTAATTTTCTCAGAAAATATGTCTGTTATCAACATATGATTATTATAGAAGGATAGCTGATGGTACTCAGTCAGAATTATCAGTTTGTATTACCTTAAAATATCTGCATATTACCGAAAAATACTACTAAAATTAGACAGATTATGTAATAAAATTATATTTTCAAACAGCATTCATCTATTGTTTGTTTAATTAATGCCTTTATAAATCTAAAAAAAATAATAATAGAACAGGCAAATCTACCAAACATATATAAATTCCTTCCGTAATAAAAACAACAGAGCAAAGACTAAATGAAACATATTAATCTTTCATTCTACTTATATATGTATTAGGAATATTTATTAATGTAACAGAATGGAAACTATTCTCATTAATTGTTTTTATTTATTATCAATCTCCCGAATGCAAATTTATGGCCTGGAATGTTAATCAGGAAAAAAATACCAGAAAATATATATCTCCCGTGTTAAAAATATTCCGATTCAATAAAATTAGAGACTTAATTGCTAAGGGTGTCTGACATGTTAATGATATTAGTTTCATGAAAGAGAAAAAAACCATCTTAATTAGGTGACACTATCTTCTATGCACACATTTGCCCCCCATCAATTAGCGACTGGAAACTAATCAATTCTTTCAAAAATTTACTGTCCGATATCCTCAATTTATCCGTTAAGATAAGAACAATTAGTATTATACGGATTACTTGATACCGTTAAAAAGATCGTAGTTGTTTCTCAGGATTATTTCTTATTTTCTATAACTAGATTATATATGGATATTATGGTAACGGAAGCCATCGCTGTTATTCTTCAGGAACCAGAAATATTTCAATGGAAGCTTAAAAATATACATTCTGTCTCATCTACTAATATATAGTACGACTTTGAAATTAGAGCTGACATATCACATGTGTGATGTGTTTGTTTCCTTAAGGGGACATAACACCTTTATCCCATAAGTTCACAATTAATATTTCTTTGGAATGTCATGGACTTACGTTATAAATACTATCTATTAAACTTATAAATATTATCCATTAAGACAAGAACAATTAGTATTATACGGATTATTTGATATTGTTAAAAAGATCGTAATTGTTTCTCAGAATTATTCCTTATTTTCTATAACTCGATTATACTAACGGATATCATCGCTATTATTCTAGAGTAACCAGAAATATTTCAATAGGTATGCAAAAACATGCATTCTGGCTCGTCTACTAATATATAGACGGACATTGAAATTAGAGCTGACATATCACATGTCTGATGTGTGTGTTTACTTAAGTGGACATGACACGTTTTTCCTATAAGTTCACAATTAATATTTCTTTGGAAATTCATGGACTTACGTTATAAATGTTATCTATGAAACTCATAAATTTTATCCGTTAAGATAAGAACAATTAGTATTATACGGATTACTTAATACCGTTAAAAAGGTCGTAGTTGTTTCTCAGAATTATCTCTTATTTTGTATAACTAGATTATATATGGATATTATGGTAACGGAAACCATCACTGTTATTCAAGAACAAGAAATATTTCAATTCAAGCTTACAAATATACATTCTGTCTCATCTAGTAATATATAGTACGACTTTGAAATTAGAGCTGACATATCACATGTGTGATATGTTTATTTCCTTATGGGGATATAACACCTTTATCCCATACATTCACAATTAATATTTCTTTGGAATTTCATGCACTTACGTTATAAATGCTATCTATGAAACTTATGAATATTATCCGTTAAGATAAGAACAATTAGTATTATACGGATTACTTGATATTGTTAAAAAGATCGTAGTTGTTTCTCAGAATTATTTCTTATTTTTTTAACTAGATTATACTAATGAATATCATCGCTATTATTCTAGAGTAACCAGAAATATATCAATAGGTATGCAAAAACATGCTTTCTGTCTCGTCTACTAATATATAGAGGGACACTGAAATTAGAGCTGACATATCACATGTCTGATGTGTTTGTTTACTTAAGGGGATATAACACCTTTATCCCATAAGTTCACAATTAATATTTCTTTTTAATTTCATGTACTTACGTTATAAATGTTATTTATGAAACTTATAAATGTTATCCGTTAAGATAAGAACAATTATTATTATACGAATTACTTGATACCGGTAAAAAGATCGTAGTTTTTTTTTCAAGATTATTTCTTATTTTCTGTAACTAGATTACATATGAAAATTATGGTAACGGATACCATCGCGATTATTCTTCAAGAACCAGAAATATTCCAATAGGTATGGAAAATATCATGATTTCTGTTTCAACTACTAACATATAGTGGGACTTTGAAATCTGATATGACACATCACATGTCTGATGTGTTTGTTTACTTAAAGGGATATAATACCTTTATCCCATAAGTTCACAATTAATATTTCTTTGGAAATTCATGGACTTACGTTATAAATGTTATCTATCAAACTCATAAATTTTATCCGTTAAGATAAAAACAATTAATATTATCCGGATTACTTGATACAGTTAAAAAGATCGTAGTTGTTTCTCAGGATTATCTCTTATTTTGTATAACTAGATTATATATGGATATTATGGTAACGGATACTATCGCGATCTTCTTCAAGAATCAGAAATATTTCAACAGGTGCATCAAAACATGCATTCTGTCTCATTTAGTAATATATAGTGGGACTTTCAAATTAGAGATAACATATCCCATGTGTGATATGTTTTTTTCCTTAAGGGATATAACACTTTTATAACATAGGTTCACAATTAATATTTCTTTGGAATTTCATGGACTTACGTTATAAATGTTATGTATGAAACTTATAAATATTATGCTTTAAGATAAGAACAATTAGTATTATACGGATTGCTTGATACCGTTAAAATGATCGTAGTTGTTTTTTAGGATTATTTCTTATTTTATATAACTAGATAGTATATGGATATTATGGTAACGGATACCATCATGACTATTTTTCAAGAACCAGAAATATTTCAATAGGCTTGTAAAAAAAGATACATTCTGGCTCATCTACTAATATATAGAGGGACTTTGAAATTAGAGCTGACATATCACATGCGTGATGTGTTTGTTTCCTTAAGGGGACATAACACCATTATTCCATAAGTTCACAATTAATATTTCTTTGGAATTTCATGATTATAAACGCATATATATATATATATATATATGTATATATATATATATATATATATATATATATATATATATATATATATATTATATATATATAGATATATATATATATACATATATATATATATACATATATATATATATATATATATATATATATATACATATATATATATATATATATATATATATATAATACATATATACACCACATATATATTTGTATATATATATATATATATATATATATATATACATATATATATGTAGATATATATATATACATATATATATACATATATATATATATATATATATATATATACATATATATATATATATATATACATATATATATATATATATATATATACATACACACTATATATATATACATATATATATATACATATATATATATATATACATACATATATATATATATATATATATATATATATATATATATATATATATATATATATATATATATATATATATATATATATATAATATATATATATATATATATATATATATATATATATATATATATATATATATATATATATATATATATATATATATATATATATATATATATATATATATATATATATATATATAAAGAGTAATGTCAGTTTGCTGTTTATTTGATTTTTTACAAATCTACATCGTTGGTCATAAAATTTACCAAAATTTGTAATGGCATTGTTTGATATTGTCATAATGTATCCATTTTACATATATAGAGTACTCATCCAAAATAAAAGTATTCTGCAGATAACTTTTTTAATACATTAAAAATTTGACTATCTAGATCAAAAGGTACATCTTCTCCTGCTTTCATGAGCTTAAAGTAATCCCCGATATGAATTACTGAAAATTTTAAATATCGAGACATATTATGTAACGATATCCATTCATTTCTCTAAAATTGTATGAAAAGAGAATTTATCAAATCCTTGTTAAAATAACCGACTCAAAGCAACTATTTTGTGGTATGTTTTTGCTGTGCTTGTCCCAACAATCCCTTTAATTTACATTTTGATGATTCGAAACTGAATTATTTTTTACTGTCCATGATTACTTTTCAAAGTTTCTTTTTAAAAACTGGCTAGCGGGATTCTTCTAGTTACTAGTGTGTTAATTGGAGAATTCCCTTCATTAGCTTCAATTAACTGAAAATTTAGCAAACATTTACTAAGAGTCACTTAAATGTGACTGTTTTGAAGTTTTTAAAAAGGACTGATAATAACACTATTTAAATTAAAACTAAGAAAAACATTTTATTTTTTATTCTCACTTTTGTTAATATTTTTTAGTTTCTAACTTTTACATTTTCTACGCCACAGATGTAATTTATTTAAGTTTCTACATATAATATAACTTCTTTTGACTGCATGCTGTTAAATTTGTGTTTCTTTTTATTTTTCCTGTACAGAACTCTTATGATTGTACCTCTGCAGTACTTTTTTAACCGCTTGCCTGATTATCCAGATTTATCGTGGGTTCGCATATATTGCAGTTAATTATTATCCCGAGAAAACTCGGGTGAATCAGAATTTGTCTTATCACAGTTTTACTTGGCCTGGCAGAAATTAAAGAAAATATTGATAGGTAGTTTTTCAAGTTTTGTTGGCTTTGCGTTCCTTTTGGCGGAACTGGTCACGTATTTTCCACAGATTAGAAAAGTTATTTTAGAAAATCATCTTGACGAGTTTTCTGCCACATCTGGAAGACCCAGTATAAGTCTTTTATCACTCAGGTTAACCTCAAGTTATTTTCGAGATTTTATTTTAACTGCTGAAAAACAATCAAATCCAATGAGACAGTGTACTCCGTGCTCTCGTACAACATATTTCAGAGGTAAGAAAAGAGACCAGATATCAGTGTTCAAAATGTCAGGTATCACTCTAAGTTGTCCTTTTCTTCACAAACTGTCATACAAAGATTAATATTTAATTTTTTCCATTTGCCAGGGATAAATCGGGATAGTAAAATAATATTAAAAATAAATGCATTTACTCATGTAAAAAATTTAAATTTCAGCCAAAACTTACATATTTTTTTATTTTATTTCCTTGTACTTAATAATAAAATAATAAAATGTAATAATTTTTTGCAATTCTTTTCAAAGAAATTCGTAAGGGAAGCGATTAAGTAAATTTTACGTACAGCTGAAGGGGAATTAAAATTCATCAATTTCAGAAGCATACTTTTAAACAACTCACACTGATCTCGATAGCTACCTAAATTATAAATCAATAATTTTACGTTACTAGTAGAAACGACAAGCTGAAACATGTGAAAAATTTATATATTTTAGCAGATATTTTTATACTCTGTTTGTTAACATAGGATACATTTAAAAGTTTTAATTTTTTAAATAGATGTTATGAGGAATCTAATATAAATTTTATAAGCATTCATAAATCCTCTACATTCATACATAGAAACACACAAACACAGTATGCATACTCATTAAAAGAGTAACCGATTTTAGAGCCAAAAAGATTAAAACATTATAAGTGGGGAAGATTTTTAAACGTGTAAAAAGGAAAAATGCATTCTAAAAAATATCTTAAAACACATTTTAGTAAAGTTTTTACGCTAAACGGGGTTTATAAGACAGGTAACTACACACATTTTAGGAGTAGTTAGATTCTTCCATTTTAATTTTTTTTTACATATAAAACTATTATGCATAAAACTATTTTAAAATTATAAAATTGATTTAACACTTTAATTTAATCTAGAATAATATTTTCAAGACATCTAAAATGTTACTGCTACCTATAAATAATTAAGATTTTTTTTAACATTAAGAAAAATATATGGATTGATATAGAGAAGGAGATAATTTGAAATAATGTCACTTATTAATTTACTCTGCAGCATTTTATGCCTAAGAATTTCTGCTTGATTTATTGTTAACAAATTTGCTGATATAGTTCAGTATTTTTATTTCAGTTTGGGATTTTTTTTAAAAAAAGAACCCAATTTACATCACTTATAGAAGATTGAAAATACTTTGTTCTATAAAAAGGTCCCCTAAAGGTCTTAAATTATAACAATTATTAATGTTTTCGCTATTCTACAGGACTATTCACTTTTTCAACAAGCATATCTTTTGTTGCATTTCTGTTCGGTTGAAATTAAGCCTCACAACAAAATTCAGAAAAAAATTTCGAGGATAAAACTTCATATTAGAGAAAATGTATGAAATTAGAACTTTCTATGTGAAGAGATTTACTATGACATTTCCAAATGGCTACTGATATCCATGCCAGTAGTGAGAAAGATAAAATTTCTACCAGAGAAATAAAACGTCTTAAGCTGGAAAATTTCTTAAAGTTCAAGTGCATACATAGTTTATATAAATATAGATGTATAAATATATATATATATATATATATATATATATATATATATATATATATATATATATAAGTATATATATATATATATATATATATAAGTATATATATATACATTATATATATGTATTTATATATGTATATGCATATGTGTATATATGTGTGTGTGCATGTGTATGTGTGTGTGAGGACTGAGCTAGAAAAAATTCTGATAACAAGCAAATAGTTGGGTTCTTTAACTTTACTCTAGAAAAAATGTAGTATAAATATGTTTGTTATGTAAAGAAATGTTTTGTCAAGATACTAAAGTAAATCGATGTAATGTTTAAAAGATTCTTTCACAGATTCAGATCTTTAAAATCTTTAGAAAATCCAGAATCAAAAACAAGAACTTAAAGTATCTTTCAATAAAGTGTAAAACTATTGAATAAACATTTTTTAGGGGAAAAAAGGAAAAAATTTTAAAAACGTCATAAGGAAATTGTTTTTCTCAGTATAAGAAAAGTATGAATTTTCTTAAGAAATTAATTTCAGCGTACTAATAATAGCAGATAAACATAAATGTGTAGA
This sequence comes from Pardosa pseudoannulata, assembly GCA_032207245.1. Taxonomy (NCBI): domain Eukaryota; kingdom Metazoa; phylum Arthropoda; class Arachnida; order Araneae; family Lycosidae; genus Pardosa; species Pardosa pseudoannulata. The sequence continues at coordinate 129,420,116 of CM063511.1, forward strand.
TACAGAGTTAAAATTACCCATATAAACATTGAGAGAGAAAAATGTTATGCTTTGGAAAAATATAGTGATTTTTTTAAATTCTAAAAAACACTATCCTACAAATACATTTAACTACAGTACACACTATTGTTGCATAATTGAATTTAGTGTTTTTATTATAAGAAAAATACGATTGTCTACAAAAAAAAACTTCAAAGTAGTAATTATAGATTATAAACACAAATACGTGGACACAAAATTACCCACACAAACATGGAAATAGAAAAATCCTCTGCTTTTTTAAAATGTTGTAGTTATTTTCTTCTTTTCAAGAGAAAATAACCTTTAAAAACAAGATTTAACCGCGATCATGTTTTATATTGCGTAATTTTGACTAAAGAATATTATTTGAACAAGAATTTTTATGTAATATAAATTAGTACTTTTAAGGGAACATTGGACTATTTTATAAATATTTTATTTTATTTTTAAAAATTAGAGTAAATATTATAAGCTTTTTGTATTTTAAAACCCAATGTAAAGCATATAAAAATTGAAAAATGTGTTTGAATTCATCATTAAACTAAATTTGAAATTTTTGAAACATTTTATTAAGTTTTAAAACTTTTATATTGGTAAAATTATTTTTATTCCTAAAGCTTTCTATATATATATATATATATATATATATATATATATATATATATATATATATATGTTCTGAAATCTCTAAACTTATTTATTTTCAACTAAAATATTCTAGATTGCGATGCAAAAAAAAAAAAAGACATATTAATGTTTATTTTATATTTAGATGAAAATTACCACTGAGTTGGTAATTACAATTAAGTAATTTACAAACCATCTGTACGTAGTGAAGGCAAAAGATGTTTTTATATATGAAGCATTTTTACCCAAACAGAAACTATATTTTTAATTTATACATACAGGTCTAATCACCCCCAACAAGTCAAAACTTTGAGCTAATTGTCTTAAAGAAATGTTTTTAATTTGCCTCAAAACTGTTTTCGTAGCATTGATATAAGATTCTTTAAAGCATATTTAAAAATTAATTCCTATCCCAATTGTTTTTTTTTCTTGTATTTACTGAGTTTTATCTCAGCTGAACTTTTCATCTGCCACCGCTGTCTTTTTACCTATGCACTACTGCGACACGTTATTCCAAGATAAGGGTTCACTCTGGATGTGTCGTGCTGTGGCCACTGAGGCAGTAACAGAGTCAGTTGAAGAGTGATAGCATAATGTTCAAATGTGTTGTGACATAACGTAAATAAAAGTTCACTAATGTTATTATTCATACAAAAAACAATGGTATTATTCATTGTACATAAACTCCACATTGAAATCCTGAGTTTCAGCAATCCAACACCTATAAAATATCAAAGCTTAGAGGTTTGTTAGCACTGACCATCCTATGGCTGTTATAACCGTTGTTGTTGTCAACCACACCCTAGTCATTTTGGGTATGACTTCGCATGGGTCCCGTGAAATGAAGCAGATTTGACGAAGAAATAACCAGAGCCGTAGATGTTTAAAAACTTAACAAGAGGTGATTTATTTACAAACAAAACATTTTAAAGAAAAATTAACTATTCGTGAATGCTAATTTTCATCCAAAGACAAGATCTAACTGGATCACCTCCCTATTTGAGAGTTCAGCTGGGAGTGCCTCCCACTTCTTTCTTCTCCAAACAGGAAACCTCGATTTTAGGGGAGATTACCCCCTCCCCTTTTTATCTTCGTCTGTGGGGTAGCCGAAGTGCCCTTGGTGCCTGACCGACTCGGTCACACAAATTCTTTTCTCTGCCGGTGCGTTGATAAACTACACGCTTGACACACCCAACAGTCCGTGCCTCAGGAAGACCATTACTGGCGCAATGCTGTGGTTTTCAAATGTTCGGTGTCTTACTATGAACAAAAGTCCGCTTTAACCAACGCATGTCTTGACCACCGACAGAGACGGACGAGACTCTTAAAGTCACAAAATAATTATAAAATAATTTCTAATAAAAGAAAAGGATGTAGAAGAATTTTGGTAATTCGGTCGGTAAAGGCAGTGATCTCATAACCTGAGGGATGTCAGGTGGAGGCTCGCGCCATATCAGCTGTACTCAGTAACAGCGACTAGAGCACATAAAATAGGTTCGTTGTCATAACATTCTCCAAGTTCCCAAACGATACCTCTGGAGGTGGAGGGCAAGCCTTGTGGTATCCTTGGTACCTGCTTCTAAATTACGAGGACCTACTTGAGCAAAATGTCGTTCTTTTACCCTAGAGGAACTCATCAAACGAAAGGCGCACCCCTTCTGGACGTTTAGTCAAAAATCAGCCTTCGTTGTTGTTGTCTTATGCCACTTGGTAAAACCAAGCAGGATTGAGCCGGAGACTACTTCGCATTAAGGTAAAGGGGTGGCCTTTCGTTTTGACGAGCATCTCAAGGGTGAAAGTATGACTTATGTACAAGTGGGTCCTCGTAATTTTGAATCAGGGACCAGGCAGAAAATCCATAGGCTTGGCCTGCCCCCCCCCAGAGGTATTGATTGAGAACTTGAAGGACATGGTGACCACGAACCGATTTTAAGTACCCCAGTTACCTTTAACGAACATGGCGAATTTTAGGCCGGCTTGGGGTCCCAACCCGTTGCCTTCCAGTTACGAGAGTGCTATCTTTGCCAACTCAGATTCCGGGGGTTATAACAACTGTTATCACCCCCAAACGAAATAAATTACTGCTAATAATGTTTGTTACAACAAAAGAGTCATACACATTTTTAACTATTCACGCTACTTGAAGGAAACAATTTCACTCATTTTATTGTTTATTTACTTTATACCGCCTCAAATACAATTTAGTTAAAATAAATTTGTTTTAAAATGTATAAAACGTCAATATTGTACATAAATTAGACATGCGTCAAAATACAAATAGGGTTGTTTTCGCTATTATTATTTCTTTTTTCTTTATATTTACAGCATACTTTCTTTTAAAATCTATAATGTATTTTATGGTCTTAAAGGCATCCAAAAATAAAAATGGTTACATTTTGTATAGAAGAATTTCATATAAAAAGCTTTTAAATGAACTCAATTTAACAGTAGAATCGTAGAAGTTTCGGTCTACCTAAACCACGTTCTGAGTGAAACTGACCTGGATTAATATGAATCCGTGTTGTTATTCAAATTACGAAATGACATTTATTCATTTTTACACATGAATTTATTATAATAATTGATGTTGTTTTTGTCTTGTTCAACTTGGCGAAACGAAGGACGATTGAGCTATATGCTACTTGTGTTAAGACAAAGGGGTGCGCCTTTCGTTTTAACTAGCACCTCAGGGGTGAAAGTACGACTTCTTGCTTAAGTGGGTCCTCCTATTTTAGAAGAATGGACAAAGCAGAACACAATTGGCTTGACCTGCCACCCCTATAGTTATAGATCGAAAACTTGGAGGACATTGTGACCACGAAAATATTTTACGTTCCCCAGATATCTACAACATACACAGCGTATCTTAAGCCTGCTCGAGGTCCCAAAACGTAACCCTTCTGTTACGAGAGCGTTGACTGTTCTGACTGAGCCCCCACGGTTCGTAATAAATGATAAAAAAATGAAGCATTACAATATCGAAAACTGTGTATATTTAGAAAAATATATAGACAATTTTAATGGAATTATTTAGTTTCTGAACAATCAAGATTTCTTACAAAGTTCAGACAAAGTTTGAACAACCCTTTTTTATACATATTTTGTATATTTTTTACATGTAGGTATTTCACAGTTAAAACAAATGCCTAAAGTTTTATTTGCACACTAAGAATCTTAGGAATGAACATTTTTTAGCATATGCAAATATTCTATAATATTATACTTTCATAGTTTTTTATGGGTATAACATTAGGAAAAGTCAGGAAATTTATTGCAATTTCGTTAGAAACATTTTGAAAAAATGGGCGCAAAATAGTTTTTAGGTCAAAGTGGCCATTCAGCGGTTTTGTAAATTAATAGCTAACAGAAATAGTTTTTAAATTAACAGAAATAAATAGTTGTTAAACTAACAGAAATAGTTTTTAAATTAACAGAAATAAATAGTTTTTAAACTAACAGAAATAGTTTATAAAGTAACAAAAATAAATAGTTCTTAAACTAACAGAAATATTTTTTAAATTAACAGAAATAAATAGCTTTTAAAGTAACAGAAATAATTTTTATTTAGCAGAAATAAATAGTTGTTAAACTAACATAAATAGTTTTTAAATCCCAGAAATAAATAGTCTTAAACGTATTTAATATTATAATCCAATTTTATATACTCTTACATAAATACTAGATAAACCAACAGGCGCTGTAATGTTTTAACGATGTAAATCCAAAAATTGTAAAATGTTTATAAATAAATTATAAATTAGACCGTTTTGATTGAAAAATAACAAACAAAAATATTTTAAAAATACTTCCAGCCTCCACGCGCATTCATCACAAACTTGAATAGAGTAAATTAGAACTCCCACATCGCCAATACGGAGATTCGATCCTGCGCTTTGTCGTATTGAAAACAGTTGCCACTGTGCCACAGACGCTTGAGCAGTGATGGGTTTCTAGCGGGATTATAATAATCTCAACAAAAGCGCAATTCTGTATTTTTAATAAAGAAGTGTTTTCTATCGGATAAAATTGTGAATCCATTCTTGAATCAACTTAATTACATACACAAAATTTCATAAAAATAAGTCCGGCCATTTCAGAGGAGTTATATTATAAACACACGGACATTTATATATAAAGATACAATTTAACCCTTCGTGCACCTCATTAACTCGAGCGCGCTAAACTGGCCAAACTGTGCACAAAGGCTCTAATTTGACGTCAGCCAATAGGAATGCGATTATATCTACTTCAACATTCTCAAATATATTCAACATGCAAGTGGTTAACAACCCTAAAATGTTGAAGAAAACGACCATAAAAGTACTTTTTTTTTAAATTCAAGAAAGTTACACAAAACTATGTGAATGTAAAATATACGTATTCACATTGAGCTTAAAATAAACAATATTAAAGTTTATAGGAAAACCCAACATTCAGGATTATTATAGAGGACGAAACTTCACCAGATCATTTTAACGAGAGAGGGAAGGAAAAGATTAAGAAAAATTATTTATTAACTGTTCACTGTATATTTGACTATAAATAAGTATATAGACATATAGAAATATCAGATATACTTCAGAGACTTACCTTTATTTATACTTCTTACCTTTATTTATAAA
>CM063511.1:129432885-129447885 GCA_032207245.1 Pardosa pseudoannulata
TTACTAAACAAATAACATCTCGAAGAGATACTCCCATAAGAAAACTCATGGATATTATATTTATAACTTATCATTTTCAACGGTTTATATACCTGTAAGATAATAACTATTGTTTTATATCGCTATTTACTTCACAAAATTAAACCTACTTTCTAATATACAATTGTTATATTTTAACTTAACAAATAATATATGTTAAAGAAAAAATACGCTAAACAGATATATTTCTTATAAATTCTTGTCGGTGTAATTAATCCTACAATATTATTACAATTATCATACATTAAATTTACATGCGTTTTCATTATTTAAGATTTCTGAATAATAATCTTGGATTCTGAATAGAAGAGACTCTGACCCCCCTCATGTTTGATTTATAGGGCAGAGATAAAATCTCCCGCACACTTTAATCACCTCCGGACACTGCAAGAAGGTCCTTTGACAATGTCCGATAGCGCCGAAAATTATTTAGCCTCAATTTATTTTAATTACAGTGTATTTAGAAGGAAATGATTTAGGTATACACGAATCTTAACTTCCGATAGCCATTAAATTAATGACTTTACAGATATGAATTTACAATATTATGATAATGCCTTCATTTTCCGCGTTTGTGTAAGTACAATGTACATTATAAAATGAATAATAATCTGCATTCTTTCTGAGGACACAGAGGCAGTTAATAGAGTAGTATTTATTAAGCTGAATTGAAAATATGCTTAATTACAAGTACTGATCTATAGTTGATTAGATTTTCCTAAACTTGTATGCAATCCCCCCAATGCGTTTTAGAGGGATAGAACATGAACATAAATGTGACTGTTTAATGTGATTATAAACGCTTAAATCGTTGCAGTTTTGTCAGTTTATCGTTCCAATTTTTAAAAACAGATTTTCTTGTTTGCATTGTATTGCTTGAGCAGCTTTATAAATCATTAAACTGGTTTTAAATGCCTTAAATTTTTGCTTATCTATCCAGTGGTTATGCTACTGTTTACAGATGTGTACAGATATGGATTTACAATATTATGATAATGCCTTCATTTTCCGCGTTTGTGTAAGTACAATGTACATTATAAAATGAATAATAATTTTCATTCTTTCTGTGGACTCAGAGGGAGTTAATAGAGCAGTATTTACTACGCTGAATTGAAAACATGCTTAATTACAAGTACTGATCTATAGTTCATCAGATTTTCCTAAACTTGTAATCAATCCTCCCAATGAGTTCTATAGGCATAGTAGATGAACATAAATGTGACTATTTAATGAATCTATAAACACTTAAATCGTTGCTGTTTTGATCGTTTATCGTTCGAGTTTTTAAAAACAGATTTTCTTGTTGGTATTGTATTGCTGGAACAGCTTTATAAATAATTAAACTGGTTTTAATTGCCTTAAATTTTCGCTTATCTATCCAATGGTTATGCTACTGTATTCATATTCTGTTTAATATTTATAATTAATAACTTTCGTATTCCAAATAATTTTTATGTTATTCAGTGTTTATAACTTACCTCTTCTGCATTCAAACAGTCAAAATATGGATTGCCAACCAGGTTATGCTACTGTATTCATATTTTGTTTAATGTTTCTAATAAATGACTTTTGCATTCCAACGAATTTTTATGTTATTCAGTGTTCCTAACTCATCTCTTCTGTATTGAAACAGTCAAATTATGGGTTACCAACGAGGTTTATGCTACTGTATTCCATATTTTGTTTAAATGTTTCTAATAAATAACTTTTGCATTCCAACTAATCTTCATTTAAGTTTTTTAATGATTTATAACTTAATTTTCAAAATAAATCTGAAATTTAACATTGTCAAAATTATTTAATTGATAATTTTATTTTACCAACTGTAACAATAAGTTACATTCGGTTCAGCTTTTTTACCTCTTCCAGTGAGTCATCGTCAAAGACATACCAGAACAGAACCGGTTTGAACTAGATAGAAACTTCTGACTTCTCCAAACCAATAGAAGGGTACGTTTGTTCGGGGAATTTTTATCCCCCGCCGTTCTGGAGTAGACCCCAGTTTTTCTTCTCCGTGAGGAAGTCTGATTTTTTTAGAGGACAAGGTTGTGACCAGAGGAGAGTAGAAGGTGAACGCTGCTGGTGTCCACGGCTTGCGGAATAGACCTTTTGAGGAAAATGATCGCCATATTGTTTTTTAAGGCCGGCGCCGACTCGAGAGTCATCGATATCTACAAATGGTAAGTGGATTACAGTTGTATTCCTTAGGCATTTATTTAATTGTATAAATTCATTTAATCAAGACATATTCGTCGATGTGTTTATTAATGAGTATTAATTTCTTCTTTCTCAAACACTAGGCCAACGTAACATTATTTTTACACCAGCTTATGAGTAGATATGGGTAAATTTCTCTATGACGTCAGAGTTATTCTGAGTAATTTCAACTAATTCGGTAATTTAAATTTGAGTCTTTGTAGTTTTCTTTTCACTTTTTGAGACAGTTACTGTGATACATATCTGCAATAAATTAAAATAAAACTATTCTTCAATCTAAAAGTATCTTCTAAATATTATACTTTTATCTTTCGATAATCACCAGTAAAATAAATTCTTTTCACTTTTTACCACATTGATACAATTATTTCTTATCTTGTAACGAATTCTTGTTACCGTAAATTCCCAGTTACAGACTTATCTACAACCGCGTGAAAAAACGGCATAAGGTAGAAATAGCGAACGAGCCTTTTGTGAGCACTTGAAGTGATCTCATCTTTACCTTATGAAAGGACATTGTTTCGCACATAATATGATGCTGAACAGAGAATTGTTAACACCAAGGAGAATCTCAATCATTTTGCCTGAGAAATTCATTAGGATGCTGGTGAAGTGTTTCCAATGTTAGTTTCAATGGCATCCCGAAGAAAGAGTCTCGCATGACAGAAATCTTCTATATTATAAGGTAAGCAGCAATACTTCCTTACCTTGTTCTGCAAAGGTTTGTTCAGAGACATCGATTAATGATGTCCTATAGATCATCGAGATTACTCCCGATTACTTCAAACTCCCCTTGGAATCGGGCTTACACCTGTCCAGCTATAGTTCTACAAGCGGTTACTCACCACGTCATCAACTAGATGTCCGATCAGCTGAGTTGGAAATCTGCGGGCAGACGACGATATAAAAAGACCGAGGTTCATGGTCCAGAGTGATTTTTGACCTATCGAGTCTCCTGTGAACTACTCATCTGCTGATAGCTTTGGGAGAGCGATAGAGTGTCCGCCCCCCTTTTCCTCCGAATGATTAGGAAGCTGATTCCTGTAACGTTCATCATTACATTGTTTATAGCATCGTTTTCATCTGTGTCTTCATCATAACTTTAGCATTTTGTGTTTCTAATAAAGATTTTTATTCTGTACGTAGGCCTCCGCTATTCTTTTTGGTGCTCACTTAGAGTCGAGTACGCTACAATATATTTAACATTTATGATTATGTGCTATTGTTTATTTTTTAATATACTATTGATGGTTAATCAACTTAAATTTCATATTTTATTTTTCTAATTAAAAATCTTAAAAATATCATAAATAGGGATTTTCAATTATGAGAATTTCCATTTAAAAAAATCACATATCCTACGAGAAAAATGACATCATACTTTTAGCAAGTATATGCATCCTTTTATAAAATGCATTTTAATTATGTCTTAATATAAAAAAGCATAATTAAATGTAAGTTTGATAGAAAATATATTTTAATTCAATTTAATTGTAAAATACATTATAAGTAATTTGATATGTAAAGATATATATATCAGAACAAAAGATTTAATATAAATTTTATTGAGTTAATTAATGAATCGTATTTTCTGCAACAAAAAATAATGACATTAGTTAATCAATTTTATTTTGCTCCTCTTTTAATAAAATTAAGATATTGCTGTTTAAATTGGGAAAAAATTTTTGAGTCCAATTATACAAAAAATTGTCAGTTTTCATGGAGTATTATATCCATTTTCAATAAATTTAATTAATGAATAATCATTTCAATTTTTCATACATTAAGACTGAAACTTCATGACAAATTTCAACACTGGTTAATCTAGTAATTCTTTATTGTTTCATTAGTTATTAATTAATCAATATAATAATGAATTAAATCAAATATTAGTGGAACTAAAACATATTGTATGTAATATAATAAATTTAAATTAAATTAATTAGCGGTTAAACATTTTTATTAATCGTAAGTTAAAAACAAAACTTCTATCGCATATCATCCACCTTTAATGTAATAAACAATTTTTAAATTTAATTAATATTACATATTTTAAAAGGGTGCAAATCACTGTTAACCCTTCAAAAATTAGAACGCCTTAGTTTTACATTTTTAAATTTCTAGATGGTTCTGGGTCTTTTTAAATAAACACATTAAAATATATGAGTTACAAATTGCATAATTATAAAATCTCTGTATTTTACATCATAGCTTTCTTGGTAGCTATTAAATTTTAACACTTCGTGTGCGGGCAACGTATTTTTACATTTTTTGCAGTCTGTCACTGGAGCGCGGGTCACGTAAAATTACGTATTTAATAGATTTGTGGTGGATTCCCGCTGGGTGTTGTTTACGTTGCTATGTAACGATTTGCATTTTTTCTTTATGATTATACAAGTTATGATTGTCGAGTTACTCGGTCTTTTGTTGCGTTATTTCGACTTCAATCGAATTCCTAGCACCAGAACGTACAAGTCGTGTTTTGAAAATTTGAAGCTTTTTTTTTATTTTTGAATACAAAATTGATAAAATGAGCCGTTGTTCCAAAGATAGTGATGAAGAAATGTGCACTGACAGATTATCGGACTTTAATTTTAAAAATCGTTTATGTTTGTGATTTCGCAAAAATATTGTTTTTTGTTGTTAAATAATCATACAGTATAGATAAAAGTGTAAAATAAGAAAGTTTTCTTCATAAAAACAAATTAGTTTTCTATTTACTGCGATTTTCCAGAATAACTAAGCTTTCTCGCGATTCACGAAAAAACGACCACTTCAAGCGTAAGTTGGCAATGAAGTATACCCTCATGCCAAGTGTTAAATACATTTTACTAAAAATGGTGTATTTTCAACTTGAGTTCACTGTAAGTAAGAAAATATTGCACATATTGATTACATATATTCATAGTAAACACATTATAGATCTACAATTGAATTTCTATCTACTTTTTTCTCTGTTGTTTATTTCAATTTATGATATTTAAAATGGAAAATTTAACATTATTTTAGCTTTTTTGAAAATTCAATCTTCTAGTGTAATATTTCTAGTAAATTTTAAGAATTTAAATAGGTGGAGAATGATATCTAATAATTATTGTTTAAGAAAAAACAAATTATATTAATGAAACTGACTTTCTGTTGTTGCAAGTCTGCACACAGTGAGACATTACATATTTTAAATACGTAAGGGGGCAAATCACTGTTATACATTTAAAAGTTAGAACGTCTTAGTTTTACATTTTTTAAATTTCTAGATGGTTCTGAGTCGTTCTAAATAAACTCATTAAAATATACGAGTGACAACCTGTATATAATATATTTGTATTTTATATCATAGATTTCTCGGAAGCTAATAAACTTTAAATACATTTTTCTAAAAATGGTGTATTTTCAACTTGAGCTCACTGTAAATAAGAAAATATTGCACATATTGATTTCAAATTTTCATAGTAGACACATTATAGATCAACAATGAAACTCTATCGTATTTTTTCTCTGTTGTTTATTTCAATTATTAATTATGGTATTTGAAATGAAAAATTTAACATTATTTTAGATTTTTTGAAAATTCAATCATCTAGTGTAATATTTCCAGCAAATTTTAAAAATTTAAATAGGTGGATAATGATATCTAATAATTATTGTTTAAGAAAAACAATTTATATTAATGAAACTGACTTTCTGTTGTTGCAAGTCTGCACACAGTGAGTCATTACATATTTTAAATACGTAAGGGGGTAAATCACTGTTAAACCTTTAAAAGTTAAAACGTCTTAGTTTTACATTTTTTAAATTTCTAGATGGTTCTGAGATGTTCTGAGTAAACCCTTTAAAATATACAAGTTACAATCTTTATAATTATAAAATCACTGTATTTTACATCATAGCTTTCTCGGAAGCTAATAAACTTTAAATACATTTTACTAAAAATGGTGTATTTTCAGCTGGAGCTCACTGTAAATAAGAAAATATCACACATATTGCTTTCAAATTTTCATAGTAAACACATCATAGATCTACAATGGAACTCTACCTACTCTTTTCTTTGTAGTTTATTTCAATTAGTATTTACGATATTTGAAATGAAACATTTAACATTATTTTAGCTTTTTTGAAAATTTAATCTACATAGTGTGATATTTCTAGTTAATTTTAAAAATTTAAATAGGTAGAGAATGAGATCCAATAATTATTGTTTACCTAAAAGCAAATTATATTAATGAAACTGAATTTCTGTTGTTGCAAATCTCCACAAAGTGTGTCATTACATATTTTAAATAGGTAAGGGGGCAAATCACTGTTAAACCTTCAAAAATTAGAACGTCTTAGTTTTACAATTTTTTTTATTTCTTGAAGGTTCTGAGTCGTTTTGAATAAACCCATTAAAATATAGGAGATACAATCTGTATAATTGTAAAATATTTGTATTTTGTATCATAAATTTCTCGGAAGCTAATAAACTTTAAATACATTTTTCTAAAAATGGTGTATTTTCAACTTGATCTCACTGTAAATAAGAACATATTGCACATATTAATTTCAAATATTCATAGTACACACATTATAGATCAACAATGAAACTCTATCTACTTTTTTCTCTGTTGTTTATTTCAATTAGTATTTATGCTATTTGAAATGAAAAATTTAACATTATCTTAGCTTTTTTGAAAATTCAATCTTCTAGTGTAATATTTCTAGTAAATTTTAAAAAATTCAATAGGTCTAGAAAGATATCTAATAATTATTGCTTACGATAAAACAAATTGTTTTAATGAAACTGACTTTCTCTTGTTGCAAGTCTGCACACAGTGTGTCATTACATATTTTAAATACGTAAGGGGCAAATTACTGTTAAACCTTTAAAAATTAGAACGCCTTAGTTTTACTTTTTTAAATTTCTAGATGGTTCTGGTTTGTTTTAACCCTCCGAGTGGAACACATCGAGGAAAAAAAGTCTTTAAAAATACGCGAAAGGTTTATTGTGTCAGTGGTGAAGTCGTTCTATGATTTTTTACTTCACCTTTAGTTGACTACAATGGAATACGGAAAACCCACCCTCGTTATTGTTCCTTTACTTCCGGTTATAAATAGATATATAAATAGATATTGTAGATTGTTAATTTTTCATACACATAAAGCTCGTCAAGTCTCGAAGATCATTACATAAGAATTAATAGATTCTAAAAGTATAAATAAAAAATATTCTTTGAGAGACTTCTTTATATTTTTTACGAATGTCATCCAAGATATTTAAGTGGTGGAATTAGAGATACATCTGTTACCGCAAACGAAATACTTCGAATTAGAGATTTACAAGGCCTAAAAAGTTATAAGCGTCTGTGTGCCTCAGGAGGTAGGGGTGCATCTATCAAAAAATGTCAGTCAAAGAGGGGTGCAGTTTCTAAACAATCAACCTGATTCTCCTACCACAAAATTCTATGGAGGAAAGCACTGACAGAAATGTACACTACATCCATTTTCGGAGAGTTTTTGGAGGTCAAAAATTGTACGTGACAGCCACTTTTAAGACATCATTGGTTTGCCGGAATTGTACGTGCAAACCGCTTAGAGGGTTAAATGAACCCATTAAAATATACGAGTTATGACCTGTATATTTATAAAGTCTATGTACTTTACATCATAGATTTCTTGGAAGCTTATAAACATTTTACTAAAAATGGTGTATTTTCAACTTGAGCTCACTGTAAATAAGAAAATATTTCACATATTTATTTCAAATATTTATAATAAATACATTATAGATATAAGATGAAGATCTATCTACTTTTTTCTTTGTAGTTTATTTCAATTAGTATTTACGATATTTGAAATGGAAAATTTAACATTAGTTTAGCTTTTTTGGAAATTTAATCTGTTAGTGCAATATTTCTAGTAAATTTTAAGAATTTAAATAGGTGGAGAATGATATCTAATAATTATTGTTTACCAAACAGAAAATTATATTAATGAAACTGAATTTCTGTTGTTGCAAGTCTGCACACAGTGTGTCATTACATATTTTAAATACGTAATGGGGCAAATTACTGTTCAACCTTAAAAAATTAGAAATTCTTAGTATTACTTTTTATAATTTCGAGATGGTTCTGAGTCATTTTAAGTAAACCCATTAAAATACACAAATTACAAACTGTATTTACAACTGTAAAATATTTGTATTTTATATCATAGGTTTCTCGGAAGCTAATAAACTTTAAATACATTTTACTAAAAATGGTGTATTTTCAACTTGAGCTCACTGTAAATAAGAAAATATTGCACTTATTGATTTCAAATTTTCATAGTAAACACATTACAGATCTACAATAAAACTCTATCTACTTTTTCTTTGTAGTTTACTTGAATTACTATTTATGATATTTTAAATGGAAAATTTAACATTATTTTAGCATTTTTGAAAATACAATCATCTAGTGTAATATTTCTAGTAATTTTTTAAATATTAAATAGGTGAAGAATGATATCTAGTTTATATTGTTTACGAAAAAATTTATATTTCTGTTGTTGCAAATCTGCACACAGTGTGCCAGAAAAATTAAAAAATTTTTAATGCAAAATCTCACTTTTCTTTTTATAAAAAGTTCTTATCTTTTAAAAATGAAGATATTGCTCAAAACCTATTAAATGAGAGTAGAGAACGAATGCTGAAAATATTAAATAGCTGGAGATATCTGATAATTATTGTTTACGAAAAAGCAAATTATATTTCTGTTGTTGCAAGTCTACAGATGGTGTGCAAGAAAAATTTAAAAAAAAATTAACGCAAAATCTCACTCACTTTTAATAAAAAGTTCTTATTTTATAGAAATAAAGAAATTACTCAAAACGTATTAAATGAGAGTAGAGAACGAATGCTGAAAATATTAAATAGGTGGAGAATGATATCTGAAAATTATTGTTTACTAAAAACAAATTATATTTCTGTTGTTGCAAGTCTGCAGATGATGTGTCAAAAAATTAAAAATTTTTATGCAAATTCTCATTTTTCTCTTTATAAAAAATACTTATTTTTTAATAATAAAGAAATTCCTCAAAACTTATTAAATGAGATTAGAGAACGAATGCTGAAAATATTATGCTGAAAATATTAAATAGGTGGAGAATGATATCTGATAATTATTGTTTACGAAAAAACAAATTATATTTCTGTTTTTGCAAGTCTCCAGATAGTGTGTCAGAAAAATTAAAAATTTTTAATGCAAAATCTCACTTTTCTCTTACTAAAATGTTCATATTTTTTAGAAACTCTTCAAAAGTTTTTAAATGAGATTAGAGAACGAATGCTGAAAATATTACGTATTTAAATAATAATCATTAAGGACATGATAAGTCAAAAAATAAGAAAAAATCTTATATTTAAACTTGCTGAAATGTGATATGTCTCTTTAATTTGGTGCCACAAAGAGCAGCATTTCCTTCTGAAATATCATTTTACAAATTTAACCATTACATTAAACCCAGGCACTCAAATCTTAAACAATTTTTAAGACCTTACAACTTTTGACTGTTTTCAACGCAATTAAGTAAACCTATTAATCAAGACAATCATTAATCGTGCCTCAAATTACACTTTGACCCTTTGTGGTGTAAGACAACCCCGATTTGTGGGTATTTCGCTGATGTACAGCAATTTTCTGTTACCGGTCTCCCATTTTCTCGCGTAATGTGGCTGAACTTAAATCCCTCCTACATTTCAGTACTTTGTCAGTCTGCGTTTTAAATTAAATATATAAATGAATACTTTTATCGTAAACAAACGTTAATAATGGAATTAATTGAACCTTATAAAATTTTAAATCGAAACAAACAGAAGATGTTTAATGAGACTTACATTTTGAAGTTTTAAAAATCGGATATCATGTAATTAAATCTACTTTTTCAATTAAATTTGCTGTGGAGCCATTTAACTACTTGTTTATCCTAATTTGTGAAAATATAACAATATATAAAAAATATTTTAATGCTGGAATTATTTATATATTCATTTAAACTTTTATTGTTAAAATTCATTATATGCCTCCGATTTATTTATGTGTACTAAAAGCTTTATAGACTAAAGGAATGTAATTGTTTAGTTTTTTCCTCAGAAAAATAACCTGATAACATTCATTCTGAATGATTTTAGATAAAACGATACTTTCTAACATTTTTAAACATACAGAGTATAATAAAGATTTGGAACATTTGAATTTAAGTCACTCTTATAATTCAGTATTTTGTCAGTATGAGTTTTAAATTATGGCACAAGAAAAATGTTCCAAATTATGTCAAAATTCATGATAGTACCAAAAACGGTATATTGATAGTAGACTCGGGTATAAATAGCGTATTGAATTACAATATGTCGGCTTTAGCATGATCCATTAATGCAAGATCTTCTAACATATTTAAAATTGCCAAACTATTATAAAGATTTTAACATTTTTCAAACATACAGAGTATAATAAAGATTTAGAACATTTGAACTTAATCACTCTTACAATTCAGTGCTTTGTCAGTATGAGTTTTAAATTATACGGCATGGCACAAGAAAAAAATTCCAAATTGTATCAAACTTCATGGTGGCACAAAAAACGAAATATCGAAAGTAGATTCAACTACAAATAACATATTGAATTACAATATGTCGGCTTTAGCATGATCGATTAATGCTAGATCTTCTAACATATTTAAAATTGCCAAACTATTATAAAGATTTTAACATTTTTCAAATATACAGAGTATAATAAAGATTTTTAACATTCGAACTTAATCACTCTTACAATTCAGTGCTTTGTCAGTATGAGTTTTAAATTATACGGTATGGCACAAGAGAAAAATTCCAAATTATATCAAAATTCATGATGATACCAAAAACAGCATATTGATAGTAGATTCGGATATAAATAGCATATTTAATTACAATATGTCGGCTTTAGCATGATTGAGTAATGCGAGATATTTTAACATATTTAAAATTACCAAACTGTTATAAAAATGTGTAACATGCTAACTTATATCCTTCCTACAATTCAGTACTTTGTCTGTATGGGTTTTAAATTTTATGGCATGGCATAAGAAAAAAGTTCCAAAGTATATCAAAAGACATGATGGCATCATAAATGGCATATCGAAATATAGATTAAGGGAATGTCATTTATAATTAAAGCTGGATATTTCTTCTATAATAAAAACCTGATATGGATAAATTGTTAAGCGTATAGATTCTGAAAGGTCATAGATAAAGTAATATAAGCTTAGATAAAGAAATACTTATTAACACATTTCCAATTCACAAAGTATTTCAAAGATTTTAACATTCATACTTAAATATCTTTTACAATTCACTACTTTGTCAGTCTGCGTTTTAAATTAAATATATAAATGAATACTTTTATCGTAAATAAACATTAATAATAGGATTATTTAAACCTTATAAAATTTTAAATTTAAACAGAGCAATGGTTAACGAGACATTAGTTTTGAAATTTCAAAATCCAGATTGTATATAATTATATTTGCAGTTTAAACAGTTGTTTAATAAATGTTTATCCTAACTTATTAAAATTAATCTATTTTATAAAAAAATTTATGCTGGAATTCTTTATATATTCATTTAAACAATTTTTTGTTTGAAATGATTATATGCTTCCAAGTAAGCATTGTTAATTTTTAGATATATTAAATTTGCTAATGTGGATCACAATTTTTATAGAGAAAGGGAATGTCATTTTTAATTAAAGCTATATATTTCTTCCAAAAAAACCTGATTTGGAAAGCTTGCTAGACGTATAAGTTCTGAAAGGTCTTAGATAAGGTGATATAAGCTTAGATAAAGCGATACTTATTAACACATTTTCAATTCACAAAATAATACAAAGATTTAACATTTAAAGTTAAATCTCTCTTACAATTCAGTACTTTGTCAGTCTGAGTTTTAAATTAAATATATAAAGAAATATAATTTTATCGTAAATAAACGTTAATAATAGAATGAATTAAGCCTTATAAAATTTTATCAAACGCCATGATAGCACCCTAAACTGCTTATCGAAAGTAGATTCGGTTGCAAATAACATATTGAATTACAATGTGACGACTTTGACAAGAGTGACACAGAAAAGCAACTGCACTGTTCAATGTGCAAGAGCTTTACGGTTGCATGAAGGAAAAAATTATTTCTAAGTCTATTAACAGTTGTGGCATTGTTTGGAAAAAGCCTTCTAGCTCGGCAAGGCTTAGCGCATTGGAACTGTGGCACTTTTTTTCTTCTGTCATTGAGTTTCCCTCTTCTTCCAGTATATCCACTTCAAATGTGAAGTTATTCGAATCGGTGGTTCTATTTTTTACAGTATTTTGAAAGTGGGACTTTCACCACAATAATCTTGCATATAAATTGACATATAAATTAACTTTGCTGTCTAAAAACTGTATGTTCATAAAAGTGTTCCTCCTATCGAAAGTTTTATTTAAATTAATATTCCCTCGCTATTAGTTCAAGCGTGTATTTTTAAGACATGATTTAATTTTAATCCATATGCTATAAAAAATATTCATTTTAGTAGTGTTTATTAAATGCGTTATATATAGTTTATTTAGTAGTGTGTATTATAAAATGTAATTTAGACAAAAAGATAATATTTTATTTTAAAAAACTGTTACTAACTATATCTTACTTAAAATATAGCTTTATTGGATTTAATTTTTATGCCACAGTCCTAAGAACAATAAACTTATTAACATTATTACACTTAACATTATTACAGCAAGCATTCTTAGAAAATATGAACAAAAAACAATCTTAATTGCAATGTTACATTTATAAAATTTCTAAAATATTGAAAAAAACAATTGATAAATTATAATGGTCTAATCACATTCGTGTTTAATAACTTTTAATTTTTAATTTGTTAGACAAATAATCAGTAAAATTAAAACAAATGACACTTATAAATGCCACTGAAATATTTCATATATTCATAAAGTTGAAATAGTTTAGATCTGAAAACATGCTTCAAGTTATTATCAGCACTAATTATAGTGTCTATAGACATAACAATAAAACTAAAAAATTAAAATTTCCTTAATAGATTTCTAATTTTAAAAATATATATAAATATTGAATTACTATCACCTATATCTAGAACTAAAACATAAATATTTTTGTCGTCCGCTATCTAGTGGTGACCTGAGGAACCTATCGTAAGTCGACCTCCAACAAGGGTTATCGTAGGTTGTCCAATGTAATGTAGGGGCTCTAATGTAAATTTAACTGTTCTTTCTAAGCTTAAATGTTTAAGTGTTGTTTCGTAACTTTTCTGTGCTATTTTAGAATATACTAATAAATAAGTCGAGAACTACCCGTTGTTACTGTTTATTGATGAACAGTTACATAACAGTAAAATTCTAACGACGAACACGCTTGAGTAAAATTTTTTAGAACACTACAAACTAAAGCATAAATTAAGTAACTGCTCCAGGCATGTCCTAACAACAGTGCAAACAATAGGAATAAACACATGAAAGAAATGTTAAAATAATGTCTCTTTTAAAGAGAAGGCAAATGAAATTCAAAACATTTATGATGTAGTCAAAACTACACTCAATTTTATATTACATACAGTGTGATTTTAGAGGCTACAGCACAAGTACTACAAATAAAAATTTCTATATTGAATCTAATCAAAGAATCGTGAAATTTTTCTTTCTAAAAAATAAACTCAGATTTCTTAAAATATTATAAAAAAATATCTGGTTAAAAAAAAGAATTCAGCATTAGAGGGAAATGTATAATTCAATTAACCTTAAGAATTTTTTCTGATATTTTTAGGCTAAGGTATTTTCTTGCTTGTAGTGATATTATCATTGGATTACATGTTCGTGGAATTAGCTTAAGCTAATTTAGTATGTTTTCTCGCTTAATGCATAAATTATAACTAAATTCTATAAAAAAGAAAGTACTAAATGTTAGTTTTTTATTCTATTTTCCATATATTTTGAACAATTTATAGAATTTGACACGTTTTCTCAATTACTAATGTAAACTCAGTGTATTATTTTAAAGGGAAATTAATAATTTTTGTATTACTCTATAAAACTAGAATATAGCCCAACGTATGGCGGGATCAGTAAAATTTTTAATTTTCCAGATTTGTAAAGTACTCTATGAGGCATGTAAAAAAGGTTTGTTTTTTAACTAGTCTAATCTGGTACAAGTGCAATAATTTGTTTATCTTCCCTGACCGCATGTTAGTTGCCAACTTTAATTTATCTTGTCATATTACGTGATAGGATGGACAGCAGATGTTTTAATATTGACAATGATTATTTGGTGTTATATATGAATGATATCCAAAATTTAGCGAATCGATTGCAAACCATGTTGTTACGTATAAAAAACAAACACAAACGAACAAACTTCTTAATTTTCAAAGATATATAACTTAAACGCTAGATATTTATTACTCCGTGAAATAGACGCATAGACTTTTAGGAAAAGAATTTCTTGTTAATATCAGTGATAAAATTTCATTGAAACAAAAAATAATCGATGATTAAATTGAAAATTATCACATATGTACCTAATATATTATTTAACCCAAATATAAAAGAGAATTATTTACGTAATATCTAAGTTCAATGATAAAACTTATAAAAATAATGCAGACGATATTTAAATAATTTAAAATAAGAAATAATTCAATGAGATGGTTAAAGGAATGACATCATAATGCTAAAAATTGTTAT
>CM063511.1:129450385-129465385 GCA_032207245.1 Pardosa pseudoannulata
TAATAAAAAATGTGGAATAAATAAAAACTAAACTTGTTAGAAAATTATATTATTTTCAATATTACATTTTGCTAAAGATATTTATTCTTTCTGGTGTTATAATTTTAAATAAAAATAAGAATCAATTTCATGTCGTTCATGTAAAATATCATGCATATCACTTTTGTCAAAGTTTACTGAAATTTCCTCCAAAAAAAGGAACTTTTAATAAATATGTAGTACTAATGCTTCTACTAATTGTTATTTGGGAGCGAATTCCAGAAATACATCATACTTAAGTTAAAAGTTTGTAAACATACAAAGCTGTTAAAAATAATACAATTTAAAAATAATCGAAGTTAAAAATAATCCAATATATATATATATATATATATATATATATATATATATATATATATATATATATATATATATATATATATATATATATATATATATATATATATATATATATATATATATATATATATATATATATATATATATATATATATATATATATGAAATAATCTTTGTGCAATATTAATACTTAACTTTATAAAAAGATGTAATGTCATTTTTAATTACAAAAGGATATCTAGTTGAAATATATCAATACTTATATTCTTCTAGTTATAAATAAAAAATGTGTGCAATTGAATTGCAATTTGCAAGACTTGAGTTTTACCTTAAAATAATTAATAACGTAATTTTCCATATCGTTATAATGTTATTACATTCATATATTCCTGTCTTATTTAAAATTGGTTTGAAAATTCAAAGTTTTCACAGTTATATCTCCAATTTTATAATTGAAAAACGGTATTATAAACACTACAAATGGAGTCATGATATTAAAAGATATAAACGGTACATGATTATTTACAAGTATAACGTAAGAATACTATACTACTAATGCTCATTTATATTCTCATAATGCTTTTAGGGAAAAATGAGAAATTTCTGAAATGCATTTATTTAGATGTCAAACAAAATTCACATTATTATTCTCATTTATTTTGGCTTAATGCATAGATATGGACTATTAATAATTGACTTTATAAAATAATGTAATGCCATTTTTAATTACAAAATAACATCTAGTTGAAATATATCAATACATATAATCTTCCAGATATAAATAAAAAATGTATACATTTGAGTTGTTATTTGCAAGAGTTGTGTTTTACCTTAAAATAATTAATAACGTAATTTTCTATATCCTTACAATGCTATTACATTCATTTATTCATGTCTTATTTAAAATTAGCTTGAAAATTGAAAGGTTGTTCAGTGATATCTCAGAATTTAAAATTGAAAAACGGTATTAGAAACACTCATGAGATTTTACAAGTATAGCATAAGAATACAATCCTACTACTGCTCATTTATATTATGATAATATTTTTAGTGAAAAATGAGAAATTTCTGAAATACAGTTAATTACATGTCAAAAACAATTCACATTATTATTTTAATTTATTTTGGCTTAATACATAGATATTGTCTATTAATACTTGACTTTATAAAAGGATGTAATAACATTTTTAATTACATTAGGATATCTAGTTGAAATATATCAACACTTGTATTCTTCTAGTTATAAATAAAAAATGTGTGCAATTGAATTGTAATTTGCAAGAGCTGAATTTTACCTTAAAAAAATTAATAACGTAATTTTCCTTATTATAATGTTATTACATTCATATATTCCTGTCTTATTTACAATGTTTTTGAAAATTCAAAGTTTGCACAGTTTTATCTCGAAATTTATAATTGAAAAACGGTATTAGAAACAGAGAATTTACAAGTATAACGTAAGAATACAATCCTATTAATGCTCATTTATATTCTCATGATGTTTTGTAGGGGAAAAATGAGAAATTTTTCAAATACAGTTAATTAGATGTCAACAGCAGTGCACATTACAATTCTAATTTATTTTGGATTAATGCATAGCTATGGACTATTTAAATTACATACCTGAAATACCGCACTTGAAATTCATATTAAATATTTTTCTTTAAAGCACACTGTTAAAGGTCAATTGATTTTGAGTTACACTTCTCTGGTATCTGAATATTTATCTAGAGAGAATAATGCATTTTCATCACAGGGAATACATTCCTGAATATTGCAAACTGATAAATATCCAATGCGACAAGCCACTTCACGCCAATGATGTCAGGATATATCGTAGATGCCATCTGCAGTCAGATTCACAAGTCACACCTGCCTTAATTAATAAACATCGAGTGTCAAATTACATTAATTTTGATAAATTATGACCATGTTTAGTAGAGTCGAAAATTGGAGAATCCAGGGGATAGAAAATATTTTACTTAAACTTCTAAGGTCATGATAATGCAAATCACTCGCATTTTAATATCAAAGTTTTGAGTTGAAATATTGAAGCATTTAATATGCAATATTTTATTTTAGAGATCAGAGGAAAATGGAGCAGAATAATTATTTTAAATACTTATTCTAAACATCTCACTGAAACAACATTTTAAAAAAATTAAGACACGAAAATTAACCTTTCATTTTTTTTACTTATTAACTAACTTGATTAAAGGTGTACGATTTTGCGACAAAAAAATAATAATTTTTAAGATTATAATTTATAACCAAATTTTCCATATCTTTATAATGCTATTACATTCATATATTCTAGTCGTGTTGAAAATTAGTTTAAAAATTGAAGGTTTGCACAGTTATATCTCCAGATTTATAAATGAAAAACGGTATTAGCAACACTCATGCGTTTTTGCATGTATGTCATAAAAATATAATCCTACTAATGCTAAATTATATTCTCCTAATGTTTTTTGGGGAAAATGAGAAATTTCTCAAATACTGTTAATTAGATGTCAAAAACAATTCACATTATAATTCTAATTTGTTTTGTCTTAATGCATAGCTATGGACTATTTAAATTACATACCTGAAATACCGCATTTGAAATTTATATTTAATCTTTTTCTTGAATGCACACTGTTAAAGGTCAATTGATTTTGAGTTACACTTCTCTGGTATCTGAATATTTATCTGGAGAGAATAATGCATTTTCATCACAGGGAATACATTCCTGAATATTGCAAACTGATAAATATCCAATGCGACAAGCCACTTCACGCCAATGATGTCAGGATATATCGTAGATGCCATTTGCAGTCAGATTCACAAGTCACACCTGCCTTAATTAATAAACATCGAGTGTCAAATTACATTAATTTTGATAAATTATGATCATGTTTAGTAGAGTCGAAAATTGGAGAATTCAGGGGATAGAAAATACTTTACTTAAACTTTTAAGGTCATGATAATGTAAATCACTCGCATTTTAATATCAAAGTTTTAGGTTAAAATATTGAAGCATTTAATTTCCAATATTTTATTTTAGAACTCAGAGGAATATTGGGTAGAATAATTATTTTAAATACGTATTCTAAGCATCACTCTGACACAACATTACAAAAAGATTAAAACTTAAAATTAACCTTTCAAAATATTTTTACCTATTAAATAACTTGGTTGTATGCGTATGTTTTTGCAACAAAAAAAAATAATTTTTAAGAATATAATAAATTAATTTACATTAAATGTTGTTTTAAAAACACTTTTTTTTGTATAAAACATTAGGGAAGATAAATGTATTTATATACCGTATTATGAAGTTTCTTTTAATTAATTATCAATTTTTGAAGTCAAAAATGCTAATTTACTTCATATTCAAATTATTTCACTAATGGTTGCTTTATGTTTCAATCATAGATTTTCAGCAATCTGAACAATAATTTATTCTCCTTCATTAGTGTTATGATAATTATTATGATACCTCTATATGATGCCTAAAATATGGTCGACTTCACCTAATTCTCCAACCTCTGCATTAGACACTACTTTCTTCTGATTCAATAGTGCTACGCCACATATAATGATACCTTTCTGTGATATCTAAGAATATTGTCAACTTCACCACGCCTAATTCTATAACCTCTGTATTAGAGAGTACTATATTTCCATTCATTACTTTTACATCACATGTAATGATGTCTCTCTATGATAGCTAAGAATATGGTCGATTTTACCACATCTCATGTCTCAACCTCTTCTTTAGATTTTCTTGTAGATTGTAAGATACAAGGGTTTTAAATTTGTATCAACCTTCCGCCCACAAAACAATATTTATTGTAGTTATACCCTTTCGTTTTTTATCACCTATAATTAACAATAAATGATAATTCCGTTTTGAGAAACTCAAATAGTATTGTATTTTCTGGCAGCGAAAGATGTACATTAAAATTTTGATCAATAAAGAATGTTTACAATACTTTTATATTCTTTAAAGCATTTAAAACAGTTTTACATATTGCATTGAATTATGGAGGTAACACTTCTTATATAAGAATTTGCTGTTTAACATATCTGTACATGAGGATGTACTATAAACGACAGTAAAAGTCAATTTTCTCCTCTTACTTAACATTAAATATTTCATATAAAAGCTGACCAGTGTAAACTTTTGTATACAGTTTCACTCCAAAATCTCTTCAGAATGAAACTCTTCAGAATTATCTTGACTACCTTCCGTGTGAGATTTTGATGTATAAGAAATAACTTGTGACTTGGTAACCCAGGTGGATACTGTAGATTTTTCATTGGTGAAATCAAACAATAAGTTTCAGAGACATAATTTAATATCATACAGTGCTTTATTGTTTGATAAATAAATGTAATTAAAATCAAGTTTTCTCCTTCTAGTTGCATTAAATATTTAACGAAAATACAACATAGCTGTCGTATAGCTCTCATTAAGTTTAGGTATTTACCTATGATCAAATTTATAGTAGTTATTATTTTGTTAGTCAAAGATGAAATTTTATTTGTTTTGCGTTGTGTAGATTATTTATGTTTTAAATTTAACCACAGGCTATGAGAGACTACAGACTTATTTTTTTTTAAATAATAAGCTAAATTAAGAGTTACTGAAAATCAAATATTACACACTTAAAATAAACACATACAAGGTTGATAGATTTAAGTATAAAGTAAGCAAATTTAGTATTATGCTTTTTACATGTCTATGTACAAAATATTTGATTCAAACTTCATAAAATTTGCTTTTCCAAACTTTCTTCTAAATGCAACTTTATTTAAGATTTAACATTAATAATATCATAACATTTAGGCAAAAAAAGGAAGAGGTAGGACCTAATTTCAAATTCAGATATTTATAAGTACCTTTGTGGATCTATTGGGTGTGCCAGGAAGGTACTCAGGATGGGAACTCTTGGTGAAAGGATGTAGACACTGCTGACTTCAGTCTCACCAATGGTCTGGGGCCTTCTAAATGATTGGGGGTGATTCTGAAAGGTGTGTGCACTGGAACACTTCTGGAAGTTGCTAGATGTTGTCCTCGTCGGTTTTTCGGAGTCTCTCTCAGACGAATTCTTCCTTTGGTCTCCGACTCCCACATTCTGCTCTCCTTCTCAACTTTTCATCTCTGTCCTTTCTTACTTCTCTTCGTCCAATCAGCAGAACTGTATATATACATTGGTCTCCCTTTCCCCGCCTTCAAACCGCAAACATGGGGAAAACCTTACCCCTTCAAATTGGGCACTGTCCCTTAGGGATTCATAAATAACTCCACAAAGGTTCATTCTTATTTAGTGTCGAGAACGGAGACACTATTCTAATCTGGGACTGGCATTAGAACCCCGCATATGACGAATCCGTTCAATTAATTTTTATAGGTCCTCTCTTTTTCACAATAGAGGTGATGAGGTGAGATTTAGATCCCAAGCATTTCACTTCTCGTATTATTTATATCAATTATATTAAGTAATCTATTACATTAATTATATCAGCATATTAATTATCAATTATATTAATGATCTAAATCGCCTCACCACAATGGCCTCCAGTTATATCGTTTTTTTCTGTTTTTTTTTTTCTTTTTTTTCCAAAGCCTTTTCAGTACTGAAATTCTTTACACTGATTTTCAAGGAAGTTAGCAAGATTTGAGAAATGCCTTGTGACTTAATGGTTACAATTAAGGAAAATCTTTCCTAAAACCAGTAACATACAACATAATTCAGATTGATCCCAAATAAATAAAACGGTAATACAAAGTAATAAAAATAAAATAAAAGAGATGTAATTTTTAAAATTGGATCACTAGGAATCTCATATCTTGTATCTTTAATTAATTTTCCCTGTGATTGTTTAAAATCATAGAGTTTCAACTGTTTAAATTGGTATTTAGTATGTTTTACTAATTGAGACGGTCTTTGTCGGTAACCGGCTATAATGTCTAGGAAGAAAAAGTAGTAGTTTTAATGTTAATAAGTATCAAGATATTTACTAACTTTCTCCTGAACTGTTACATGAAAGATATAATGTATTGGTAATAAAATTTTTCATATTCTTTTCGCAATCTGACGTTAATAAAACATTCAAACATAATATTTATACATAGTTTATTACGCAAGGGGATATACACGAGATCAGAAGTTCTCGTAAATTATAACTCTATAAGAATCAGGTAAGTTTCCAACAAGAAAATCAAACTATAGTCTGAGACTAGTTTTTTTATGAATATATTTGATATATGAATATATATAGAATGCATGTTATTTTAGTTATTCTCCATGAAACTACTTTTTATGTTTTTATTTTTATCTTGCTGTATTGCTATGTATGTAACTTTCTTACGTGTTTACTAACTTCTTTTCAAAAAACATCTCTTTTTACTTTTTTTAAATAATTGCTATGTCATGATTACAATATCCGTGTCATATATAAGTTTATACATATGTAAACGTGTATCTTACAAAACATTTATGCATACTTATTATAAATACTATTTTTATCTATATTACTACAGCTATGCATGTATTATATACAAAATTGAAATTTACAGCAATTGTAATTTTTTAGTTCCTTTTTACATTTTAATTTTTTGAACATTTTCGTGAAATATTTTAATTTTGATTAAAGTTTTTTGATTACAATTGCATTTGAACTTTCCTGGATTCATTACAAATGTTATATAATAATAATTTTGCATTTACTTTAATACGAAAGAATTTCGGTTGAATATAACAGTTTTTAAACCAGTGCTTCGATCCAAAACTAAACTGAAAACCGAAAACTGGATAAAAGCGTTATTTTGGTCGGAACGAAAACTGAATCTGGACTGAAAAAAATATCGATTTATTTAGGTTCCAAATATCTTCAGTCATTTTGTTATTGTAGCCAATTTATCAATATTTTCTAATTTAACATCAACCATATAAATATCGTCATTACATGTACATTGCTTTCCGATTTCCTGATTTGATCTTCACTAGTACTTTTCTGTTTCAGTTTTTCATGAAGCTACTTGTAGAAGGCAGACTAAACTCAGTTGAATATTCAGCTGTGAAATGCAATTTTGATAATGGATAACAATGCCAAATCTCCCCGTTCTCTTCTCACCTCTCGTAGAGTATACGCTGATTATTGTATCAATTTACATTTTGTACCAATTAAAAGAAAAGCAAATGCTTCTAAATTTTCATAGAATAACATTATTTGTTTAGGATAGAATTATAAATTTAGTACAAATAAGAACATACATAAAATAATATTATTCAATTTGAATTGAACCAAAAACCGAAAACCGTTATTTTTGGCCAAACGAAAACCAGAACTGAGCCGCTATATAATTTCTTAGTTGAAACGGAACGAAAACCGGAACTGAAACACCATATAAGTTTTATCTGAAACGAAACGAAAACCGAAACTGAGCCGCTAAATAACTTTTTAGATGAAAGGAAACAAAAACCGGAACTGAGACGCTATATAATTTTTTTAGTTGAAACGGAATGAAAACCGGAACTGAGAGGCTATATAATATTTTAGTTGAAACGGAACTAAAACCGGAACTGAGACGTTATATAAGTTTTAGTTGAAAGAGAACGAAAACCGGAACTGAGATGCTATATAATTTTTAAGTTTAAACGGAACGAAAAAAATGCAATTTTTTTCTGTGTAATTTTTTCTATGTAATATTTATTTTCCTATGTAATTTTTTAGTTGAAGCAGAACGAAAACCCAAACTAAAAAAATTACGGTTTGAAGCCCTGTTAAACCTCCAGCTACATATATCATTTTAATGTAATTCAAATCTCATTTCAATACGACCATGTACACTGAAAAAAACTTCTCAGTGTTTTTTTCTTTTTATTAAAATTGAAATCTTTTATGTCTTCGAAATATTTTTATACATAAAATATTTTTGCACATATATAAGAAAAATAAAAATGTAATATTTTTATTTTTAGAAGCATTAATTATTAACAGATTTAAAATTCTAAATGGTCACCACGTCTTCATATACTATGTACACTGGAAAGAAATTCCCAGATTTTTTTCTTTTTTGTTAAAATTGAAATCTTATGTGTAGTCGTAAATATTTTATTCATAAAATATTTTTACGCAAATATGATAAAAATAAAAATGTAATATTTTTATTTTTAGAAGAATTAATTATTAACAGATTTAAAGTTCAAAATGGTCACCCCGTCTTCATATTCTATGTACACTGGAAACAAATTCCCAGTATTTTCCTTTCTGTTAAAATTGGAATCTTATATGTTTTCGGAAATATTTTTATTCATAAAATATTTTTACACATGTATGAGAAAAATAAAATTGTAATATTTTTATTTTTAGAAGCATTAATTATTAACAGTTTCAAAATTCTAAATGATCACCACGAATTATACTTCACCTTTCATTTTTATTATTTATAAATCTCTTACAAAGCAGAACAAATCTTATGTGATAAATAAAGATTACAAAATATAAATATAAAACTACGCATTTTTCCCTTTATAAATATCCCTAGATTATACTTTGCGAACATTATGGTTAAAAATAATGTAATCAACCCAAACTTTTATAAATTGTGAAATTATTTCTTTCATAACAATGCTTAACATTATTAGAAGCAACAATTTTATTGTATCATGTTGATGTGATTATAATTATTAAAAGATAGTACGTTTTAAAAACATCTTTGTTACTTTTTCTCAGTTATATTTCATGACTAATTGAGAGAGAAATATCAAAGTCGTAATCCAATTTAATTCACCGGATGTGCATTTCATATTAAAACTTAATATATTAAATAAGATAAAATCTTAATAGATCCAAAAATAAAAACTGATTTGTAAACATTCAGTTTAAAAAATATATATTAAATTAGAAAATAAACTATCTGCATTCAAATATAAAATTTTATCAAATAATTTATTTTTAAAGCGTTAATACTTCTAAAGATTCTAGGTATGAAAGATTCTGCATTGTAAGAATAATTAGATTTTAGTTTATTTTAAATTTATTTTCGCCAGTGAAATTTCAAATTTTACTCATATATATAATTTTCTATTAATGATATTAAATAAGTTAAGGGAACATAGTACTTTTTGAGACATAAAATTATAATTCTTGATGAACTTTTTCAACAGCCTTTTTTCTATTCGGCATAGAAAATATTCTATTCATTTTAGTATGTTTTTACAATGTCTTTGAGAGAGATTTCTACATTTAGGGCACAATTCTATTTATGCTATTGAATAAGTTAAGGAATGTGATATTTTTGAGACACAAAATCATTATATACGATGATCATTTGAAAAGCTTTTTTTTTCTATTCGTCACATAAAATACTCTACTCGTTTTTGAATGATTTTCCAAGGTCTTTAATAACACTGTGTCTAATGTATAAATATAATCTATGTTTTTATTAGATTTTTTTTTATATTTGAAGCAGTTTATTTTTAGATATAAAATCATAATATACGAGGATATTTCTAAAAAGCCTTTTTTCTATTCATCAAAGCAAAAATTCGGTTTTGAATGATTTTCCAAGGTCTTTAATAACACTTTATCTAATGTATAAATCTAATCTATGTATTTGAACTGTTTTTTACCTTTGTTATTTCAAGTAGTGTATTTTTAATAATAATGACTGCTTAGCCAAACACCTCAATAGGATAGGCATAAATACTTCTGTGCCCCATAGCCTGTGCCCCATTTAAAGACAGACAATAGGAATAAAGAACACTTATTTGTCTGTCCAGCCCTTGAAATTTGTTTCGTTTGGTCTAATATTTTGCAACACAAAGGCTAATGAGACTGGACTTACTGATTAAAGCCAATTCCGAGCGGATACGAACATTCATACCACATTGAGATTTGAACCCACGAACTCCGATTCTGAAGATCAGCGCCCTAACCATTTGGACATCGTTGAGCTCTCACCCTACCTTATAACTTATAGATGATTATTGGGTTATACTGGATTGCCAGAGATCATTCATAGACATCACAGTACTCGGTCCCCTATAGGTGTTTACTCTGGACGTTGCAAGTAAGTTCGCATATTCGTTGTGATTTCACAATGACATCAGCTTGATTGTTTGCTCGCATAATGTCTGCAAACTTACGTCAAAGTGACTTCCCTACGACCGATTCGCAAAGTCCAGAGTAAACCCCTGTAGGGTGCTACCATATGGTGGTCGACTTTTGTCAACTGGTGACTTCTGCGTCATTATGATGTCATAAAAGGACATTTATATTACTAAATTCCCTTTTGACGTAGAAGTCACCTGTGACATATCTCGACTGCAATATGGTAGCTTTCATAGTGGATTTTGAGAAAATTAATTGTAATTTTAAAATCATTTTAATGTTGTCCAAATTTAATCGTTTTTTAAAGTTTGTTGGTGCTTTGGATGGCTTTTTATTTTATTTGATTTGTTTTTTTACTTGTATCGGTATTGTTAAGTATCTTGGTATTTTCAAAGTAAATTTAACATTTTGTAGTAAAGTGAGTGTCTTCTTTTTGTGGGTTAAGTTCCTTTTTTCCCATACGTAACAACATTTTTTAAATAACCTAATAAATCAAGTGGTAAGAAAATCTCATAAAAACACTTTTGAAACATGAATATAAGAAAATATTTTTTTTATGAAATTAAAGTAAAACATTACTTTTCTTAAAAACTAAAACTACAGAATATCATACATTTCAAGAATTGTAATTTTAAAATCATTTAAATGTTGTCCAATTTTACCCGTTTCTTAAGCGTGTCGGTACTTTGGGTGCCTTTGTATTTTTGTTGTCTCGCTTTTTAATTGTCTTGGTGTTGTTAAATATCTTGGTATTTTAAATGTTAATTTAACTTTTTGTGTTATTCCTGTAGATTAAGTTCTTTTTTTTACCCTATGTAACAATATTTTTTAAAAAACCTAATAAACCAAGTGGTAAGAAAATCTCATAAAATAACTTTTGAAACGTAAATATCAGAAAGTAAATTTATTATGGAATTGAAGTAAAACATTACTTTTCTTATACAAACTAAAACTATATAGATATCATACATTTTAAGAATTGTAATATTAAAATCATTTAAATGTTGTCCAATTTTTATCGTTTTATAAAATGAGTTGTTGGTTTGGACGCCTTTGTATTTTAGTTGTCTTTTTTTTTTACTTGTCTTGGTATTGTTAAGATCTTGGTATTTTAAATGTTAATTTAATTTTTTTTGTATTAAAGCGAGTGTCTTATTTTTGTGGATTAAGTTTCTTTTTTTATCCATACATAGCAACATTTTTTTAAATAAACTAATAAATCAAGTGGTAAGAAAAATTCATAAAATAACTTTTGAAACATGAATATCAGAAAGTAAATTTTTTATCAAATTGAAGTAAAACATTACTTTTCTTAAAAACTAAAACTATAGAGATATCATACATTTTAAGAAATATAATTTTAAAATCATTTAAATGTTGTATAATTTTAAAAGTCTGTTAGTGTTTGGATGCTTTTGTATTTTAGTTGTCTTTTTTTTACTTATCTAGGTACTGTTAAATATCTTGGTATTTTAAATGTTAATTTAATTTTTGTATTAAAACGAGTGTCTTATTTCTGTGGATTAAGTTCCTATTTTGCCATGCGTAACAACATTATTTAAATAACCTAATAAACCAAGTGGTAAGAAAATCTTATAAAATAACTTTTGAAACGTAAATATCAGAAAGTAAATATTTTATCCAATTGAAGTAAAACGTTACTTTTCTTATATAAACTAAAACTATAGAGATATCATACATTTTAAGGATTGTAATATTAAAATCATTTAAAATATTGTCCAATTTTTATCGTTTTATAAAATGTTTATTGTACCTTTGTGATTTAGTTGTCTTTTTTTTTACTTATCTTGGTATTGTTAACATCTTGGTATTTTAAATGTTAATTTAAATTTTTCTAATAAAGCGAGTGTCTTATTTTTGTGGATTAAGTTTCTTTTTTTGTCATACATAGCAACATTTTTTAAATAACCTAATAATTCAAGTGGTAAGAAAATTCATAGAATGATTTTTGAATTATGAATATCAGAAAGTATAATTTATCAAAATGAAGTACAACATTACTTTTCTGATACAAACTAAAACTATAGAGATATAATATATCTTAAGAATTTAAATTTTAAAATTATTTAAATTTTGTCCAATTTTAATTGTATTATAAAGTGTGTTGGTGTTTTAGATGACTTTGTATTTTAGTTGTCTTTTCTTTTATTTGTCTAGGTATTGTTAAATATCTTGGTATTTTAAATGTCAATTTAATTTTTTTGTATTAAAGAGTGTCTTATTTTTGTGGATTTTCTTATTTTCTCATAAAATAACTTTTGAAACGTGATTATCAGAAAGTAAATTTTTTTGTGAAATTGAATTAAAACATTAGTTTTCTTATATAAACTTTAAGTATAGATATATCATGCATTTTTAGAAAAAAATAACTTTCAAGATTTTTAAACAAAAAAAATTACATTTTTCATGCTTTAAAATCAAATATATTGCTCATGTTACCATAAAGAAGATTTAAAGTAGAAAAATAGAATTTAGCTTTTATTTTACATACAAAAAATTTGTTTCTATTTTATAAATTCGCAAGTTTTTTTGAGTATTTGATTCTATTTTTTTAGACTTTCATATATTTTATATTTTCTTTTTAATGACTTGCTTCGAATAAAAAAAGAAAATTAATTCTACGGAGTTGTATAATACCATTGTTACGGATCTAGAGAAATACTGAATCTTAAACAGAACAGAACAGTTTATTTCCTTTTGAATAAAATATTAGCTTTTCAACTCAAAAGATACAGCGTTATATGTAATCTAACATACTAAACATTGAGATATTTTTCCCATGCAGTTGATCGTAAATTTAAGACAATACTTCGATGTATAATTCCATCTATTCTAATTTACTACGCATAACATCTTTACTACGAAAATAAAGTTTCTTTCTGCTTATAATTATTGCTGTTACATTTCCAGTTTTCAGATTCTCTCATTTAAGCTGTTTATAAATGTTATCAGTTAGGATAAATGCTTTGTTAAATATTAATATAAAGAGCATTTGCAATTAAGGAATAGCTCTGTTTCACTAAGTTATGGGAGGTTAAATTTATAAATATGTTATTTTTTGATTGAGAAACTTTGGGGTATCAGTGATATTTAAAAGATTTATATATATATATATATATATATATATATATATATATATATATATGTATCCCAAAGAGGTATCATTACCTGTAACTTAACACTAATGAAAGAGAATAAATTATTGTTGAGATTGCTGAAAATCTATGATTGGAGCTTAAGCCAACCATTGGTGAAATATTTTGATGATGAAGTAAATTAGCATTTCAAAATAGATAATTTATTTTAAAATATATATATATACATATATATATATATATATATATATATGTATATGTATATATATATGTATATATATATATATATATATATATATATATATATATATATATATATATATATATATATATATATATATATATATATATATATATATATATATATATATATATATATATATATATATATATATATATATATATATATATATATATATATGTATATATATATATATATATATACATATATATATATATATATATATATATATATATATATATATATATATATATATATATATATATATATATGTATATGTATATGTATATGTATAAATATATGTGTGTGTGTGCTTTTTCTTGTGTAGGCAGTGAAAATAACTTTCCCCAATTACTCTGAATGTTCGCCCCTATTATTCAGTTTTCCCTGGTTT
Organism: Pardosa pseudoannulata; assembly: GCA_032207245.1. Lineage (NCBI taxonomy): Eukaryota > Metazoa > Arthropoda > Arachnida > Araneae > Lycosidae > Pardosa > Pardosa pseudoannulata. Next base: position 129,464,583 of record CM063511.1, read on the forward strand.
ACTGGGCAAAAAGTATTCCAAATTAAATGGCAGCTTGACATCATTAAAACATGTTTATTTATATTATTTTTTATAAACTAATCAATATTATTTATGTATTCAATTGTCCTCTTATATGTGCAAATGCCAAAAAATGTCATATTTCCATATAATGCTTAGAAATTATTGACAATGCGCAACATGTAACAGCAGATGATAGTTTAATTAATCTAAAGTCATACACAGAATGGATAGTCATACTGAGTATATCATATACTGACATCTAATTCTGGACTGTTTTGAAGCGTAGGTCAGAGAATGAAGGGTGCATGTAATTTCTAAGCTGAAGCCTATCAAGTTTTGGAAAACTGTAATTCTTCATAATTCAAATAATTTTTGTTAGGTAAATAGTTAAAAAAGTTGATTATTATTAACAACTTAAAGTCTTTTTTCTTTCTTTTTCTCTGAAAAATGAAAGGATATTTTTGGTCTATAATTTTATGTTAAAATTAATTATATGTATTTAAAAGTGACTTTGTGCTTATAAATCCATAGAATTAAGAAATATATACTTTCAAAATTAGTAAAAAATTGGCATATTTACTTTATTTATTCCATTTAATAATGAACAAAAAGAAGATTACAACACACCGTCGACTGCCTTTCGAACAAGCTTCAATGCAATGAACCACCGGATATAGTAATTAAAACTTATGGTTCGAAAATATTTTTAATCGTTATATCAGATGGCTAACAATACCCCACATATTTTGGAAAGTCTTTCACCTTACAGAAAGTGTATTTCATTGTTTGTCAGGTTTATG
>CM063511.1:129475385-129487885 GCA_032207245.1 Pardosa pseudoannulata
AAATTTTTATTTTGGAGCTCAATTTCTCTGTTATTCTGAATTATCCTTAATATATATATATATATATATATATATATATATATATATATATATATATATATATATATATATATATATATATATATATATATATATATATATATATATATATATATATATATATATATATATATATATATATATATATATATATATATATATATATATATATATATATATATATATAATATATATATATATATATATATATATACATATATATATACATATATATATATATATATATATATATATATATATATATATATATATATATATATATATATATATATATATATATATATATATTGAATAATTATTAAAAATATCTTCATAACATTTTTTATGTTATTTTACATTTTTATACATCAAAATATATTGTTTTTAGTAAAAAAATAGATCCGGTTTTAGTTCTGTTTAGAACAATGTGTTGTATTTTGTTTTTCTATATTAGTTATTTCGCAAGAAGCTATGTTTCAGTTCAATTATTATAGAAAACTTATAGTTATTTTATCAGCAACTTATCTGTGATTATTATTTCAGTTTATGTCACAAGTTTTTTGTCAAAACATAGAAATAGGAAATTTAAAACAAGTATCAAATTTACATTTTGTATCATAAAGGGAATTAAATATTTGGCGGGTTACACGTGTAATTAAAAAAAAACATGTAAGTTTCAGATTAAGTAGTATCAGTTTCAGTAGTATTTTTGGAGAAGTTACTAAAGGCATAACATAACGTCAATGTTTATAATGCCTGTTTAATAATACATGAAAAGTACTTTACATACTATACTTTTAATCAGCTATTATATTTTTTTACTTTTCTGACCCATATATAATTAGTTTTCAACAATACATTTCAGAGAAATAGTTCAGAAGTAATATACATTCTTTCTTACATAATCCACTACACAAAACACTAGAAAATTATAGATGTTCTTATTTCTTCTCTTTAGTTCTGAATGTTTTCTCTCAGTAAGACCCTACTTTTAAAAGAATTCTACAGTCCGTCTGTAATGTTCAAAACATGTTATTTTGTAGTATAAAGTGTATTTCCTGACAGAAGAAAAAAGACTAAGGCTAAAGAAATAGTTTTATGTAGTTCCCTTTCTTGTAGAAAATTTTTACACGATGTATGTGTTCAAAATAAATGCGGTAGGGATCTTCGTTATACCGTCAATAAATTTAATTTAAATAAAATATCTGAAGAAATTTTATTTGGATAAAATATAACAATTGTTTTTCAGTGTTGAATATCTACAGCATAAATAAAAACTAACTCAATTGAGCTCGTGTGTAATTATAACGTACGTCATGTTATTTACATCTTGTTTTGCGAGCCTCGATAGCTTAGTTGGCTAAGGCAACAGTCTCGTAACTAGAGGGTTGCAGGTTTGTATCCCGAGCCGGCATGAGATCTGCATTATTCGTTAAAGGTGACTGGAGCCTCGTTAAAAATATAAGTGGTCATATTGTCCTCCAAATTCTTAATCAATATCTCTGGGGATGCAGGCCAAACCTATGGGTCTTCTACTTGGCCCCTGCTTCAAAATGACTAGGACCTACTATAGCAAAGTCGTTTTTTCACCATAATGGTGCTTTTTGATACGAAAGGCGCACCTTAAATACGAGGGCCTGTTGGCTCATTCGTGCTTGGTTTGTCCAAGCGGCATGAGAAACAACAACAACAACAAATCACCCCGTGTAGTGTATAACTGCATATCTATTTGAAATTCATGAACTCGTGCGGGAATATTATAAATGCTAGTTAAAACTAATTTCATTTGTACAATTTTATCTACAATTTTTGTAATTTCAAGAGACATTAAAAATATTTTAGAGAAAAAATATTTTTCGTTAATAATGTTAATTATTAAATTTTTTCAATATTTTCTTATATTTATATATATTTTTTATTATATATATATATATATATATATATATATATATATATTTTCAATATATTCTATTTTTATTTTCTTAATATTTTCCCCGCAGACCCCCAAGCCTGTGGGCTTTTTGCTTGGTCCGTGCTTCAAAATTACGAGGACCTACTTGAGCTTAAGTAGTACTTTTAAGTAGTGCTTGTCAAAACGAAAGGCACATTCCCTTGCCTTAATACGAGTAGACTTCGGCTCAATCGTGCTTGATTAGATCAAGTGGCATTTGCAATAACAATACATCTTTTTTGTCAATGACGTGAAAATAATAAGTCATGCAATATTTGTGAATAAATTTTTGTTTACATTCTTGTTGTCATAGCCCTCAAAGACTAAATTTAAATTTGAGAAAACATTTTTTTAATTATTAGTTGATTCGTATTCTCTATCTGAACCTGGAATTAAGCCCATACACAGAAATTATACCAAAAAACTTCACTGTCACGACAGCAATCCGAAACGGCTACCAAATTACTGATGACCTACGAAAAGCCCGTCGTTGTTCGAGTTTAATTTCATCTAACCCAGTTAGGAGAAATCACTACAGAGGACAGTTCGAGACTACCAGAAAGGACGGAGAAAGTTTTACTAATGCAACAAGGGCTTGTGATACCCGTACATAACTAAAGGAAGGGTATAATATATACCCCTGAGGTTGCCTCTCATTTCGCATAGCCCAGCGTATTCTCTATCTGATTCAGGAATTACGCCCATACACAGAAATTATTCGAAAATCCTGACTATCACGACAGTGATCCTAAGCGGCTACCAAATTATTGCTGACCTACGAGAAACCCTTCGTGGTTCGAGTTTAAGTTTATCTAAACCAGTTAGGAAAAGTCACTACAGAGGATAGCTCGAGACTTTCAGGAAGGACGGAGAGAGAAAGTTTCACTAAGGAAGGACAGAGAGAGGAAGTTTCACAAAGAAATATCGGTCTTGTGACGGCAGTACAGATTTAAAGGAGGTATGGTTCCAGTCTAATTATCTTATAATTAGACAACGAGTTGATTACTCATAATATTTTATGAGAATGTACTCACCTCCTTGCTTCTTTAAAAACCGGAGTGTGTTATATTTTCGTTTGGATTGCTTTTCGCATTGATACCTAAATTGATGTTTTGATCTGTTTCATGTTCGGAGGTTAAAGTGAAGACTTTCAATTTCGCTAGTTACTCTGTTAACCCCAATTACCTTGACCTTGACCTAAAGGAGGTATACCCTTGAGGTTGTCTCTGATTTCAAATAGGCCAGGGGACGCGTTTAGATTAAGTCTCGTGGCTGTGAATGCGAGAGCTCTAATTCGTAGCTGATGTTATACAAAATCTTAAGCGTTTACTAATTATTTTAAATATTTCTAAGGCCATGACACTTATACTGACCTCTAACATCCTTAATACATCCTATAAAGTTTAAAATGACATCTAATATTATTGAAGAAAAGCTACAATATCCAAAGTTATTTAAATTCCCTATTTGTTTTTTTTCTAATGAAATTACAACTCGGATTTAAAGTAGTCATCAATATGTATTCAACAGAAATAATACTGGCATTAATTTTTTAAATGTCTATTGTAATCATTTTACAATCCGTATTTAGATCTGATATTTAATAACTTCAAAAATAATAGCAATTAACTCAGCTTTGAATGGAAAAGAGACAACAGCATTGCTAAGTCAATTTCTTCATATAACCATTCTTTAATCTGATCAATTTTCATTACTTTAAAATACTTATTCTCTTTTAGACTGTAATAAATGCAAAATGTACTGTATAAATATAATGTAGTATAATTTACAATAATAATAATTAAAAAAATTAATAGGTATCAATGGAGGTTTGGTTTGGTGTGCTTACGGTCTACGTTTTGCAACAAGAGGGATAATGAGCCGATTCTGAACTGCTACGAACAACCATGCCACAGTGGGATTCGAACCCACGCCCTCCGATACCGAAGGTTAGAACCCTAACCAACGGCCATCGCTCGTCTCAATGTATGGAGGTAAGCATGAAAACAGAAGTTTAAAGTTACATAGCTTTATAATAAACTAATTTATTTTCTCAAGTTAATCTCAATTAAAGTGTTTTAATAATTAAAGTGTTTTAATGTGTCATCACTAGAAAATAAATGACCTAAGAAATTGTTAATTAATTTTTTTAAATTACTGATAAATACATTCTTATATATAACAAACTTGTTTGACATGTATTTCAGGAGAAATATTAATATGTAGGGAGTTTGTTTTATTCCTTGAGATTTCAATTTTACACATTTTCTTCAGCCTTGTAAAGCACTTTTGAGAACTGTTACACACTTGAATTTGATGACAATTTTTTTAATATCTCAGACAAACTTTTCTTTACCGGATGCACTACAGAAAATGTAAATCAAGTAAACTATGCTTTAGAACTTCTATGATATGAGATTTATATTTTTGTACATTAAAAGTGTTCCATGACAATCAAATAAAATGTGGAAAAGTAACTTATTTTTTTAATATAATGTATGTTTTACGATACAGAAATGAGGCATTTACCTTACAGCATACGGCTTTTTATAGAAATTTTATTGAAAATGAAAGCATAATAATAATAATAATAAAGGCCCAAAATGTTGTAAAATATTTAACTTATCTATATAAATAAAAATGCAAATATTTGTTCGCAAACGAAAATCTCTGAAAATATTACACCGATTGGCTTGAAATTTTGGCATAACGTTGTACTAGAGTCCTGTTATGTTTGTACTCACACCATTTATATAAAAAGTTTAAAATCTCTGTGTCGAGATTTTTTCGGGCGTAGAATATTTATGTATAAAACATCGCTTTTGACTCTTGCACGAATCCTATAAACTGCAAATACTAGGTCCGATTTGTTGATCCTAATGTTGATCTTGATAAAGTATTATGCAGAAAAAAATCTGTATTTAAAAAGCAATCTAACTATACATTCACCTGGTTCTGTTATCTACATAAATAAAAATGTAAATGTTTGTTCGCAACCCAAAATCTCTGAAAATATTGCACCGATTGGCTTGAAATTTTGGCGTAACGTTGTACTAGAATCCGAATATGTTTGTACCTCCATCATTTATATATAAAGTTTAAAATCTCTGTGTCAAGATTTTTTTCGGGCTTAGAATATTTATGTATAAAACATCGCTTTTGACTCATTCACGAATCCTATAAACTGCAAATACTAGGCCTGATTTGTTGATGCAAATGTTTATCTTGATAAAGTATTATGCAGAAAAAATCTGTATTTATAAAGCAATCTAACTATGCATTCAGCTGGTTCTGTTATTTACATAAATAAAACTGCAAATATTTGTTCGCAACCCAAAATATCTGAAAATATTGCACCGATTCGCTTGAAATTTTGGCATAATGTTGCACTACAGTTCGGGTATGTTTCTATCCACACCCTTTATATATAAAGTTTCAAATGTGTGTATTTGTGAGTGTGTGTCTCCTTGCAATTTGATTGGCTGCTGTGTGTTTGGCTCTGTGATAAAGTTCGTATCACTGAGAAGTGAAAGCAGTGGTTCGAATTCCATCAGTGTTATTAAATTAAACATATTAAAGACTTTCCCGTTTAACTACATTGAGCCACAGCAACGCGTAGCCAGGCACAGCTAGTAAGCAATAAAATATTTTTAATTATATTTCCAAAATATCTTATGTGATTTTCTCTGTAAATTATACACTTTTGTTTAGTGTATTTCACCACTTTAGTTTTTACGTAATGAATTTTATTATTTTGATTTATATATTTTTACTAGCATCTGGGTATTGAGATTCTACACGCATTGTTTACAGTTTATCAATATCTTTTTATATATTTCATACTTTGATCTTTCTTTTTCTGACAAAAAGATATAAAATTCAATAAGGAAAGTGTCTTGTGATTTTTTTTTTATCTAGAGGCAATATTTTCCATAATATATCTTACATAATATTTAAATAAAGAGTTTTGCTGTAAGTGTACTAAAAATATTTTAAAGGGTGTAAGTTAAATTTCAGATAAATTTAATAATAACATAAAAATTCAAAATAAATTCTAAAAAACAATATTTTTGAGATCTAATAATTGTTTGGTATATTGTTTAACATATTTAAACAAATAAATTAATGTATGATTGAGATTATTTGTGTTTGTTTCTGATTTTTCTGAATTTGTAAAAACTCATTTTTATACAGATTTCTATTTCGTATTCATGAGGCGCTTTCTATAACTTTGAAATACTTCTTTTTTTTCGGCAAGCAACTTGTCTTTCTGTTTCTTTGGTACACTTGTCTTTTCTCGATACTCTACAGGGAATACGTATCCATTTAATGTGTCTAAGAGATAAAGTATGATCTCATTTTTGTGTATAAAATATATTTTCTGACAAGAAGAAAAAATAGGGTCAATAATATATTCTTAGTATAGTCTGTCGATTGCAAAGACGTCTCCCACGAACTTGTCATTGTGTGTCTGTTTTCATTGAAACAAGATTCATTCCGTTTTTGACTTTGGTAACCAGAAGAAAAGCAGACTTTTTGGATTCTAGAACACCTTGATGGATTGTGGACAATACTTTGTGCTATGTTTGTACTCAAGTAGTAAGTTCTTTGTGTTGAATGTTTAATTTGAAGCATTACTCAATATTGTCTCCCAAAATCATACTATACAGTAAACCTACTAATCAAAGTTTCTACAAAATGGCTAAGTAGACCCATGCCACCATTTTTGTCTTTATTTTGGAACATCTTCAGCTATTTTACCATCGTCTGGCATATGCACTGATGAAAATATTTTACGCAAAGGGACTTTATATTATACGGAAGGATATTTGCTGTTTACGTTTAATAAAAATATTTTTAGTGTAATTAAATTGAAGCTGAGATAAGCTTGAAACCATTTTATGAAAGACATTTTCAGTTGGTTTCCGAAAACAACAGAGACAAATGTGTTCATGTATATTTTAGTTGCATATATTTAAGAAGTAAATGTAATATGTGATTGGAAATACTTAAATCTCTTCTCAAGTTTCCAGTATTTAGAATTTTATATCTTTTGATATTTATATTTGCCAGATATGTTTTTTAAATTTTTTACACTTAATTATTCAAGATACCAGAGTGAGGAATTTGATGTTGACTTGCAGGTGCTCCCTTGGTTTGAATACAATATCTGAACTATATCTTTGTTACCTATCATAATATTTAAGTTTTAATTTTTATGTACTGAATTTCCTTTCAGGAATAAGATTCAAAAGTAATTAAAAATATTGTTTGGGGTTTATTTTTATGTCCTCTATTTTAAATCAAAATATTTAAAATTGAAACTGTACATAATTTGTCAGGTATAGTTTTTAAATTTGTTACACTAAACTATTCTAGATAACCAGAGTGATGAATGTGATGTTGACTTGCACCTTGCACGTGCTCTCTTGGTTCGAATACAAACACTGAATATATATTTGTGACTTATCATAATTGTAAGATTTGCGTCCGTCTCTGTTGGTGGTCAAGGCGAGTGTTTGTCAAAGCGAACATTTTTTCATTGTTGGAGGTGCAAAGAGTTTCGTTTATCAACGTACCGGCAGAGAGAAGGAATTTTGCTTTGAACTAGTCGGTATGCTCCAAGGGCGCTTCGGCTACCCCAAAGACAAGGTTATTAAAGGGGAAGGGGGTTGATCACCCCAAAACCGAGGTTTCCTGTTTGCAATAGAAAGAAGCGGGAGGTACTCCCCACTGATCTCTGAGAGGTTAAGTTGATCTAGAGTTATCTCCTCTTTGGATGAAAGGTTGCATCTGCATACAGTTTAACTTTTTCTTTAAATGGTTCTTTTTGTTCAATAAATCAACCTCTGTTAAGTGTCATCCATGGCTCTGATTATTTATCATAAAGTTTTGTTGCACTCCACGAAACCTATGCGAAGTCATACCCAAAATGGCTAAGGTGTGACTGACGACTGTAAATAGAGACATCGCAAACCGCTCGGCGAATATAACCGTAATCATTAATTTAGCTTTCTTATGTACTGAATTTCCTTCCAGAAATAAGCTTAAAAAGAAATAAAAAATGTTTTTGTGGTTTATTTTGTATGTTCTCAGTATTACTATAAAATTTTTAAAATTAAAATTTGACATAAATTTTCAGACATGGTCTTTTAATTTGTTACACTTAACTATTTAAGATACTAGTGTGAAGAATACGATGTAGCCTTATATATATTCTCTTGTTATAAGTACAAAAATTGAACTATATCTTTGTTACTTATATTCATTCAGTTTTCTTTTTTATGTACTAAATTTCCTTCCAGAGATAAGCTTCAAAGGTAATAAAAAATATTTTTTGTGATTTATCTTATATGTTCTCTGTATTACTATAAATACAGAGAATTGTATTACTATTAATACAGGTCTTTTAATTTGTTGCACTTAACTATTTAAGATACTAGTGTGAAGAATGCGATGTATCCTTACATATAGTCTCTTGTTATAAGTACAAAAATTGATCTATATCTTTGTTACTTATATTCACTCAGTTTTCTTTTTTATGTACTAAATTTCCTTCCAGAGATAAGCTTCAAAGGTAATAAAAAATATTTTTTGTGATTTATCTTATATGTTCTCTGTATTACTATAAATACAGAGAATTGTATTACTATTAATACAGGTCTTTTAATTTGTTACACTTAACTATTTAAGATACTAGTGTGAAGAATGCAATGTAGCCTTATATATATTCTCTTGTTATAAGTACAAAAATTGAACTATATCTTTGTTACTTATATTCATTCAGTTTTCTTTTTTATGTACTAAATTTCCTTCCAGGGATAAGCTTCAAAAGAAATAAAAAATGTTTTTGTGGTTTATTTTGTATGTTCTCAGTATTACTATAAAACTTTTAAAATTAAAATTGGACATAAATTTTCAGACATGGTCTTTTAATTTGTTACACTTAAATATTTAAGATACTAGTGTGAAGAATGCGATGTATCCTTATATATATTCTCTTGTTATAAGTACAAAAATTGATCTATATCTTTGTTACTTATATTCACTCAGTTTTCTTTTTTATGTACTAAATTTTCTTCCAGAGATAAGCTTCAAAGGTAATAAAAAATATTTTTTTGTGGTTTATCTTATATGTTTTCTGTATTACTATAAATACAGAGAATTGTATTACTATTAATACAGGTCTTTTAATTTGTTACACTTAACTATTTAAGATACTAGTGTGAAGAATGCGATGTATCCTTACATATAGTCTCTTGTTATAAGTACAAAAATTGATCTATATCTTTGTTACTTATATTCATTCAGTTTTCTTTTTTATGTACTAAATTTCCTTCCAGAGATAAGCTTCAAAGGTAATAAAAAATATTTTTTGTGATTTATCTTATATGTTCTCTGTATTACTATAAATACAGAGAATTGTATTACTATTAATACAGGTCTTTTAATTTGTTACACTTAACTATTTAAGATACTAGTGTGAAGAATGCAATGTAGCCTTATATATATTCTCTTGTTATAAGTACAAAAATTGAGCTATATCTTTGTTACTTATATTCATTCAGTTTTCTTTTTTATGTACTAAATTTCCTTCCAGGGATAAGCTTCAAAGGTAATAAAAATATTTTTTGTGGTTTATTTTGTATGTTCTCAGTATTACTATAAAATTTTTAAAATTAAAATTTGACATAAATTTTCAGACATGGTCTTTTAATTTGTTACACTTAACTATTTAAGATACTAGTGTGAAGAATGCGATGTAGCCTTATGTATATTCTCTTGTTATAAGTACAAAAATTGAACTATATCTTTGTTACTTATATTCATTCAGTTTTCTTTTTTATGTACTAAATTTCCTTCCAGAGATAAGCTTCTAAGGTAATAAGAAATATTTTTTGTGGTTTATCTGATATGTTTTCTGTATTACTATAAATACAGAGAATTATATTACTATTAATACAGGTATTTTAATTTGTTACACTTAACTATTTAAGATACTAGTGTGAAGAATTCGATATAGCCTTACATATATTCTCTTGTTATAAGTACAAAAATTGAACTATATCTTTGTTACTTATATTCATTCAGTTTTCTTTTTTATGTACCAAATTTCCTTCCAGAGATAAGCTTCAAAGGTAATAAAAAATATTTTTTGTGGTTTATCTTATATGTTCTCTGTATTACTATAAATTTAATAAAATTAAAATTTGACATGATTTGTCATGCATGGTCTTTTAATTTGTTACATCTAACTTTTCAAAATACCAGTGTGAAGAATATGATGTTGACTTACAAGTGTACTTTTGGTTTGGACTCAAAATCTGAACTATAACTTTGTTACTTATCATAATCCAGTTTTTTTTATGTACTGAATTTTCTTACAGAAATAAGATTCAAAAGTTATAAAAATTTTGTTGGGGGTTTATTTTTTATATCCTCTATATTACTTTAAAATTTTAAAATTGAAATTTGACATAGTTTGTGACACTTATTCTTTAAATTTGATACACTGAACTATTGTAGATATCAGTGTGATGAATGTGATGTTGACTTACACGTGTTCTCGTTGTTTTAATACAAAAACTTATCTCTATCTTGTGTACTGAAATTCCTTCTAAACTAAAGTTTCAAACGTAGTAAAAAATATTGTTGGTGGTGTAACGTCACAGCTCTGAAATAGGCAAATTGGTAGCGTTATCGCCAAGCAGGGTTCTTCACAGGCCTAATGAGGATGACTCTGGAACACAAGCGAGGTGGAGATGAAAGAATTTATTCTCGTTATATACAGATATTTACATGAATTACATCCTCGGTGCACTCATTCATCCTCGCCCGCCGGACACAACTCCCCACGTCTTCTCCCACACCAAACGACGCTTGGCCCTCGTGAATTCACTCGAAATCTCCCACACCCCTATCTCTGTCTTAACCAGAGGAGAGGTTAGGGAGGTGAGAATGGAGGTATGGGGAACCCCCAGATAGCAAGAATACGTTCGACTGACATCAGAGCGAGCCGTAATACACAAACAAATACTAATAGAAATAAATTTCCAGTAGCTTGATGCTACAGTGGTTTATTTTTATGTCCCCTTTATTTGAATTAAATTTTAAAGGTAAAGTTTTTGAATTTGCGTTATCCTAAAATAAGTAAAATTACAAAAAATTATTTTCACATTTCTAAATAGTGAAAACAATAAAATTATTTACATCTTTTAATTTACTAAACAAATTAATCGGTTTGTTAATGGGTTAATATGTCGATATATTTAATGTTTATTTCATCAATGCATTCTAAGCATCCAGCTTGGTAAGAAATCTTCACACAATGAATTAAAATTTTTCAGAAATGGTTAAGTTAGAAAATGTTCTCTCCCAAATGCACAATTATCCACTTAAAATAAGTTTCAGTAAGGAATTTTTAGAGTAAAGACCTCTTATTGTAATCTGTCAAGTTTGGATAAAATATACTCTTAGCTGATGAATTTTCTAATAATTAAGACCGTAATTTAATTCTTTTGTAAATGTTAATAAGATAAAATTTTTCCTTTTTTACGGATAAGACAATTTACTAAAATTGAAATTTAACATAATTTGATAAATTTACTAAAATTGAAATTTAACATAATTTGTTATACATGGTCTTTTAATTTGCTGCATTTAACTATTCAAAATACCAGTGTGAAGAATGTGATGTTAACTTACTAGTGTTCGTTTGGTTTGAAAACAAAAACTGAACTATATCTTTGTTACTTATCGCAATCATTCAGTTTTTTTATGTACTGAATCTCCTTCCAGAAATAAGATTCAAAGGTAATAAAAAGTATTGTTTGAGGTTTATTTTAATGTTCTCTATACTACGTTAACATATTAAAATTGAAATTTGACATAATTTGTCACACATATTCTTCAAAATTGATACATTGAACTATTGAAGATACCAGAGTGAGGAATTTGACGTTGACTTACAGGTGTTCTCTTGGTTTAAATACAAGAACTTATATCTATTTTTGTAACTTATGATAATCACCAAGTTTTCTTTCTTGTGTACTGAAATTCCTTCCAAAACAAAGTTTCATAGGTAATAAAAATAGTGTTAGTGGTTTATTTTTTTTCCCCTATATTTGGTTCAAATTTTTAAAGGTAAAGTTTTTGAATTTGTATTATCCTAAAATACGTAAAATTACAAAAACATATTTTCACAATTCTAAATAGTGTAAACAATAAAATTATTTACAAATATTAATTTACTAAACAAAAAATATTTTAAAATGTATTTGTTAATTAATAGGTATGTTAATGGGTTAATCGGTAGATAAATTTAATGTTTATTTCATCAATGCATTCTAAGCATCCAGATTGGTAAGAAATCTTCACACAATAAATTAAAATTTTTCAGAAATAATTTTTGTTAGAAAATGTTCTCTCCCAAATGCATCATTATCCTCTTAAAACAGATTTCAGTAAGTGATTTTTAGAGTAAAGACCTCTTATTGCAACCTGTCAAGTT
>CM063511.1:129500385-129550385 GCA_032207245.1 Pardosa pseudoannulata
CCAGTCAGAATGTTACATATAAAAACTTACTATACTGATTTTCTATTTGAGATTTACTTCTAAAAATCTTTCTGTTATAATTTACTGCTATATTTTTCAGTTTACCTATAAACCATATTCCTATAGAAGTATGCACTGTGTATTTATATATTTTGTAATATTAACAAAGTAAGAATGTTACACATAAAAACTTACTTTACTGATTTTCTATTTGAGATTTACTTCTAAAAATCTTTCTTCTAATTTACTGCTATATTTTTTAGTTTACCTATAAACCATATTCAAAGTATGCACTGTCTATTTATAAATTTTGTAACATTAATACAGCATGAATATTACACATAAAAATTTATTATACTGATTTTCTATTTGAGATTTACTTCTAAAAAACTTTCTTTTAATTTACCGCTATATTTTCTTAATCTACCTATAAACCATATTCCTATAGAAGTATGCACTGTGTATTTATAAATTTTTTAACAAAAAATACAGTAAGAATGTTACACATAGAAACTTACTATACTGATTTTCTATTTGATATTTACTTCTAAAAATATTTCCTTTAATTTACCGCTATATTTTTCAGTTTACCTATAAACCATATTCCAATAGAAGTATGCACTGTCTATTTATAAATTTTGTAACATTAATACAGTAAGAATGTTACTCATAAAAACTTACTATACTGATTTTCTATTTGATATTTACTTATAAAAAACTTTCTTTTTATTTACCATTATATTTTTAGTTTACCTTTAAACCATATTAATATAGAAGTATGCACTGTGTATTTATAAATTTTGTAACATTAATACAGTAAGAATGTTACACATAATAACTTACTGTACTAATTTTCTATTTGAGATTTACTTCTTAAAAACTTTCTTTTAATTTACCGCTGTATTTTTTAGTCTACCTATAAACCATATTCCTATAGAAGTATGCACTGCCTATTTATAAATTTTGTAACATTAATACAGTATAAATGTTACACATAAAAACTACTATACTTGTTTTCTATTTGAGACTTACTCCTAAAAATCTTTAATTTACTACTATATTTTTCAGTTTACCTGTAAAACATATTCTTGTAGAAGTGTGCACTGTCTATTTATAAATTTTGTAACATTAATACAGTAAGAATGTGACATATAAAAGCTTACTCTACTGATTTTCTATTTGAGATTTACTTCTAAAAATCTTTCTTTTAATTTACTGCTATATTTTTCAGCTTACCTATAAACCAGTTTAACATTATTACAAGCCCTAGTTCCCATTTGAGACAATTGTTGTGTGACCCTATTCCTAACACATGTTTTCAGTCATTGGAAATTCACTGAACAGAAATTTCTAGTAGTTATAACTAAACTAAATTAATTTCTATAACTGAACATCTAAAGGCTTAAAATGGTTTTCATTTTTCCTTAAAACTTTTCAATTTATTTTTCAACGTACTTATAAAACAAAATACAGAAAAAATAAAACTTGTGTTTTTTACTATAAATTTTAAACAAATTTTCTTTTTTTATTTTGTTTACAGCAAAAGGGCCATAAACGCTGTACACAGTTATAAATAAATGCATCTCTTAAAAATTAAAACAGCAATACAACGGCCATCAATGAAATTGTAAAATTACATTTCATTTACCAAGTTTAATTCCCATAAAATAAATTGCTTAGCTTTAGCTACAAATCGAAATGAACATGTATTTTTTCATTCTAAAAAAGATTTCTCAAAATATACCAGTTTCTTAGAATTTAATTCTTCTCAAACAGCAGAAACTCTCAAAACCTATGACGAATGATGTTGGATAGATTTGGGTTTCCGTGTCATAAACCAGAAAATTTTGAAAAATGAACTATTTAATATCAATAAGATTGATAGACTGCCATATAAAAATCTCAGAGTTTGAGTTTAAGTTTCACAACCAACACGTCGATTTAGTAATTGTCTCTACAAATTAAGAAAATTTCTAACAAGTATATAATTTTTATGACCTGTTAGTAATTTTAATAATAAGCTGTTCATTTAAACGAATAGTTTACCTGAATAAAAAATAAAAGCTTCGTTTTTAAAATCTGTAATTTAAGTCCAAAGTACATTTATCATTTCATAATATCAATAAGATTAATAGACTGCCATACAAAACCTCAGAGTTTGAATTTAAGTTACATAACCGACCCGTTGATTTAGTAAGTCACATATCTTCTAATTTATGTTTATTAATTCATAAAATAAATTCCTTTATCATTATTTATTATCATATCTATAGGAAGAAATTTTGTTATAACTTTTCAAAACTGTGTTTAAATCCCTGTTAACTAGATTGATTTAAAAATGCACAGCAGTAATAAAATTAATTACTCCAAGGATTAATTGAAGTGGACTTTAGTAAATTAAGCTTAAATACTTCAGAAGACAAGTCTGAAATACTTCTAAAGTACATTTTAAATATCTGAAATTAGACTTCATTCTATAAAAACATTAAACTAAATTTAAATTTTCTACTTAAAATATTAAAATATATACATTAATTTTCATATTGAAAATAAAATATACATATCTAAATCATTATTTTTGTGAAATTAAATTTAAATATAACAAAGGATTAAATAAAAAATATGTTATATTAAAAAGATATACTAAAAAATAATAATTTACATCAGAAATAACACTGGGTTTCCGTCAAAAACAAATTTTTATCTAATCAAAATTCCTTTTAAAAACTTTACATTAAACCACTGACAAATTAATTAACCATTTAAAAGCACAAACAGAGATACAAAATAATTTTTTTAATAGGTTGACATTTTATGCATTTTAAAAACAGTTTTCAGTTGTTAAAGAAAACCTACAAGCAAACAAAAAAAAAATAAAAACCTCTAAAATTTAGTTTTCTAAGATACTGAATTTCATACACAAACTAAAAAATAGTTAAAATACATATCTGTTTTCAAAAAGTTTTACTTCATTATTTTTATACATTGACTAAAATAAAAATTACATGCCTTAAAAGTTTTTATAAAGGCATAATTCCGTTTTGGTAGGTTTAAATTGCAAGAAATAATATATAGATTTACTGTAAATCATAATTTTTGTAGAGTTTTTTTAATTAAAATTTACAGTTTTTAATAGGTAAAGCAAACCTAAAAAAAAATTAGGTAGAAAGTTTCTAAAATTTATTTTCTATGAGAACTATTTTTTAAGCATAAATTAAAAAAACACAATTATAATTCAGAAATGTTTTAAAAAAGAGTAATTCCATTATTTACATAAAATAAAATAACAATTACAAAACCTCAAAAGTTTCTATAAATGTATAATTGTTTTTTGATAGCTTAAATTGCAAAAAATATTATACAGACTTCATGAAAATCTTACAGATATCTTACATTTTTATCTTACAAAGTAAAATTTATTTGTTAAAATCTCATTTATCATATCATAATATGATAAAGATTGATAGACTGCCATATAAAAACCTCAGAGTTTGAATTTAAGTATCACAACCGACCCGTTGAATGAGTAATTGTCTCTACAAATTAAGAAAATTTCTAACAAGTATATAATTTTTATGACGTGTTAGTAGTTTTAATAATACGCTCTCCATTTAAAGGAATGGTTAACCTGAATAAAAAAGAAAAGCTTCGTTTTTAAAAATTGTAATTGAAGTGCATAGAACATTTTTAAAATAAGACCAGTAAATAATTTTCATTTTACTATGTGGTTACTTTTTACATTAATCTTTTATTATACTAAATCTAGGTCTGGGTCGCGTATAAAAAATTTCAAATCAAATGAAGTGATACTCAGTCCTAGGAATCCATACCAATGCAAGTTAACAAAGCTAGTTACAACATTGACTGTGAAAATTAGATCAGTTACGATGAAAGTAAGTGCTTTCTGCAATTCATAGATTTATATTTACTTTGATTTATTCATCTACAACAGAGATCGCTAAACCGTCTATAGGGAGCTACTAGTAAGTCTTTGTAATAACAGATGTAGATGGTAGTGTCGAATTCAGGTTAGAAATCTTGAGTATTTGTTTTAATTTTTTGAGAAAAAAAAGATTTATTTAACATAATAATGATTAAGATAATATTAACACGAATAATTAATTGAACTATTTTCTTTTGGAACAACATAAAATTAATACTACATAATTTGGAATACTAGATAATATTAACACAAATAATTAATTGAAATCTTTTCGTTTGGAAATGTTGCCGTTTATGGAATGATAATCCATACCGATAAAATATGTTTTAGAATTTAATTTATTCATATACAATTATATTGATGTTATTTAACTTCAACGTCTCTCGCTTCCGCAGCTTCGCTTTAAGCTGACATGTGCTATGGATAGTGCTAAATGAAAGACAATTACAGGGTACTCCTTTACTCCTTTAGGTATATACGGGTGTCACGAGCCCGAAGTGCTCTAGTGATCTGGGTCTTCAGTTCTTCCTGATAGTCTGAGCCTACCTCTGTAGTATTTGTTCTTTACTGGGTTGGACGACATTGAAATCGGACCATGATGGAACTCCCGTAGGTCAGCAGCAGCTATGTAGATGTCGTGGTTGCTGTTGTGACTTCTAGTCTTCAATGAGTCGCTGTGTGGTCATTGTTATCGGGTCAGCATAAAAGCGAATTGTCTTACCCCTGACCCAGAGAGAGGCAGGAGGTCTCTCGAGGCCGTGGCCACTAGTTTAATCCTTAAGTGTCTCCCAGATAGTGCTAAATTAGAGACAAAACTCAGGGGTATAGCTCCCTTAGGTAGTATATACGGATTTCACGAGCCCGAAGTGACCTAGTGATCTGGGTCTTCAGTTCCTCCTGATTGTCTGAGCTTACTTCTGTAGTGTTTGCTTTTTACTGGGTTGGACAACATTAAAATCTGACCATAACGGAACTCCCGTAGATCGGAAGCAGCTATGTAGCTGTCGTGGTTGCTGTTGTGACTTCAGTGGTCTTCAGTGAGTAGCTGTGTGGTCATTGTTAGAGGATCAGCGTAAAATCGAATTGATTACATCTGACCCAAAGAGAGACAGGAGGTCTCTCGCTTAGGCTAGTCATCTAGATCAAGCCATACCTATCTCCTGGCTAGTGTTAAATGACAGATTAACCTCAGGAGAGGGGTATACCTCTTTTAGGTATATGCGTGTATCACAAGCCCGAGGTGACATAGTGATCTCTATCTTCAGTTCTTATTGGTAGACCAGAGCTCTCCTCTGTTGCTTCTAACCGTGTTGAACAAAATTAAAATCGGACCATGACTGTCCTCTCGTAATTCGCCAGCGGTTTGGTAGCCGCTTCGGATCACTGGCATAATAATCTGGTCTTCAGTAGCTGTCTTTCTCTTTGGCTTCGATGGGTCAGCGTAATGATTCTACTTACCCATGACCCAGACAATTTATACAGGACCATAAAATCTTAACATATAAGAGATGCTTAAGGTCATCTTCTTCTCTCCACAACAGTCTTAATAGGTTCTTAAACAACCAATCAGTTGAAAATTAGAACTAGAACAAGGAAGTGAATCTTAAAAATTTTTTGTGGTAACTACGAAGTCAAAATACTCTGGTAGAATTAATCTGGTGCCATTAAACTGCACAGATAGATCAGTTACATTACTGTATGCCAAGTGTGCGTGTGAGAGAAACTCCAAATAGTATATGCATATAACAAGGCATTATGCATACAATACTTTCCAGTAACAGATAGGTAGCAGTAGGAAAGTCACATATCTTCTAATTTATGTTTATTAATTCATAAAATAAATTCCTTTATCATTATTATATTATCATATCTATAGGAAAAAATTTTGTTATAACTTTTCAAAACTGTGCTTAAATCCTTTTTGACTAGATTGATTTAAAAATGCACAGCAGTAATACGATTAATTACTCCAAGGATTAATTGAAGTGTGCTTTAGTAAATTAAGCAAATACTTCAGAAGACAGGTCTGAAACACATTTAAAGTGCATTTTAAATATCTGAAATTAGACTTTATTCTATAAAAAACATTAATCTAAATTTAAATTTTCTACTTAAAACATTAAAATATATATATTAATTTTTACATTGAAAATAAAATATACATATCTAAATCATTATTTTTGTGAAATTAACTTTAAATGCCACAACAGATTAAATAAAAAATATGTTATATTAAAAAGTTATACTCAAAAATGGTAATTTACATCCAAAATAACACTTGGTTTCTGTCATAAATAAATTTTTATCTAATCACAACTTCTTTTAAAAACTTTACATTAAACCACTGACAAATTAATTAACCATTTAAAAACACAAACAAATATACAAAATAAGTTTTTTAATAGTTTGACATTTTATGTATTTTAAAAACAGTTTTTAGTTGTTAAAGAAAACCTACAAGCAGACAAAAACAATAAGAATTTCTAACATTTAGTTTTCTAAGATACCGAATTTCATATACAAACTAAAAAGTAATTATAACATATATATATTTTAAATTGTTATTTC
Source organism: Pardosa pseudoannulata (assembly GCA_032207245.1). Classification (NCBI taxonomy): domain Eukaryota; kingdom Metazoa; phylum Arthropoda; class Arachnida; order Araneae; family Lycosidae; genus Pardosa; species Pardosa pseudoannulata. The sequence goes on from CM063511.1 coordinate 129,506,897, forward strand.
ATTATTTTTATGCTTTGACCAAAATAAAAGTTACATAACTTAAAAGTTTTTATAAAGGTTTTACAGCCGTTAATTTATAATTCCCTTTTGTTATGTTCAAATTGCAAAAAGTAATATATAGATTTACTGTAAAATATAATTTTTATAGAGTAGAAATTTTTATTTAAATTTACATTTTTTTAATCGGTAAAGCAAACCTAAAAAAAGTAGATAATAAGTTAGTTTCTAAAGTTTATTTTTCTATGAGAACTATTTTTAAGTATAAATTTAAAAAATAATTATAATTAAGAAATCATTTTAAAAAGAGTAATTCCATTATTTAAATAAAATAAAGTAACAATTACAAACCTCAATAGTGTCTATAAATGTATAATGTATTCAATAAGAAGAAATATTGTACAGACATGAAAATTATAATTTTTATCGTACAAAGTAGAGTTTCTTTATTGAAATCTATTTTTAAAATTTTTTAATAGTATTTATGCAAATCTTTTAAAATCGATCCATAATATCTTATTAGTATATATTAGTATATATATACACATACATATATACATAAATTTATAAATATATGTGTGTGTGCGTTTTATAAAATATCATTACGCATATATATAAACTCATACTTATAAATATACATATAAACACACACACATAGTTTTTTGTGCTTCTGCGTCTGTGTATGTATTTATACTTAAGCTTATATATATGCATAGATTATATAAATATATGTGTATGTATATATATATATATATATATATATATATATATATAAAGAAAAATATATTTTTATATTATGCAATCAGTGTAGTGAATTAAACTACCTTTCCGAAATGTTTTTACCACACAGCTATTAAATTCAGAAGTACTTTCCATTAATCACACTTCTCTAAATTCAGATTTTGCAGAACATCCTGTAAAATGACCTTACTTGATTGCGTCATTTAAAGACCAGGATAACTGCATGTTGTTTGGAAAGTAGTTTGTTGCCTGACCAACTTTGAAACTTTGCACTCAACTTTACTGGACCGTCATTTATCCTAGTTAAATGAGAACTTCGAGCTTGATGTTTATTAATAATGGCAGGAGAGATACACAGTTTAATGCTGCAACCGGACGAAATATTCGACATCCTTCAATGCAAGTTCTTTTACGAGGCGCGGAGCTATTTCCTTGGAAATGATTTCTTGAACAGCAATTCTCTAATAAAATTTATAATTTTCAAATGTACTTTTATCATTTTCGTAATACCTAATTATGCTTGCACTTACTGACTTAATTTTGCTGAATATGACTTATTTTATGAATTCAAACATTTAATAACTGTACATATGTAATAATTTTTTCCCATTGTTATTAAAATAATCTGAATATTTTTATTGTATTTCACCATGTACTATGTACAATATATCTTTTCAAATATGAACTCCATAGCATATTTATATATTTAAGGACAAATATTAAATAGATTAAATAATAGATGCCCAACATAATATTTTTTAATAATTCAGTTTGTTTTCACATAAATTTTTGCAGAGTGATGGTCGAATGTTTAGAGTGCTGATCTTCGGTACTGAAGTTCATGGGTTCTAATCCCACTGAGGCATGGATGTTAGTAGCCGTTAGGAATAGGCTTTAAGTAGTAGGTCCCGGTCTCATTAACCCTCGTGTTGGAAACAGTAGACCCTAGCACACCAAGCCACATAAATGTTTTAATTTAATTATTATAAAGATTTAAGATATAAATAGTTATAGATTTTAGAAATATTTATAAATTGATTGTTTTAAATATATTTTTATAATTTGGAAATACTTCAAACTCATTGATTGATTTACTTTGAGTCAAATTATGATATATACCTGTAAATTGAAATTACTTAATAATTATACATATTATTTTTAGTATTTTTTCGATCCTTAATAAATTAATATATTTTAAATTGAATATTTATATGCACAATGAATATTTCATCTTTATCCATATGTAATGTTTAGGATTATTTTTACTTTCAATGGTACTGAGTAAGATGAATATATTTGAAAATGTACTTTTTTTTACACGGGATTATAAATTAGATTCATAGTTACAGAAAATTTTAATTTAGCATAAGACAGTGTATTACTTATAAGTAAGCTTTATTTTTGTTATGCTGGTTAATAATTGGTAAATTTTATATTATATAACTGTAAAGTTTATACTAAAGTTCTGTATGTAATTAAATGTGTTAAAAATTCTTCGTAAAAATTTGAGAAGTGCAATACAAATTTCAATCATACACCAGATAGTTGTTTTTAGTTTGTATATTTATCCTTTAATTCATTTTTAGAAACTTACTTTTGCAATTTTTTTCATTTGAAACACATTTGTTTTTTTCATTCGAAAGATATATCTTCTGATATTTTTCTACTCTTCAAAACTGAACCACAAAATATTTTCACCTTATTTTATGCTGTACTTTCGTTTAATATACATTATTTGAGTCAAAATTAATTAAATTTATTTTATTATTAATATTAAAATTGCGAAATTATTTTATACATATTAAAAATGTCCTCTTCTCGAATCTGTTTTACCTGTTAATTATTTCAGTGAAATATAAGAATGAATTTCGTTGAATTTGAGAATATTACAGAATATTGTAAAAATATGAACAGGTCACTTTACCGAAAATGACATTATGATACGTTACGCTCAATGGATACTTTAATAAATTCTACAATGTAAAAATAATGTTACGTTGGCCTAGTGTTAGAGAAAGAAGAAATTAAAACTCATTAAAAAACACATGGACAAATATGTCTTGATTAAACAATTTTATACAATTAAATGCCTAAGGAATATAACTGGAATATAACTTATCATTTGTAGATATCGAAGACTCCTCTCGACTCGTCTTCGGCCCTAAAAAATATGGCATCTCTTTTCCTTTTTCTCGTGTCGCTCATAAAATATTTGTCTCGCAAGCAGCGGATACCAGCAGCATTCACCATCTTCCCTCCTCTGGCAACAACCTAGTCCTCTAAAAAAATCAGACTGCCCCGTGGAGAAAAACAGGGGTCCACTCAAGAACGGAGGGGTCAGAATCCCTCCAAACCAATGGTCCCTTCTATTGGTTTGGTGAAGTCTGAAGTTTCTTCTATTTCAAACCGGTCCGGTTCTGTATGTCTTTGAAGATGGCTTACGGGAAGAGGTAAAAAAAGCTGAACCGAATGTAACTTATTCTTACATACACTCAACAGAGTTATCTGTATAAACCTTCAGCAATTTAACTGAATCTACTTTCTACATTATTTTACTTATATCAATAGAGAAACGTAAACCTCTATCTTCTAATTTGGATTACTGAATATGAATATTTGGCTGGTATAAACTGATCATATAAACTGATCTTTAAAATTTGCTCTATCAGTTTCAGGATATTTCTAAATCACCGACTATTCTTAATATTATAAAATAGTTTTTTTCCCGATAATATTGATACTTAAAAAAATGACAGTATTTATCTGAAGTACATATTTTTGGTGTTTAAAAATTTATGAGTTAATGTTTTAAAGACTTTATTTTATTTATTATTATCAAAATACAGTTTAAATAATTTATAAAAACACTTTAATCAAAATTAATACTATTAAATCAAAAATAAATCTCATCTCAAAAACAATTATTTTAAAACTAAAATAATAAAAAAAAATAAACAAAACTATCAAATTTCAACACTTTAATAAAATAAATAAAATTAACATAACAAAATTTCAAAAAATAAAAAAATAAAAAATATAAAAAAAAAAAAATTAAATTAATAAATAAAAAACAAAATTAAATTCATTATAAAATAAAAATATATATCTAAAAATCAAAATTAAAATATACTTAATTATAAACATTAAAAACAAAAAAACAAAACCCAATATAAAAAAAAATAAAAACAAATTTAAAAAATATTAAAAAAAATGAATATATTGCTTATATATAAATACATAACAAACAAAAATCCCTAACAACCAATAAAAAAAATAATTTAACAATTTTCATAAATACAATTTCATAAATAAATTTTTATGCGCAAAGTAAAACAAAAATCTGAATGAATTCTAGTAATAAATTATTTAAAATATTAATTATAAAAATACTTTAAAAAAATAAAACAACACATTAAACAAAAAAAAGCATTAAATATTATTATATAAAATTAAAAATCACCATTATAAATATCATAATCTAAAACCCATAATATCATCAAAACTACAATTAAACACAAGATTAAAAAAAAAAAAATAATAGCTTTACATAGTTAAAATAATAAAAAAAAATCTTATGTCCCTTTATTTAGGGAACATTTTCATAAAAAGAAAAGTGATTTCGGTATTTATCAGAACTTTCATCGCTTTACGTATTTGTCACAAACAAATGAGCATTTTCCTGAATAGAACAACAGCAATAAAAAAAAGATAAGTTGTCATTTATTTTGTGAATAAAATATTCCTTTGAAATTTCTTTTTCATGCGCAAAGTATTCAAAGAAAAGTCTGAATGAATTCTGGCTGTTAAAGTAATAATAATTGTATTTAATACGCATTAATATCAATTTAATTATTTTAAAAATACTTTATACTGTCAACACTGAAGTGTCACGAGTACAGCAGTAAACAAAGCATTAAACAAAGCATAAAATTTCAACACATTTTTCTTCGTTATTAAATTGCCTGTTATGATAAATCATCATTATAAAATTCCAGTATATCTAATCTAACCAGCATATCCATCAAAACTACAATGTACTGTTAATTTATAACACAAGATTAAAAGAACAAAATGTGAAAGGTGATAAGTGCTTTACATAGTTAAGTAAAAATATTTATCTAAAATTCTCACAGTTATGTCTTTCCCTTTAGGGAACATTTTCATAAAAAGAGAAGCGATTCCGGTATTTATCAGAACTTTCATCGCTTTACGTATTTGTCATAAACAAATGAACATTTTCCTGGATAGAACAACAGCAATAAAAAAAGATAATTTGTCATTTATTTTCTGAATAAAATATATTTTGAAATTTGTTTTGCATCCGCAAAGTATGTAAAGAAAAGTACGAATGAATTCTGGCTGTCCCAGTAATAATAATTGTATTTAATAAGCCTTAATATCAATTTAATTATTTTAAAAATAATTTATACAGTCAACATTGAAGTGCCGCGAGTCTAGCAGTAAACAAAGTATGAAATTTCAATACATTTTTCTTCGTTATTAAATTATCTGTTATGATAAATCATCATTATAAAATCCCAGTATATCTAATCTAACCAGCATATCCATCAAAACTAGAATGTACTGTTAATTCATAACAAGATTTAAAGAACAAAATGTGAAAGGTGATAAGTGCTTTACGTAGTTAAGTAAAAATATTTATCTAAAATTCTCAGTCTTTCCCTTTAGGGAACATTTTCATAAAAAGAGAAGCGAATTCGGTATTTATCAGAACTTTCATCGCTTTACGTATTTGTCACAAACAAATGAACATTTTCCTGGATAGAACAACAGCAATAAAAAAGATAATTTGTCACTTATTTTGTGAATAAAATATTCCTTGAAATTAATTTTTCCTCCTCAAAGTATGCAAACAAAAGTACGAGTGAATTCTGGCTATAGCTGTAATAATAATTTATTTAATACACATTAATATCAATTTTATTATTTTGAAAATACACAGCTATCATTTTGAAAATATTTAAATTATATAAAAAAGATATTTTTTTATAAAAAATCTCATGTGAACAAGGCATGACTTTCTTTTGAATTTAAAACATTAAATGCCTTATTTTATTTTGTATGGTTCGTCACCATACTTTTTTTGTTATTTTTGCCCATTCTCATCAATATTTAAAGCTTAAGAAATGATATTGTTTTAAAGATAATCGAATTGGAACAACCCATGACTTTCTTTTACATCCAATATATTGAATCGTTTATTTTATTCCGTACTTTGCGTTACCCCTTTTTTTTCGCATCCTCTTCAACATTCAAAGTAGGATTCGTTTCTCAAATTGTCTCCTATATTGTCTAAATACGACTAAACTATTGCCATCTCACACAAACCCAAGTGTTACCATTTGTTATATGCCTACTTTATGTTAAATAGATATTTAGTCCTAAACTATAATATTCAGGATTACAAAGCATCCTTCACTTCATATCAGGGATTAATAGAAATTTCATTACTTTCACAAAATATAAAATTATTATTTTTTTAACAATGAAATTTCAAAGCATTATATCTACTCTTTAAGTTCCGTTGTTACAGTTACATAAGAATGGGTGGATATTTTTTAGTTGCTTTGTTGCATATCAGTAGCGTTCATGGTTGCAATCAAACAACAATATGTACAGCTTAATCCTCTTACTGCTCAATTTGTAAACCGAGATCTCTTTAAAAAATGTGTATATTTTTGGTTGCATAGTTTAAATATATATCTAAAAATTGAAGAATTGAAATACAATTTTTTTTCTAAAAAAGATTTTTATAATCGCTTTTATCATGAGAAACTAAGCTTTCAGAAAAACTAGTTTCAGGTGTTATCACATAAAAAAATTCATTTTTTAATAAATTTCAATTGAAATACAGTTGATTTCTATTTATAACATACTATCTATAATTCTATTATCTAATATAACTATAGTTCTAGTCATATAATTCTATTTATTACCTAATTAAATGTCTAATATTGTACATAATTTATTTCACTGGTTAAACGGTGAAAAGGAGGAATGTGCTTCTTAATAAAGGAAGAAAATCACATGCCCGTGGAAATCGCGGAATAGGCAGTCAGAGGGTTAATGCTATAAATCACCGAATTACAAAATTTCAATATTTTAAAGCTAACAGTTTTTGAGTTAAGCCTCACAGTTTTAATACATTATATTGAACTAGTATATAGCATATCATATTACATTATATAAATTTTCTTTATTTTCCAGAATTGTAAAGTACCCTATGAGGCAGATAAAAAATGGCTTGGCTGAGAATTAACTTGTACACGGTGAATAATTTGTTTATCTTCCTTCTCCTATAAAGTCTCCAGTAATGTAAATGCAGTTTAGAATCAAGTTGAATCCAATTAGAAAAATAATTCAACATTTTAGCTTATATTCAGCAATATTGTTACGAATTTGCGAAAATTGCTTGAGTTTAGCATGGGACTCTATGGGTATCTCGCCAAATTGGCGAGATATAGGCTCGTTGGCGATGGATTTGGCAACCTATTTTTGTCGCCAAGTTCATCGCCAAGTTCGTCGCCAAGTGTCGCCAAATGTCGCCAAGTGTAGCGTCACGTGGCCACTTCCGGTTCCGGCTTCTGGAGTGTTCTGGCAGTTTCTGTGAGCCTATATAAGGCAGACGGAGTCCCATGCAGAGGAGAGTCGTTGAGAGAATATCTCGGTATAAGAGGAGTACGCACGGTGTGTTGTGCTTGATGCGGAAAGTCTTGCGTGAGCCGACGGCTTTGGGCTCAAAATTGTTCCGCGGAGATTTTGACGTTGTATTTCTTCCAATAAAGTATTTGTCTTCGTGCTGCAGTCTTGCTTGCTTGCTTAAAGTCCATTCAATCCCTGAACCCAGCAGTTTTAGTTTTGGAAGTTCGTAACAAATATTTTAGCAATATTTTATTCAATTACTTAGCTACGTCGAAATTACTGTTAAGTATTTTCCAATTTTTTCCCATAGTAATTAAAAGAAGTAATGAAACTATCATTTCCGCTACACCTTGAAAGTAGATATAATTTCTTGTTGATACCGATAATATAAATTTCATTGCAAGAAAAAATAATCGATGATAAAATTCAAAATTATCACGTAAGTGCCTATTCTTATATTCAAACCAGATATAAAATTACTTAATATCTAAGTTCAGTGATAAAACGTATACAAAAAATGCAGACGATAAACAATAATTTAAATAACTTAAAATAAGAAATGATAAAAATGAGATGTTTAAAGGAATGAGGTCGTAATGCTAAAAATATGTTATTTTTAAATATTTATTATGTGATAAATTGATACATTTAATTACCTGCTCTTACGCTGGGAAAATAAGGCTTCAAATAAGGGCTTTAAATGCTCTAAAATGGGGGAAGAGCTGGATTTCGAACGTGTTAAACACGACAATTTGTTTGCTCTTAACCGGAGAAAATATATATATATATATATATATATATTATATATATATATATATATATATATAATATATATATACATATATTATATATATAACATGCATTTATAAAAGCAGTAACAAAATCATGTTTATTAAAAACCTTGTTTAATTAAAGAAATGAATATTTGTAATGAAGATTAGAATAGGAATATAAGGACATCAATAATGTAAATTTCTGATGGCATTAGTAGAGCGTGGAAAAAATTTAAAAGCAGAATACAATATTAGAGGCTTAAGAAAAGATATTCCTCAAAATAGTATCACCAAGAAAATTATTTTTTCTCACAAATATGGAAATAAGTATCAGAATTTAGGCGCATAATGAAACAGATAACATAATCCTGAGATGTTCTTCACGCAGAAAGGAAACTGTTACTTTAATCTTCGTAACAACTTAAAAGGAATGAAATTTGTAACCCTAAAAAAAGAAATGAAGCTTAGGTGAAATCTATAATCAGCTTACTGTACTAATAATCCCACTGTCTGTTGCATTTCACGCTTGATAACGTTTAAAAACTTCATTTTAATTTTACCATGCAATATTAAAAAATAAAAGAATTAATTCTTGTATTCGGATAACAGTTATTTTGTTATCTCGTAGATAATCTATACACTAATACTGCATTCAGAGCATTTTTTGCGGCTGAAAATGCAAAAATGCTACAAAGCATTATTAATGTATTTTGAAATGCGGTTAAGGACAAATATGCATAAAAAACAAATTAAAGATATTTTGAAACACTTAGTAAAAAATTGCTTAAAAAAAGGAAATTATTTATTTTATAGAAATTGTTGAGCATTTTTTTAATGCTACACATTTATTAATATAAATTAAAAAGCTTATGATGTTTTTAAATCTTTGAAAAATTGTAAGATATTATTGTAACAGTAACTTTCTCATAATTGTGCACAATGTGCGTTTGTGTTACAAGGCTGTATTTTTAAGAAAATTCTTATTCTTCATTTACTTAAAAGCCTAGAGTGGGCATAAGAGTGTTGACTTAAAGAGTTTTAATTTCCATTAGTTGATCTTGTCTTTTATTCCTTACTTTATTTCTTTATAAAACTATTAATTACAATTAATATATATGTCTGTGTGTTTGTGTTGTAACTTACTGGAGATATGGTAGGCGAAGCCGTCAATGAAACAGGCTAGAAAACTGTTTAATCTAGACGAAATATTTTATTCAGGTGAATAAATTATGTACAGCTATGTACAGGTTCAGTAGATTTCTAAATATTCTGGGATCTTTTGCTGAGATAACATTCACACAATTAATATATGTGTGGGGGTCTGTGTGTTTGTGCAATCCAGTGGAAATCATTTTCTCATGTCACAATAAAATAGTGTAGCCCCTATTGTCTTACTTGTCCCGGCTACTTGTCAAGGAGTAGTCTAAGTAGCTAGCAGTAATAAAGTAAGATGCAATAGGTCTACATTGAAGAGAACGGCACACAATTCCAATTGAAATTTTATTTAAGAATTACTGGAGAAATCCATCTTTACTACTCAGCGGCAGAAGAGAAACAGTAAACGAAAACACGTGTTGGAACCAGAGCTATATTATCGGTAGGGCATGAAGAGCAAGTGCCCAGAGCCCACTGATTTCAGGGGCACAAAACATTTTAGATCCAGAGGTAATTTTGAAACAAATTTTGTAGACATAAAAATTTTATATTTTTATTCTATATACAAATTATGTGAGCTAAAATTTTGTAAGTTTTTCATTATTTCACAGAGTACCAGCAAGTATAAATACCCAGACATTTGTCAGACATGGGTTTGCACTTTAAAACTAAAGGCAAGAATGTGGGTCATTTTGCGAATGAAATCCACCAATCAGATGGCTAGATTTTCAGAACTTTTCTTAAAAATGTTAGTAAAATTGAACTTTCTGATTGGTGGATTCCGTTTGAAATATGGCCTGCATAATAGCATTTCTTTTCAACTCCTAGATCAAATTAAAAAAAAGTCTTCTTCTTACATTATGCAAATATCTCAGCTATGTATTAATAAAATGTAATAATAATCTACAAGGGCCCAAAACATATTCTCTGCCCTGGGTCCTGGCTGAAACAGTGTTGAACCCCATAGCGAGACAAAGACGAAATATTTCAAATAGAAACGGAAATTTAGTCAGCGAACTTAACTGTTAGATCAGGGAAAAAACTGAGCCATTTGCCGGCGACATCTAGGAAATGTATTGAATGGACAGAAAATTTCTATCTATTGCACAGGATGCTATAGGAATGCTATAGAATATTAAGTCGTTTAAGAATTTAAACTCGTTTGATTAAATGATTTTGTGGCTGGGAAAATAACAGCAATTATATCCTCATACTTCTGCTTCAATAACTAGGAAGAAATTTCTATCAAATAAAATAAAAATTTTAAAATCTATGTGACACCATGTGTGCTCTTATTTCATATAGATAATTTCTACTCGGTTAAAATTTTTATCTGTCATTCTCACAGCATGGTTGATTACAATTCAAAGCTTGTCTTCCTTACGTATCATGTATATCCGGCAATTATAAAGGAGATTTAGATATGTTTATGGATAATATTATCATAGCTGAATATGCTTGGTTTGGTTTTTAGTGCTACGGTCTACTTTTTGCAACACGAGGCTAATGAGACCGGGGCCTGCAGTTTAAAGCCAATTCCGAACAGCTACGAATATCCATGCAACAGTGGGATGGATTCGAACACATGAACTTAGATACCGAAGCCAACACTCTAACCATTCGGCCATCGTACGGGCTGAATAAGCTTGGAAAACGTTTTAAAAAAATTATTTGTCCTAACCCAATATTTGAAGAACAAAATATACACCAAAAAAAGTTATTGTAAAATTGATTAAAATATAGAAAGGAATAATTCGTGTGCCAGTATAATAAGATAATATATTATAAAATTTGTTATTTTGTGATTTACTATGACTCATGGAGTGGTGGTAATAATATAATGATCCCAAAGTCGAAAGTCGAATTCTTAGCAAACATAGAGGCTGGCGGTCTCTAAAACAACCAAACTCCGGAAATCGGAGAGACGAGTGAACTCGTCTCGAACTACACACAACAGCTCCAAAAAGCAACTCTCAAGAAGAAGCCTCAAGAAGAAAAAGCCCCGTCTTGCACCTCCACTCTTCTTTTATAGCTGTCCCTGTTCCCTTCACGCGTTTTTTCTGGAACCTTCCAGAACCAGGATGATGCAATATTACGGTCACTTCCCGCATGAATCAGCTGTTTCGGTTCCAGATGTGGCCGAAAAGCCGTCTTTAAATCAGCCTACCCAAACAACTTAATTTCCTTTTTCGCTACCGCTAATGGGAGTACATGTGGCACTGTAATAATTTACAATCATTTCCCCGAGTCTTTTCACTCAATAGTCTCACAAAGTCTCAGACGCGCTGGCTTCAGCCGACGGACAGGTTTCAATTAAATCCGGGACCTAGTACACAAACGTGTATTGTTAGGCACACCTGTCTCTACCTGCCGCTAACCGTAATTGCTGTGAAAGGTCACCTTCGTCTCCTGTTTCGTTAGAGTCATGTATCGTATCGTTACAGTGTAATCCAGCGGAAATCATTTCTTTTGGTCACAGTAAAATATTGTAGCGTCAATTGTTCTTACTTCCCCGGTTTACTGGGAAAGGAGAAGCCTAATCAGCTAGCAGTAATAAAGTAAGACGCAGTCGGACCACATTGAAGAGAACGGCAAGCAAGTCTAAGTCTAATTGAAATTTTATTTAGGAGATTATAGAAAAATCCATCTTTACTACTCAGCGGCAGAAGAGAGACAGTAAACGAAAACATGTACTGGAACCAGAGCTATATTATCGATAGGGCATGAAGGGCACGTGCCCAGGGCCCACTGATTTCAGGGGACCAGAAATTTTTAGATCCAGAGGTAATTTTGAAACAAATTTTGTAGACTTAAAAATTTCATATTTTTATTCTATATACAAATTATGAGCTAAATTTTGTAAGTTTTTCATTATTTCACAGAGTACCAGCAAGTATAAATACCCAGACATTTGTCAGTCATGGGTTTGCACTTTAAAACAAAGGCAAGAATGTGATTATTTTGCGAATGAAATCCACAAATCATATGACTAAATTTTCAGAACTTTTCTTAAAAATGTTCGCAGTCGTAAAATTGAGTTTTCTGATTGGTGGATTCCGTTTGGAATATGGCCTGCATAATAGTATTTTTTTTTTCAACCCCTAGGTCAAATAAAAAAAATGCTTCTTCTTACATTATGCAAATCTTTCAGCTATGCATTAATAAAATGTAATAATAATCTACAAGGGCTCAAAACATATTCTCTGCCCTGGGCCCTGGCTGAAACAGTATTGGACCCCATAGCGAGACAAAGAAGAAATATTTCCCAGAGAAACAAACACTTAGTCAGAGAACTTAACTGTTAGATCAGGGAAAAAAACTGAATCATTTGCCGGCGACAGCTGAGAAATGCTTTGAATGGAAAGAAACTGTCTATCTATTGCATAGAATACTATAAGAAATGTGTTGGAAGAATTTTAAGTCGTTTCAGAATTTACACTATTTTGATAAAGTCATTTTGTGGCTGGGAAAAAACAGGAAGTATATAGTCCTACTTCTGAATCAATGACCAGGAAGAAATTTCTATCAAATAAAATTAAAATTTTAAATTCTATGTGACACCATGTGTGCTCTTATATCCTATGCAGAATTTCTACTCAATTAAAATTTTTATCTGCTATCCTCACACCATGTTAAATATTAGAATTCAAAGCTTATACCTTCTTAGGTATCATGTATATTCGTTAATTAAAAGGAGTTTTAGATATGTTAATGGATAATATAGTTATCGCTGAATATACTTGGTTTGGTTTGGAATGCTACGGTCTACTTTTTGCAACACGAGGGCTAATGAGACCGGAACCTACAGTTTAAAGCTGATGCCGAACCGCTACGAACATCCATGCAACAGTGGGATGGAATCGAACACATGAACTTAGATACCGAAGCCAACACTCTAACCATTCGGCCATCGTACGGGCTGCATAAGCTTGGAAAACGTTTTAAAAAAAATCTTTGTCCTAAACCAATATTTGAAGAACAAAATATACACCCAAAATGTTATTGTAAAATTGATTAAAATATAGAAAGGAATAATTCGTGTGTCAATATAATAAGATAATATATTATAAAATTTGTTATTTTGTGATTTACTATGACTCATGGAGTGGTGGTAATAATATAATATATAGAAAATATATTCAAAAGAAATATCTGGTGTAAAATAGAAAGTTTATGCTATTGCTATATCGTAAAATAAAATGGAGTATGTCTGTGGTTCTGTATTTTTATCCGGTTGAAACATACTAAGGCAGCAAAGAAGTTCTCTCTAAGTTCTTAATGTAAAGCAGATCCAAAGCATTATTCACATGAAAGAAATAGCTTTAAAATGTCTTATCCGTTAGAGCTAAGATTTTAGGATTACGCAGTGAATGTCGTTGAACATTGCGAAATCTTAGCAGAAGAAGGTAAGGTTCACAAAATGTTGTTGGCGTTTATATCTCAGGTTATGCTTTTATTTCACAGAATAGTTATGGTTTATGTTTTGTTTCTTTGCGTTTGTCTTTAACATTTAAAATTAGACACAAAACTTACATCTTTCTCATATTTCAAGACGAAATTACAGTAAAAATTTTGCTTAGGACGTAAATGCAACTACTTTGGGAATTTTTTTCTGTTTTTTTTTTTTTTAAGTTGTGTTATGAATACTATAAAACGCACATATATTTAAACCAGAAATAAATTTTCACCTCCTGTATAAATGCATTTTGTAATCTAAATATACTATAGGATACATTTCCGTTCTTTAAAAACAATTTAATCTTTAATCACTTTTACTTAACTTCACATGTGGGTCTTTTATAATTTGAAATAAATTTTTAGCTACATTTTTTACTAGTTAGAGATCTGAAATTTGGCAAGAAAGTTCAATTCGTTTAGAAATATTATCAATCATAAAAAATTATATTTTAGAAACAAAATTAGGTAGTTAACTCAAAAAAAAGTTCAGCGTACTTAGAATCCCAATTCCAAAGATTTAAAACTAGTATCGCCATCTATACGCAAGCGGCATAACTAAAAATTAAATCAAAAGATAAACGATCTAAAAAAATACTTTTTTGTATATATAGATTATTATATGAATAATTTTGTAATTATAAATTATATTCTTAGGAAACATATATATTCGAGTTTAGCACTTAGTTTGAACATAATTCAAAACCTAATTAGTATAGAACAAAAATTATTCGAACAGCAAAACATTTTTTGAATATTCTGGCACGTTAAACGATAACATTTCCATAAACTTTTTAAATTTCTTTAATTGTTTTGGATACTAATAAATAATAATATACAATTTTCAGAATGCAATTACTATTTGCTGAGTATTTCTAAAAGAGAAATTACCATTTCTCAGACAGAAATTTTACAGAATTTTGATTTTATTTATAACTACTAATACAGTGTAAAGAATATTGTAGGCACTTTCTGTGATCAAAATGAAAGAGTGAAAAGTGTAAGTAAATGTAAATATAGAGAAAGAAACAAGGGTGACTCTTATATTACTAGCATATAACCCATCATATGACGGAAATAGTAAAATATTTAATTTTCCAGAATTGTAAAGTACCCTATGAGGCAGGGAAAAAAATATTTGATTTTCGGCTGAGAATTATTTAGTACACGCTCAATATTTTGTTTATATTCATACAAGTAAATACTCTGTAAATGCAGTTTAGATTCACGCAGAATTTAAAAAGTCAAACTGTGTTCTTATGTATAAAAAACATACACACAAGCTTCTTTAAAAACAATCTTCTTAATTTTCAAAGATATATAATTTAAACGTTAGATATTTATCATTCCGTGACTCCTAGAATTTTATAAAAAGATTTGTTGTTAATACTGGTGATAAAATTTTCATTGCAATAAAAAATAATCGATGATTAAATTTAAAATTACCACATATGTACCTGATCTATTATTTAAGCCAAATATAAAAGAAAATTATCTACTCAATATCTAAGTTCAGTGATAAAACGTATGAAAATAATGCAGATGACATTTAAATAATTTAAAATGAAAATTTATTAGATGAGATGGTTAAAGGAATGGCGTCATAATGGTAGAGAAAAATGTTATTTTCATCTACTTATAATGTAATAAAGTAATGTATTTAATTGCCTGCTCTTAACCGAGGAAAATAGGGCTTGAAATAATGGCATTAAACAACTGAAAAGAGGAGAAGGTGCAGATTTTGGACATTTTAAAGACTTGCTTTGAATTTTACTAACCCTAACTCACCAAGAATCTAATATGGGTTCCACTTATTCATTCCAGGTCCAACCACTTCATAAATTCGAGAACAGACGGACAGATAACTTAGGCTATTATTATATGGGGGATAATTCTAAAACTAGCGGATATAACGGAGTTGTCAACTGTGTTATAATTTACTACTAACAAATAGTTTCAGAAATTTCTTCAGAAAGAAAAACACACAGTAGAATTGAACAAATTAATAATAACTTTTCATAACTTGTTAGAGTTGTTACTTGTGAGAAATAATACATGTTAACCAAGAATTTTTCAAATTGGGAATACAAAATAATGAAAAATAAGAATTTTATATGTGTAAATATAGGAGGATACGGATAATGTATTTACTATATAGGGCGTAGCAAAACGACCGCATATATTCTGCACAGCTAGATTCCTCATTGAGAGTACATAAGAACTCCCCAAAGAAGCGTTCCTGTACGATTCATAGTTTACGAGAAAATTGCGAAAAACAGAATAGGACTTAGATGACCCACACCCACATCCAACTGAAGAAGTTTATGGATGCATAAGCCTAAGTAGGTGGGGTGAACCTTTCGACATTATTCATTTTAATGTTATACACTGAATTATTAACTTTAAAAAAAAACACTTTTTTTATCACTATCACTATTTTTACCAAGTATTTTCCCTCATTTTAAAATTTTTAAAATTTATTTTGTATATAAGAGTAATTTGAATTCAATATATTATAAATTTCCTTTTCAGTATGATTACGATTTTTATCTATTTTTTTTAAATATTCGATCTGTGTTTCGTTTTCGTATTTTTTAATAAACATCGGAACGAGATTACATCTTACTTCCATGTAATGCTGAGGGGTGCCTATCATTCCACATTTACAATTTGGTGAATCCAATTTTCCAATTCTGTACAAGTAGGTTGTGAAACTTCTATGACCGGTAATGAAATAATTTAATATGTTATTTTCGAATTGTAACTTTTGTTCTACTTTTGACATTATAGTATAGGTTGCTCTTCTTTTTCACTATTGTCCCAATAATCTTGCCAATCTTTATATATGTTTTCTTTCATATATTTTTTAAATATTGATACCGGGAACTGTATTGGTTTGTAATTTATTGATTTCGTGGCGTTCTTTGCTAAAATATCTGCATATTCATTACCGGTATTCCCCGTAAAACAGAAAAAAACATAAATAACCCCGTAAAACAAAATAGGACGTCAATGCTGGTGCATGAGAAAACACTTTATTCAACATATCAACAGCAGTATATGCACAATTTAAATCAGATGCTCAAAGTGTCCACCGTGCATGTCGAGGCAGGCTTGAGAACGCTGTGGAATGGCTGTCATCACACATTGCAGCATCGCGAGGTCCACCGAAGTACAAGCAGCATGCAGACGAGCAACTAAGTACATTGGTGATGTCACTACGTCTCGATACACCAGTTCCTTGATATGGCCCCATAAGAAAAAAATCCAAGTAAGATCTCGTAAACGTGGCGGCCATAGAAACGGACCCCCCACGTCCGATCCATCTACCGGGGTATTCCATATCCAGCCAACCACGTACAGGAGCACAGAAATGCGCAGGAGCCCCATCATTCTGAACACTAAAGTCCCTGTATTGCCACTAATGGTATGTCATCGAGGAACTCGGTTAAGACCTCATTGAGAAACACCAAGTACGACTGTCCCGAGAGCCGATTAGGCAACAGATATGGTCCAAGCAGGTGATCCCCGAGTATGTCAGCCCAGACGTTAAGAGACCATTGTTCCTGATGTTTCTGAGGCTGGATTGCATGCGGATTGACATTTGACCACATATGGCTCTTGAGGTGGTTGAATACCCATTTTACACATTATCGTCCGGAAAGATGCAAATACTGTTGTTGATATGTCCAATAAAGTTTTTTTTTCATCTTGCGCCGACAGTGACGTCATACACTGTTTTTCGTATTTTTCTCGTAAACTATGGATCGTAGAGGCACTCTTCTTTAGGCAGTTTCTATGCACTCCCAACGAGGAATCTAGCTGTGAGTTTATGCGGTCGTTTTGGGAAGCCCTGTGTATTTTTTCTCTTTTTGGAAAAGAGAATATCATACTTTAACCACAATGTTTTAGCAATTTTCTATCAATAGCTTAAACCGAGTACTAACATCATTTATCCAAATTCGTTAAAGAATGTAAATTTATCTTTTTAATTTCACTGAAAAGCAAAAATTTATTGTTATGGTATTTTTCTGTCATTGTTAGTATTTTCTTTTAATATAATTAATATATCAATAAATGAAATATTTTTAAATGTTAAATAAAAGGATATGTACATATTATCTACTATTTACAGAAAACAAAAAAAAGTACGATATAATTCTCACAAATCGATCTATCATGCCGAAAATTAACATGATATTCAAACGGCTTAAATGTAGTCCTACATGTCACAAAATAAGTCTTAAACCTACTATGTAGAACATATTTACCATGTTAAAAGAACAAATATAATTTTTTATGAAATTATTTCTTTCTATTATACTTCATATATCTAACTTTTATCACTCAGCAAACAAATGAAGTTAAATTTAATTTAACTTCATTTTTCTCTCTTTTGAGAGTTTTTATTATGTACAGTTCTGATTTAAAACGATAATCTTGTATGAATGTGTATGAAAAAAATTAAAACTCTTATAAAACGATGAAATTCAATTTTTTGTCCTTTTTTTCCACATTTTCAATTTCACGTCTTAGAATTGTTAGAATAAACAGAAATTTCTTACAGTATGTGATTAGTGAGACGTTATTTGAACAAGTTCGGGAAACGGGGATACTTTGCTTATTCAATCTTATTTAATCCGACAACGTTTTTAAGAAATAATAAAAAGAGATAATTTGATGTTCCCAAATTTTAATGGCTAATTAAACCAAATTTTCCTCCATTTTAGATTGCACTTTTTCAGCAAAATGTATGAGTCTTGTAATTAAGTCGGATTAAAGTGTTAGTTTGAACCAAGTGACTATAATCCACTAAAATAATCATGGTAGAAATGAAACGCATTTCTAATTCTCCTTTAAATTATAACGTTCGTAAAATAGTAGAAATGTCCGGGAAAAAGATTGCAATATACTATCTACTTCATATAAAGTTTGTTGCATTTTTAATTCAAATTAGTGTATGATTATTTAATTTTAATTATATGATTCCTCAAATTTAAATACTCTAAAACAAGTTGAGCAAACAAATAAGGGCTATTAATAAGATACTTTTACTTTATATCTAACTATATCTCCTTGTAGCATTATATTGTAACGATCCGTTACATGACACGAACGAAAGAAGAACGGAAGGTGACCTTTCGCAGCGGACAATTATTGTTAGCAGTAGGTAGGAATTCTTTAAATTTAAATACTCTAAAACCAGTTGAGTAAACAAAAAAGTGCTATTAATAAGATACTTTTACTTTATATCTAACTATATCTCCTTGTAGCATTATATTGTAACGATCCGTTACATGACACGAACGAAAGAAGAACGGAAGGTGACCTTTTGCAGCGGACAATTATTGTTAGCAGTAGGTAGGAATTCTTTAAATTTAAATACTCTAAAACCAGTTGAGTAAACAAAAAAGTGCTATTAATAAGATACTTTTACTTTATATCTAACTATATCTCCTTGTAGCATTATACTGTAACGATCCGTTACATGACACGAACGAAAGAAGAACGAAAGGTGACCTTTCGCAGCGGGCAATTATTGTTAGCAGTAGGTAGGAATTCTTTAAATTTAAATACTCTAAAACCAGTTGAGTGAACAAATAAGTGCTATTAATATGATACTTTTACTTTATATCTAACTATATCTCCTTGTAGCATTATATTTAACAATTCGTTACATGATACGAACGAAAGAAGAACGGAAGGTGACCTTTCGCAGCGGACAATTATTGTTAGCAGTAGGTAGGAATTCTTTAAATTTAAATACTCTAAAACCAGTTGAGTAAACAAAAAAGTGCTATTAATAAGATACTTTTACTTTATATCTAACTATATCTCCTTGTAGCATTATATTGTAACGATCCGTTACATGACACGAACGAAAGAAGAACGGAAGGTGACCTTTTGCAGTGGACAATTATTGTTAGCAGTAGGTAGGAATTCTTTAAATTTAAATATTCTAAAACCAGTTGAGTAAACAAATAAGTGCTATTAATAAGATACTTTTACTTTATATCTAACTATATCTCCTTGTAGCATTATATTGTAACGATCCGTTACATGACACGAACGAAAGAAGAACGGAAGGTGACCTTTCGCAGCGGACAATTATTGTTAGCAGTAGGTAGGAATTCTTTAAATTTAAATACTCTAAAACCAGTTGAGTAAACAAATAAGTGCTATTAACAAGATACTTTTACTTTATATCTAACTATATCTCCTTGTAGCATTATATATATTGTAACGATCCGTTACATGACAGGAACGAAAGAAGAACGGAAGGTGACCTTTCGCAGCGAACAATTATTGTTAGCGGTAGGTTGAAACACGTGGTCCGAACAAAGCCGTTTATATACCGGGTATTCGTCAACAAAACAGAGGCAGTTGCTTAACCCTTTAGCGGACAGTGGTTTCGTAGTGAAACCTCCTGTTAAACATTTTTTTCTCTAATTTTTGGAGAAACATGATTTTTTTTTCAATTTTTTTCTGTGTTTTTGACATTTAAAATTTACAATAAATGACAGTAATATATTTAATTTTTTTTCTTTTGAAATATATGTATTTATACTTGTTGTACCTGGAAAGTTAGTAATGAAATTGTTTTTCGGTTATGACCCAAAACAAAAGTATCTATTCAAACGACACTTATAAATTATTAAACTATTTATTTATTTAACTTTTTTAAGAACATTTATTTTTCTTCCAATATAATTAAAATTTTAAAAAGTATTATGTTCACGATGTACAAGGGTATGGGTTTGTCAGTTAACCCCCATCAATTCGTTCTCTGGTATCCTCTAAGGCAAACTCCTCTAATAATTGCAAGGAAAAACTTTAATACATTTTGCTTTTATAAAGTTCATAGATAATAATTATAAACTATTTTCATTAAATGCAATAGAATTCATGTAGGTGACCTTTAAAGGGTTAAGAGTATGAAATAAAAATATGTCAGTACGCAGGAGCCAGTGTGTCTACGTCTTTATGATGTCTATTGCCCTCAAGAGACACTGATAATAGTTATAAATCGAGTGACGGTGGGGTCCACTATTCCCCACGTATAGACCAAGTTAACTGTGCCGCTAATGTATTTAGAATGGTTGGTCGGTTAATTTAAAAAAGAACTTCGGCCGCAACTGGAAACGTGTCAGCTGATCCAGGCGGGTCGTTTGACCTCAAATTTGAGTCACTCGGGATCTGGAAGGTTCCGGAAATAGTCACGCGAGGGGTAACAGGGACCCGTATAGAAGAGGATTGGCAGAGCGAAGAGGAGAGGATTTTATTTCTGGAGCTTGAGAAGAGTCCACTTGTCTCTCTAAATTGCGAGAGCTTTCTTTTCTTCAGAGATCGGCAGCGTTTTTGCTTTCTACTAGGAAGTCGACCTTTTACTTCGGGATCTCATTCCTGTTACATTTAATAATTTTTTACTTCATGCTTTGAAGAAGATCGCTGAGAGTGACACTTACTGTCCTTTTTGAATCGTCTTGCATCTTTTGATTCTCAATGAACTCCTGGGAGATACGTACTCTCAGCGTTTAGAGCCTCAGTGTAGAAGTCAACTGTTCGGATCATCAGAACGGTAGATAATACTGTCAGAGTCCCGTACCGGCACTAATTAGTGAACTGTACCTGAGTTCGAGAATTACTAGCTTCACTGTACCCACTTGTATATTTTTATACAACACGTTGTTATGAAATTTCTAGATTAAACTGACACAGTTTATTGAGACAACAACTCTCACAGACAAATGTCCCTGAAATCTGTTTATCGTGTTTAAATAGACGTCTGTGCCAAACAATAAGAATTTACTTACTGTAGCCTATGTAGGGCCACGACCTACGGCTCCAATCTCCGTTTTCGAGACCAAAATGACATGGGGTGCAAAGCATATATCCCGGTTAAGTGATCAATCTAAGGCGAAAACCCGAGTGTTTAGTTCCCAAGCATGCTTGGTCCTCAGTTTATCTACCAACTGAAGGGATGAAAGACTGAGACAGATTTGCCCAGCCAGGTTATTGATCTTTGGACCTGTATCTTGAGATACAGCACTACTCCACTGGGCTTTCCGTGAAACTCATCAAATTTCAATAACACCAGTGGGATATTTTAATGAGAAATATACACTACTTTAGTTTTATTTGAAAGATATTTAACAGACAAGAGGGCAAAAGTTGTATGTACAATATGACGCTATGATTGCAAAAAAAGTAGCATTAACTAGAAAGTCGTCCAGTTATGAGATTTGTATTCAAAGTACAATGCTGTGAAGAAAAAGAATGTCATTATTAGTACTACATCAGTTATTTTTTAATATTATTAATTTTATTAAACTCCACAATGTCATTAACATGTCTAGACAACTTGGTTATCTTTGAAAAGAATAAACTATTTTCTTGTGACATTTTTATTTAACTTTTAGTTCTCTTTAAGTTTAGACCCTAAAAAATTATATTACTGAATAAATTCCCCTGCATGTTGATTTGTTTTCCCGTATGTGATTTATTCCACACCCTACATTTTTTTATTAATAATGGAAAAATAACGTCTTCAGAACGTATCTCAACATTTTTGTGAAGAATAAATTTAACACCAGGGAAAATTATGAGGTCACGGCCAAAAAGAGCATGAAATAACTTTGCAAGGCTCTTAATATTTTATTTATATGTGTCATGCATAACTCTATATTTTTTCAAAATATATGAGACTTCCGATATGTTTAAGAAGTATTAATCCTCTGAGAAAATATATCTCTCTGATGTTTTTTATTTTTAATCAAAACAGTTTTTAACATATATTTTCTCCATTTTACTTTTCAAAACATTTTTTTTTCGTAGGGAGACATTTTTCAGTTAAAAATTGAAATTAAAACATCTAAACAATGTCACAGAAGACATTAAAACTAATTTCATGGTTTTCTTGTTGCACATACGTTTTCCTTTTTTCAACCCTTGAGAGTACAAAAAAGGCCACTTGAGGATTAAAGAATAAATACTTGACACTGTTTAATTATACAAATTTGTGTAAATAATCTCTACTTGCGAAAGTAAGATATTAAAGTGCCCAAATAATTAGAAAACCCCGTTCTTTCGAATGGAATTCTTTTTCTTTTAATTTCACATTAAATAGAGACTTAACTGTCTGTGTGGATATTTTCTCAATTATAGTTTTTTAAACAGGCATTTGGGAGGATTTTCAGTTTAATTGTTAATAAATTTTTTGAAACACATTGATTTGGAAAAAAATTTAAATTAAGCATAGTTTTATTTTTTAGAAATAAAGATAAATATACCAAGAGATGAAATGATACTTGTGGATAAATTTATTGGTTTTAAATAAAGTTTTATGAGGGTAATTTTTTAAAGTATATCATTTTAAATAAGCTACAATTCCGTAGAGTATTAAATTATGGAATTTCACACAATTTCCTAGATTGAAAACTAGCATTTGAAATGGCTACATATTTACAGTAAATGTTATCTTTAAAATAAATTTGAATTTTAAATCCTTATTTGCAACATCGCCTTTTTAAAGGTCTTATAGAAAATCCTTAAGAGTATAATAAACAATCAGCATATATAAATACGTTTTCCCAGCAATGGAAAAATTCTTGCTAAATTTGTAAATTTCATTGAAAAAATGAAAAATTATCTATGTGTATAAGTTCTACAAAATTAGCCTAACATACCCTCGTGAGCTAGTTGTTTATTTATATATGCAAGAGAAGGATAAACTAATAGCTACAATTATTAAGGTTCACAAACTCATACGAGTTAATATTTAAATTGTTTTTTTAAATATATTATCTGATAATGAAGTCGCTTGTTCATTTACAGATGGATTATGGACGAGATTACAAGCAGGAATATCATCTTATAATCCTTATTACGTAGTAAGGTACATTGAAATATATTTTCAAAAATATCACAGACATTGAGATTTATATTTTACATAAAGAACTTTTACGTTTTATAGATTTTGTAGAGATTTTGTAATTATTTCATTTCATACAAAAATATTAATAATAATAATGTATGTTAATTTATAATTTTATAATTTAAGGTTATACTGTACATTATTACATAATAGTATCGGTCTCTGACCAGTATTCTAAACAGTGACTGAGACTCAAAATGGTTTGAGTACTTTTGCCTGATAAAATCTTGTAGTGTATGAGAAAAGAATTCCCAACCATGCGATGTTTTGCCTTTCAGTTTAATGAATTTACTATGATGTTGGTTGTGTATCACTCAACCCGCAGAAGTCACCAGAAAATGAACTCGTGTTGCAACAATTTATATCGATACGGCTGTTATAACACTTTTTGTAAACGTTAAATATGGTGTAAAAGAGTGTATAACTTACACTGAAATACCACTGAATTAGGTATAGCAAGGACTGTGCAAATTGTGTAGCTCTGAGCATCATTTAAGTGCAAGTGACGGCTCTGTGGTAACTGCATATATAGCATGCACTGTGGTTGTTAAGAATTAGTTGTTGGAATTGCTAGTACGGGTAAACTGCCTGATTTAGACACCTCCGATCGGGGGCAAGTCGTAGGTGAGCTGCACATGAGCCATTCAATTTCCGAATTCATCAGACAGTTAGGATTTTTAAGGTCGACAACCAAGTATACCAATTTGTATACCATGAATACATTGATGGTGAAATTAAACGGATGATCGGGAAACTGCAGTGATCCTTGACAATGCATGGTGAAAGACTGCTCAGGTACATTTTACGTATTCAACGAAGCCAAACATTAGCTCAAATTACCACCCAGTTGAATGATGGTGCCAGTCGACCAGACTGTAAACGAAATGTGCGACGCTCACGTCACCGTTTGGGTTTCGGGAGCCGTCGACCTACAAAAGTACCATTTCTCTATGCTAGCCATCGGGCTCCATGTCTTGCATGGGCAAGAGAGCACAGAGACTGGAGTGTAAAGGACTGGAAACGAATAGCGTGGAGAAATGAGTCCTGATTTCGACTACTTAACACCGACGGGAGGCTGAGAATATGACTTTAGACTCATAGAGCCATGGATCCTGCATGACAGGTTGGAATTGTACACGGGCATGGTCGATCAATCATGGTCTGGAGTGTTTATTGGTGGCACTTTTTGGGATCTTTGGTGCATGTACCAAACTCCCTCAATGCAATTCGGTATGAAGAGTTGCTGGGTGATCATCTCCATCCGTTTATGATGTTATGTTACCTACACGGTAATAGAGTTTTCCAGCAAGACAACTGGGACTTGTATAACTCTCACAAGTCCCGGTTGACTACTGGTTGGTTGGATGAGCATTCCTCTGACTTTTCTGTCATACATTGGCCAACTAGAAGCTAAGATTAAACCCTATTGAGCATCTTTGGGATGTTTTGGAACAAGGCGTGAAAGGTCATTACACAGCACCAATGAACCTGACTGTACTGTGGACAGCTTTAGCCAATATTTGGGAAGTCATTTCAGTGGAACGTTTCCAGGAACTTGTTGAATCTATGCCTTGTCGTGTGGCAGCCGTTATCAAGGCCAGAGGAGGTCCAGCTCGTTACCTGGTAGGCATACTAATTCAGTGCACTTCAGTGTAATTTTAGTGCATATTCCGTTTATAAAATGTATGAATACTTATGAAAAACCTTTTTGTCTTTTAACGTTATCTCTACTGTTCTCTTCAACAGCTAAATCTGTTAGTTTCATTTCCCCTGTTCTGACATTAATCCTTCCATTTTTAAGAAAACACCACCTTAGAACTGAAAAAATACTTCATTTTCAATGTGAGACCTTAACGACAGCTGTAACTCACAAGTACCAAAGTTCGCGTGAGCCACTATTTTCTTACTCTCTCCGCTGATTCATCATTTCTTCTCATTTCAGTTTGTAACAGTCGTCAGAAACACCATAACGACACCTGCGGCCGGTCTGACCAAAGTCGTTTAACAGTTAACCACGATTAATTTTTGTTTAAATGGAGAATTGGGTCCCACCATTGGTTGGTTTCATGGATTAATCACGGTTAGCTCTTAAACGACTTTGGTGAGACCGCCCATAGGCAAAGATGCAATTAATCTATACGTAACCACTGGTTAATTAATCATCTATGCCCACGCATACAATTAGGTCATGTAACTGATTTCACCTCTTTACAAACTCTAGAAATAAGAATTTCTTGTTTCTAACTGACAGACATCAATTTGATAAGGGCCATGAAATCTAAAAAAATATTTTATGCATTTCTATGTAACAAATAATAAAATAAATTAAATATAAAACTGAAGCATACTTGAAAATATTAAATTATTATATATTTAGATATATTTTAAAGCTGGGATGTAAAGCAAAATTGAACAAGTAGATTTTTTAAGGCGTTTTATAAAAGCAAAATCTCTTATTGGAAAGATGTAAAAGCTTACATAAGTTACTTTATTACTTATTGATGTTTTATTATTCTTTCATTTATATAACGACTCTGTGGCCTGCTTTTAAGACGTTTTATTATTTTTCATGATGCTTTCAAAACCGCTGCATTCGGTCCTATAGTTATACAACACATTTTCTCCTCGTTTTTACAAACGCATGTAAATTTTAAATTTGTGTGAATATTTCATGTAAAATTAGGAAAATGCCATAAAATTTTAAAAGCTGGAGGACATAAATAAACATGTAATGCTTATATGTATAGAGGACATTAAATGTGACAACTTCTGTCATTGTAATCTTAATGAAATTTTCTTGTTTAATGCAAATTTTATATTACATTTTTACATTTATGTTGTATCCAAATGTTTGGTTTTATGATATTATAAAGTATTTCTAAGGTAATATCTAGAATATCCATAAACTGACAAACTTTCAATGCACATCAGAGATCTGAAAAGTAATGTATGACGAAATTTTAAATAATTTAAGCAAAATAGGCAGAGAAAATGGGGTAACCATGTTTTGTCAAGTATTCAACCCCAGTCGATTTACCCACCCCATTTTTTTACATTACGCAACAGAAAATGTTAAGGTCATTAGAGGTAAAAGAATTCATTTTTTTTACGACAGAATATAAAAAAAATCATTTCTGAAGAACATTTCAGTTCATAAAAACTACAACAATCGAGTAAAAATATCATTAATTCCCAAAGGATTTCAGACGTTTAGTTCACAATGCGATAACGAGAGTAATGCGTAATCGATAGGAAATACCCATTTCCTTTTTTGTAGAGTAGTTAAACTCTGTTTAATTAAAATATTTTGCCATGGCAATTTTATCTCACACTAAGCGTTATTTCGTTTTTATTTTTATTTTGCAATTTTCGGACTTTAAAAGAAATTAAATATGTATTTTCGATTCCCCTCTGAGACTATTTTGGATTACAGTTCCATAAACTAATTATAAGACAATATTTCATTTTTTATCACCAGCTAGATTTATATTTTTTAATAAATTGATTTTTCATTTAGTGTCTTTAAAAGTATTGGGAAAAGAATTGTAATGAATAGTTTTTAAGTAATTGAATTTATAATAGATAATTTTATAGTATATTTGTCAGTAATTGAACAGATTTAAAATTATGTAATTAAAAAAAAAAATTATTGCCTCAAAGTGCCTTACAGTTTTTTCAATGTACCTTATATTTCTACTTTTCCATCCACCCAAATCAAATCAAGGACTTGATTCATCAAGATTGGCTTCTTGACGTGGTTCTGAAGGAAAAAATATGAAGTAATAATTGCTATGCATGGCCTTTTCTTACACTTGTTCTGAACCACATGTCGATTCTTTTCGAGTACTCGTGAGTTTTTCACTCGCGAGCGGACATTTTTTAGGTTTTAACAAAACAGACAGATGTAACAAAGTTGTCATCTTAGTCTCTTGTATGCAAGAAGATAAGTCATGTGATTTATGACTCTTTCTGGAGACGACATTCACTCAACATACATGCACGGTTACCTTTGACTACATAAAACCTGTCTGGGGGTATCTCCGACAGGCTAACGTAGTAGTCGGTAGTCATATTACGTCATATTTCGGAGTATATGATGTTGAAAATAAAGAATTTTTTTTATAAAGTTACCGCTTGGTCTTAGATTTTTAAATGGGTGTCTCATTAGGCATAATCTCATAAATTTAATACTGCCAAGCAATCCCTGGGAATAAAAAACATATAGGCTATGCAACGGGGTAATAATTTATGAATTTGCTTTAAAATAAATTGAAAATACAAAAGGTGTCACAGATTTCTAATAAATACTTTTTATGTAATTGAAATTATAATATATAATTTCATATCATCTCTTAGTTTAACATTTGTAAGATTTATATATAAAACATATAATGAATAGATATTATATATTGAAGTAGTAATGTTTCAATATAGATTATAAATTAGAGCAAAAGTAACAGGTTATTTATTAGTTTTGAATTTATTTATGAACTTACTTTATTAATTTATTTTGAAATATACTAAAAATGCAAAAGTATCAAAGAGTTCAAATCAAAGTTTTTAAGTAATTGAAATTATAATACATAATTTCATTGTATCTGTTATTTTAGAAACTGTTATAAAATCTATGTATGGAAAATATAAAGGAATAGCTATTATATTCCAAAATAATAAAGTTTCAATACATATTAAAAATAAGGCAGAAAATAATAGATAATATGTAAGATTAAAATTATAAATTTCTTTTACTATTTTGAAATATAATTAAAATACAAAAATGTATTAATTTATTTTAAAATGTAATGAAAATACGAAAGTATCACACAGTTGAAATGAATAGTTTAACTAACGGAAATTATAATATATAATTTGATATCTGTTAGTTCAGGCAGTGTTATAAAATCTATGAATGGAAAATATAAAGAAATAGTTATTATATTCCAAAATATTAAGGTTTCAATACAGATTAAAAATAAGAGCAAAAGTAATAGATAATCTGTTAGATTAAAATTATGAATTTCTTTTAATAATTTGAAATATAACAAAAATACAAAAAGGTATTAATTTATTTTGAAATATAATGAATATACAAAAGTATCACAGAGTTCAAATGAATAGTTTTTAAGTAACCGAAACTATAATATATAATTTCATAATATCTGTTAGTTTAGGAAATGTAATAAAATCTATGTATGGAAAATATAAAGAAATAGTTATTATATTCCAAAATATTAAGGTTTCAATACATATTAAAAATAAGAGCATAAGTAATAGATAATCTGTAAGATTAAAATTATGAATTTCTTTTACTATTTTGAAATATAATAAAAATACAAAACAGGTATCACAGATTTGTTAACAAATATTTTTTAAGGAATTTAAACTATAATATATAATTTCACAATATCCGGATTTAAGAAGAGTTGTAAAATATTATAGTATATGAAGAATATAAAGAGATTGTTATTATATTCCAAATTATTAAGTTTCCAATATAGATTAAAAATTAAAGAACAGTAAAGGAAAATCTACTGATTAGTTTTGAATTTCTATATCAATTTATTTTATTAACTTATTTTGAAATATAATAAAGATACAAAAAGAGTATTTCTTATTTCTAATTATCACTTATTTCTAATGTTTTCTAATTTTTTAAGTAATTGAAATTATATGATTTCATAACATCTGCCAAAATAAGAAAAGATGTAAAATGTATATAAGAAAAATGTAAAGGAATTGTTGTTATATTCTAAAGTATTAAAGGTTCAATATAAATTATAAATTAGAGCAAAAGTAACAGGTAATCTGTTAGTTTTGAATTTATTTATGAATTTATTTTATTAATTGATTTTGAAATATAATGAAAATACAAATGCATCACAGAGTTCAAATGAATAGTTTTTAAGTAACCAAAACTATAATACATTATTTCATAATATCTGTTAGTTTAGGAAGTGTTATAAAATCTATGTATGGAAAGTATAAAAAACTGTTATTTTATTCATAATGTTTCAATATATAATGTTTCAATACGTATTAAATATAAGAGCAAAAGTAATAGATAATTTTTAAGATTAAAATTATGAATTTATTTTACTGTTTTGAAATAAAATATAAACACAAAAAGGTATCACAGATTTGTAATAAATAGTTTTTAAGGAATTTAAATTATTATATATAACTTCACAGTATCTGGGTTTAAGAAGAGTTGTAAAATATTATAGTTTATGAAAAATATAAAGGAATTGTTATTATATTCCAAATTATTAAGATTCCAATATAGATTATAAATAAGAGAACAGTAATAGGTAATCTACTGATTAGTTTTGAATTTATATATCAATTTATTTTATTAATTTATTTTGAAATATAGTAAAAATACAAAAAGAGTATCACTTATTTCTAGTGTTTTCTAGTTTTTTAAGTAATTGAAATTATATGATTTCATAACATCTGCCAGTATAAGAAGAGATGTAAAAGGTATATAAGAAAAATGTAAAGGAATTGTTGTTATAATCTATTGTTGTAATCTATTATATTTGAATTCATTTATGAATTTATTTTACTAATTAATTTTAAAATATAATAAAAATACAAAAAGCATTACAAATTTCAAATGGATAGCTTTTAAGTAATTGAAATTATACTCTATAATTTCTTAATATTTGTGAGTTTAAGATGTAATTAAAATATATATGTAAAAAATATAAAGACATAGTTATTATATTCCAAAATATTAAGATTTCAACATGGATTATAAATGAGAGCAACAGTAATAAGTATTCTATTAAAATTGAATTTATTTAGGAATTTATTTTATTAGTTTAGTTTAAAATATTATAAAAATGCAAAAACTATCATTTGTTTCTAATGAATTGTTTATAAGTAAATGAAATTATTATTTAGATAATTTCATAACATGTTTTAGTTTATGATGAGATGTAAAATATATATATATATATCAAATATATAAAAGAATAGTTTTTATATTACAAAATATTAAGCATCCAGTGTAGATTTTATAGGTAAAGGTAAAATTAATAGGCAATTTATTATTTCTGAATTTATTTCTGAATTTTTTTATGAATTTTTTTTCCAATTTATAAAAATACTGAAAGTATATCAAAATATTCTACGGATCACAGGAAAATGTTATTTATAACTTTAATATTTAGTGATGGTGGCATTAGATATCTCACCAGTAAGAATTCATTGGGGTTTTCTAGTTTTTGATATTTATCTTCATTCTATTCTATAATGCATGAAAAAAAAATTTATTTCCCTTTTTGGATGTAATACTGTGTTGTTGAGTTATCTACTTTTCAGTGACATTTGGATATTGTGGAAGTAAATATTATTTTGGAGGAATATTGGCATGTCATTTTACATAACCTGGAGGATTTTTTTCTTCCCCTTTTGCATCTCTGAAATGAAGCTGAAGTGATGGATAAATCTCTGAAACCTCTGAAGTGATAGATAAATATTTTCAAATCTGATGGTTTGAAAATATTAATGCTACATTTGTATGGTAGCTAGATATTCTTGTATATCGTATCGACTGTTCATCCGACCTTCAACAATTACACTTTTTGTATTCAAAACCAGATTTTGACATTTACCTCCATTTATGCTGTTTTATACTATAAAATTTATTACATTTTTAACAAAGTGTTAAAATTATAAGTTTGCTCAATGAGTTTGAGACATAGATAGTTCCACAGGAGGCAATTTACAGTTGGAATATTATTTCCTTGAATTATTGGTATGTGCTGTTAACATCTTGCACTCTTATGTCGAGTGTAACTCAGCAATGGTTTTTATCTCAGGTTTTTATCTTTTTGTCGATTCTCGCTCAACAATTTTCCAAATGAAAAACAATAGATAATGAAATACCTGGAATATTGAAAGATACCTGGAATATTTGGTTTCGTTCGGTTTGGAGCACTGCGGCCTAGTTTTTTACAACACGACGGCTAATAAGACCAGACTGGGACGTACTGCGGAAAGCCGATTCCGAGTGGTTACTAACAACCATGCAACAGTGGGATTCGTACCTACGAATTTTGGCACTGAAGATCAGCGTCCTAATCAATCAGCCATCGTTTTGCTAGAGACCTGGATGAAGAAGACAAAAAACTTTTTTGGGGTGTATACGAAATGTGCAATGTTGTAAATAAAACTGATATTTAATGTTATGTCTTTTTATTTATTTACTTAAACTTTTCTATATTTCAGTCTAAGAATATTTCATATAAAACACTTAAAAGCTTTGACAGCTACTACTAACAAAATTTAAATATAATTTGGAGTGCAAAGGGTCATTTATCTAAAATATGAATCCTTGTTTGTATCTCTAAATAGTTTTAAAAAAGGACAGTTTGAATGTTTTAAAGCAACCTATATTTTAGTAATCTATATTTATTTCCTATACTTTCTCCTATTATTACGACCTTTAAAAACTGATATTAAAGGTTAGATAGATATGAAAAGAAATGATTTTCTAATAGCAGAAATATAAATCCATTTATTACATGTTCAATACTTGTTTGACAGAACCAAATCTAGAATAACTTTCTTAATATGGAAATCAATGTTGAAGAAATCAGTTCTTATTTTCCAAAAAATAAAACTAAACTCCTCGGTGCAACGACCCCTAGGGGACCAGGGCCTACGGTGACAATCTTCGTTTACGTAACCAAGGGCCCTGGGTGCGAAGTCCCGATTAGGTGGTCAATCTTATGCGGAACCCCCAGTGTTTAGTTCCCAAGCACGCCTGGTCCTCAATTCATCTACCCACTGAAGGGTTGAAAGGCTGAGTCATCCTTGCCCTACCCAGGGATCGAACCTCGAACTGTGCCATGGGAACGCGAAGCGCTACCCCAACGCCACTGGAATTCTTTTGAAAAGATACTTTGTTTTAATTTAACTTCTGAAAGTCAATTAGAGTCATTAAAGGCTTTATAATACTTCTTATTTTAACAGAAGATTTAAAAACTATTACTTTCCCCCCAAATAGACTTTAAGTCATTTTTACGAAATATTTATGTTAACACAATATTTTATATTAAATATTCATTTGTAAGTCTTTAAACATCTTTTGACAACGTACAAGTTCTTGTCTGGATGATTCGAGTAAGCTGTTTGTAATTCCATGTTAAATATTTGCCGGAATTTTTATCCTAAGAAAAAGGTGTTTTTGCTCCCAAACTAGTACATCTCTTTTACTTTTTGAGAACTCAAAGTGAATCATGTAACCTGTATGAGAACCGTTTGTATAGCGTTTGGGTTCAGATGTAGTATTCTCCTTCATTAGAAAGTTTACGTGATTTGACGCCTTGTTTCTATATAAGCGAGATTTTTTTTGTCATAATGTGCATAATTAAGACATAATGTAAATTTATTTTATAATTTTGATTTACTTTATTCAATTACATATATATTCTGTTTTCATTGTACTTTATTTTGTATTTTTCTCAAAGGGAATCATCTAACCTATAAGGGAACCGTTTGTATGGCGTTTGGGTTCAGATGTTGTACCTTTCTTCCTTAGAATGTTTACGTGATTTGACGCCTTGTTTCTATATTAATAAGATTTCTTTTTGTCCTAATCTGCACAACTAAGGCACAATATAAATTTATTTTATAGTTTTGATTTATTTTATTCAATTACATATATATTCTGTTTTCATTGTATTATTTTTTGTATTTTTCTCAAAGAGAATCACCTAACCTATAAGGAAACCGTTTGTATGGCGTTTGGGTTCAGATGTAGTACCTTCCTTCATAAGAAATTTTACTAGATTTGGCATCTTGTTTCTATATTAATGAGATTTCTTTTTGTCCTAATGTGTACAACTAAGACACAGTATAAATTGTTTTTATAGTTTTGATTAACTTTACTCAATTACATATATTTTCTGTTATTATTGTATTATTTTTTGTATTTTGTCATTTGTGTGTATTTGTATATGTCATCAGTTTACCGTCGGCTACCAAAAAGTTGTCTAATGGTAAATGTCGCCAATGTAGGCCCATACTACATCTATAAATGCTTTTGTGATGCTACACTTTATACTCCCGTCAATTTTGATCATCTTAGGAGGGGTATTTCAGCTCACGATGGCGTGCATCCCTTCCACCTGCCGACTTCCCACCGAGAGAACTTCCAGATCATACTATTTATCTTACACGTTCTGTGAGTGAATAAGGTGATGCTTGTGTGCCTGCCATGCTCCAGCACTCTAAGATTCTTGGCCGAACACGGATAACTAGCCATATTGTTATCGGTGTTATCACTTGTCAGTGTTGTCATTTGTTAATTTCTAAAAGTTTAAAAATAATTTTATATTTTAAATTATACTTAACAACATATAATTACGTTAAAATATCTATCTAAGCTAAAATACAAATATCTTAAACCCTATGAACTATTTTGGGTTGATTCAACAATGCTTTTTACTGTCACAAAGATATAATTTTTGATTGATTTTTTGACAGATACAACATTTTTGAAATTTTTTAAATTAATTTTTATCTTTTTCATATAGGCACATATAAGTTTGTTTTCAAAGAAATATTGTATGATCTAAAATTTATATGGTTTATGTTAAGAAAAGATTAGAATTATAATATGGTTTGAAATTAAGAAAATCTCTATAAATGAAATAGAATGTCGATTTGTATGCCTGCTTGGTTGTTCCATGCATACCATCTTATCAGTTCTATCTCTGTCTTGATTTAATCTTTTCAAACTCGACATTCAAAATAAAATTAATACCACTATCTGCGCAAGATTTCAGAAAACCTCTCTCCACGAGGCTCACAACCTGAGTTTGTATTTTAAGGTTTGGTTTGGTTTGGTTTGGAATGCTAAGGCCTGCTTTTTGAAACACGAGGGCTAATGTGACCGGGATCTACAGCTTAAAGCCGATTCCGAATGGCTAGTGTGGAACATCCATGATACTGTGGGATTCAAACCCACGAACTCCGGTCCCGAAGGCCAGCACAATAACCATGGACATATGCCCCCCCCCCTTTGTTTTAAATTGCAACCGCTTTTTTCACCCGTTAAATGGTATTTCATCCATTTTCAATGATACAGGATGCTATCAATTTTGGTAAGTAAAAAATTTTGTTTTCATATTGTATCTATTATTATTCTTAAATGGTCATATTCTAATTTTTATAACTTGGTAAAAATTATATCAGTTCATAAATAGTTTTACAACGGAGAAATTAAATTGATATAATGTATTCTTCAGTTTATACATAATGATAATACTAAATTAAAGAAGTCTATTTTTTCATGTCAATTATAGGCGCCTATATGAGAGAATTTAGGAGGGGGGGGGGTCTGAGATAAAAATGTGTGTATGCATGCGTTGTATCCATATGGGTGCACTATCCATATGGGTATTCATTGTTGCGGCTTTCGCCTCGGATGTGTGACGTCATTCATTTTCGGAAACTTGAACTGGCGAATATTGTCCCTGAATTTCCTCCTCCTTTTTCTTCACGAACTCCAGTTTTAGCATCCTTAATTATATTTTATATTTTCACCTGAATTTATATTCTATGATTTGATTCATTCATCTGAATTTATATTTTATGTCACATGGTGAAATGAAGTGAATTAAAAAAGAAAAAAAAAGAAATGTAAGTGACATGGTATGTTTTATAAAAGAGCAGTAGTATAAATATTGATATACTTTTTAGTTGAATTGAAATTGTTGTTTCGATATTACCTGTGAGATTTATTGCGTACTTGTTCAAGTACTGATAACCATTAAGCATCGGGTACGAGCCCCTATTTTAGGAATAGTGTTTATTATTTATTTTCAACACCTTATTGACAATGATAATATGCACTCCCAAAATTAATTTTGGGGTTCGCCACTGGTTGAGCGTTTAGAGCTCGAGCCGGTGTGTTAGTTAATGGTGACTGGGACACGTAAAAATAAGTTCGAGGTCACAATGTACTCTAAGTTCTCAAACAATACAATGGCAGGCCAAGCCTGGTGTTCTTCTAATTGGTCCTTGCTCTTAAATTAGGTTTGATTTGGTTTTGGTTCGGAGCGCTACGGTCTACTTTTTGCAACACAAGGGCTAATGAGACCAGGACCTACTGATTAGAGCCGATTTCAAAAGGCTACGAATATCCATGCCATAGTGTTATTTAAACCTCCGAACTCCAGTTCCGAAGGCTAGCACCATAACCATTCGACCATCGTTCGGCTGATAAATTAGGAGTAACCACTTGAGCTAAGACGTTCTATCCCCTTGTGGTGCTCGTCAAACGAAAGTCTCATCTCTTCGCCTTAGTTCATGTGGTCTCTGGCACACGTGCTTGGCTTATCCAAG
This sequence comes from Pardosa pseudoannulata, assembly GCA_032207245.1. Classification (NCBI taxonomy): domain Eukaryota; kingdom Metazoa; phylum Arthropoda; class Arachnida; order Araneae; family Lycosidae; genus Pardosa; species Pardosa pseudoannulata. The sequence goes on from CM063511.1 coordinate 129,542,975, forward strand.
TGGCATTGGCAACAACAACAACTTATAAACTAGAATTTATGGATCACAATTTACAATTTGAAAATTAATTTTCAATCCTGTAATTGCAGTTGTATTCATTAAACTATTTCACTAAAAAGCAAACGCTTTTTGATTTGCGTTCCTTCCGAAAATCCGATAGTTCATATAAAAGCTAATGTAAGGCTTTTTAGTGAATTCCATAACATAATAATGGCTCCCCAGTTTTGCAAATTTACGGCTTAAGAAAATAATAAATTTAAAATATTTTATTAAAAAGCAATTGATTATATTTAAGTTATAAGACAAAACACTGAATAATAAATAAAAAAGAAGAATGGATGTAAATATAAAATGTCTATAGTAATTGTAATTTAATTAGAAATTACTGGGGGATTTTAACGTAATAACATGAATCTAAATTTTGCAGTCTGTGTAATTTCACATGTTTTTTTAGAACTGTGTGATATGCAAAGTTTAATGATACAAAAATAAATATAAGAAGGGAAAGTAATGTCTAATTTCTAGATTATGTACACAGCATTTTTCTTTATTATTCCTCAAACTCATCATAAAGAAAAAAAAATCTACCCGTTACTGTAAAATTGATTTCATTTGTGTTACTGAAAATCAGTGCTGTTACTTGGATTTAATTAATTTTCCCATATTAAATCTTGAACAAACACCGCTAATCCTATCAAAGTAAAATTGGGGCAAGCAACTATTTGTAAGGAAAACTGAAGCATTATTAAAATGATTAAAGTTTGGGAAAAAAATGTCATTCTTCAATTTGTGCTTAAATCAAGTGTCAATATTTGCAAACATTATCTTTTTAAAGAAAATTATAAGATAATTTTTAATATAATTGTGTATTTTAAAATATCAAAATAAGATTAGAGACTGTTTCAGATGGAAAAATTTAATTACTATATTAAAACTATCTTGGATACAGTCTAATAAGAGTTATTAAATTATATAATGTACTCAACATTTTTTAATTAAACGAGTGTTGCAAAATGAAAATGTGCATATTACAGCTTTTAATTTCTATTTTTGCAGCTAAAACTGAAAAGGCTACAAATATAATCTATTATATTATATTATATTATATCATACTATATTATATTATATTATATTATATTATATTATATTATATTATATTATACTATATTATATTATATTATATTATATTATATTATTATATTATATTAAGGAATATAAAGGAAAAGAGCATTACAATAACCAAAAAAAGTGACTAAAATCTTAGTAAAATTCAATCTTCTAAAAAAGTAGTATTTTTAGAATTAACTGTAAATGGGTACAATTTTTAATGTTTTCTAACGGGTTTTGTTTTAAAAAGAGAACGCCTTTTTATACAGCACTTGATAAAAGGTATATCGAGAATGTTTTACTTTTTTTACTTTGAAATATTTCTGGCGGTGTTAATTGATTACCTTTATTTCTAAATTTAATTTTAAAATTACAAAAATAAATGTTTTTACATCAATGTTTAAATTTTATTTTATTTTGAAATGGTAATATTCTTTACTATGTCACAAAATTGTCCTTTAATATACAACTATCTTTCGATATCACTACTTTAGAAACATGTCTTAGTAATATTCTACGCAATGTTCTGACACCCAACAAACACATTCGAATACTTTAGCACATTGTGCATATGGATGAAAAACAACAGTACATTGTCACTATAATGAACAGTATGATAACGTTTTACTATACAGACTAAAAGTGACTAAAACTTTACCAAATATGCATACTGACAAATATAGTATTCTGAAAATTAACTAGAAATGTGTTTAGGTTTGGTTGTTTTTTAAGGTGCGTTATTTAAAAAAAATTATTTAGCATTTAATCTAAGAAATATCTAATTAATTTTTATTTTATTTAAAAGTACTTAATCTCTACTATTTATAAATTTAATTTTAAAATAACAACTCTTTATCACATCATTGTTTAAATTTTACTTTATTGCAAAATGATAATATTGTTTATATCACAAATTCATTCTTTAATACAAAATTATCTTTTAAAATCATTACATCAGAATTATGTCTAGTAAAATTTCAACGAATGTTCCAACTTCTTATAAAAATATTCAAATACTTTAGCATATTCTGTATATACTGGAAAAAGAGAAATACAGTGTCACTGTAACGAACAGTACAGTAATACTGCATATAGTACAGTTCGGTCAGTGTAATAAACAGTACAATTCGTTGCAGTAACAGAAAAGTGACTAAAAATTTACCAAAAATTCAATCTTCTGACAAAAAGGTTATTCTGAAAATCAACTATAAATGTGTTAAGTGTTTGCTGTTTTTAAATTGCTTTGTTTCAAAAAGAGAACAATTTTTAATAAAGAATTTAATCTAAGTTAAATCTAGAAAATTTTGTTCTTTTCATTTCGTAATAATGCATACAATATGTTACTTAGTCATCATTAGTAATAAATTTAATTTTCAAATAAAAAAAAAGTTATTCCGTCACTGTTTCAACTTTATTTTACTGTAAAAGGATAATGTGCTTTATTTCACAAACTCATCCTTTATTACAAAGCTATCTTTTGAAAACCATCACTTCATAAGCATGTCTAGTAAAATTTCAAACAATACTACAATACCCTATAAAAACATTCGAATACTTTAGCACATTGTGTATGTACTGGACGGAGAACAGCACAGTGTCACTGTAACGAACAGTACAGTTTGTTACAGTGACCATAAAATTGACTAAAACTTACCAAAAATTCAATATTCCGACAAAAACTATATTCTGGGGATTAACTATTAATATGTTAATTTTTGCTGTTTTTAAATTGCTTTGTTTAAAAGAGAAAACAGTTTTTAATACAGGTTTTACTTAAGTTATATCCAGAAAATTTTATTCTTTTTAATACGTAATATTGCATGCAAAATGTAACTTCGACACCAATAGGGAGAAATTTAATTTTAAAATTAAAAAAATATTACGTCACTGTTTAATTTTGTTTTACTGTAAAAGGATAATGTGCTTTATTTCACAAACTCATCCTTTATTACAGAAGTATCTTTTGAAAACCTTCACTTCATAAGCATGTCTAATAGAATTTCAAACAATGCTACAATACCCTATAAAAACATTAGAATACTTTACCACATTGTATATGTACTGGACGGTGAAGAGCACAGTGTCAATGTAACGAACAGTACAGTTTGTAACAGTAACCAAAAAGATTGACAAAAACTTAATCCCAAAATTTAATCTTTTGACAAAAAGAGTATTCTGGAGATTAACTATAAATGTGTTAATTTTTGCTGTATTTAAATTGCTTTGTTTCAAAAAGAAAATACTTTTTTATTCAGCATTTAATCTAAGTTATACCTAGAAAATTTTATTCCTTTTAATTCGTATTATTGTATGAAATATGTAGCTCAGTCACTATTAGTGCTAAATTTAATTTTAAAATAAAAATTCTTTATTGCGTCACTGCTTAAACTTTATTTTATTGTACAAATATAATATGCTTTATTCAAATCATCTTTTAATGCAGAACTATCTTTTGAAAACCATCACTTCAAAATCATGTCCAGTAAAATTTCAAACAATGTCCCAACACCCTATAAAAACATTGGAATGCTATAGCACGTTGTGTATGTACTGGAAGAAGAGCAGAACAGTGTCACTATAACGAACAGTACAGTTTGTTGCAGTGAACGAAAAAATTGATTAAAACATATCCAAAATTTAATCTTCTGACAAAAAGCGTATTCTGAAATTTAACTAAAAATGTATTTAGTTTTTGCTTTTTTTCAAAAACACTTTTTTATGCAACATTTAATCTAAGTTATATAGAGAAAACTTTGTTCTTTTTAATTCGTAATAATATATGCAATATATATCTTAGTCACCATTAGTTCTAAATTTAATTTTAAAATAAAAATTCTTTATTGCGTCACTGCATAAACTCTATTTTATTGTAAAAAGAAAATGTGCTTTATTTCCCAAACTCATCTTTTAATACAGAACTATCTTTTGAAAACCATCACTTCAGTAACATATCGAGTAAAATTTCAAACAATGTTTCAACACCCTGTAAAAACATTCGAATGTTTTAGTACATTGTATATATTCTGGAAAAATAAGATCACAGTGCCACTGTAGTGAACAGTACAGTTTCATACAGTGACCAAAAAATTGACTAAAACTTACCAAAAGTTCAATATTCCGACAAAAGGGGTATTCTGGGGATTAACTATAAATGTGTTAATTTTTGTGTATTAAAATTGCTTTGTTTCAAAAAGAAAACACTTTTTTATACAGAATTTAATCTAAGTTATACCGAGAAAACTTTATTCTTTTTAATTCGTATTATTGTATGAAATATGTAGATCAGTCACTATTAGTGCTAAATTTAATTTTAAAATAAAAATTATTTATTGCGTCATTGCTTAAACTTTATTTTATTTAAAAAGATAATGTGCTTTATTTCCCAAATTCCTCCTTTAATACAGAACTATCTTTTGAAAACCATCACTTCAGAAGCATGTCATGTAAAATTTCAAACAATGTCCCAACACCCTATAAAAACATTCGAATGTTTTAATACATTGTGCATATGATGGAAAAATAAAAGCACAGTGTCACTGTAGTGAACAGTACAGTTTTTTACAGTGACCAAAAAATTGACTAAAACTTACCAAAAATTCAATATTCCTACAAAAAAGGTATTCTGGGGATTAACTATAAATGTGTTAATTTTTGTGTATTAAAATTGCTTTGTTTAAAAAAGAAAACACTTTTTTATACAGAATTTAATCTAAGTTATACCTAGAAAATTTCATTCTTTTTAATTCGTATTATTGTATGCAATATGCGGCTCAGTCACAATTAGGGATAAATTTAATTTTAAAATAAAATTTCTTTATTGCTTCAATGCTTAAACTTTATTTTATTGTACAAAGATAATGTGCTTTATTCAACTCATCTTTTAATGCAGAACTATCTTTTGAAAACCCCCACTTCAAAATCATGTCCAGTAAAATTTCAAACAATGTCCCAACACCCTATAAAAACATTGGAATGCTTTAGCACATTGTCTATGTACTGAAAGAAGAACAGCACATTGTCACTGTAACGAACAGTACAGTTTGTTAAACTGACCAAAAAAAATGACGAAAACTTACCCAAATTTCAATCTTTTAACAAAAAGCGTAGTCTGGAAATTAACTAAAAATGTATTTAGTAATTGCTTTGTTTCAAAAAGAGAACACTTTTTTATGCAGCATTTAATCTAAGTTATATAGAGAAAACTTTGTTCTTTTTAATTCGTAATATTGTATGCAATATATATCTTAGTCACCATTAGTTCTAAATTTAGATTTAAAATAAAAATTCTTTATTGCGTCACTGCATAAACTTTATTTTATTGCAAAAAGAAAATGTGCTTTATTTCTCAAACTCATCCTTTAATACAGAACTATCTTTTAAAAACCATCACTTCAGAAGCATGGCTAGTAAAATTTCAAACAATGCTCCAACACCCTATAAAAACATTCGAATGTTTTAGCACATTGTGTATATACTGGAAAAAGTGCATTAGTTCCGTAATCCCTAAAATTCCTTTTTCCATCTTCCAAACATAACTTCAGACTCTTTTAGTCTTTTAGATAACATTCACCTTCCAGAAAATAATCAAGAGGAGAACCTTGGAGGAACAACAGAGATAGGATAGGAAACGCAATATTGTTCCTCCAGAGGTAATCCCTGACTCCTGTAAAAAGCAAAACTGTTCTAAATGAGAGTGAGTACTTAATCCTCAGATACATACGCACATGATGAAAAAAGATAATACTTAATCTTTTATCTTTTCTCCGTGTGTTTGTGAGGGACATTATATTTCATATAGAAGGAAAGCAAAAACACTCAATAAGAAATCTTTTATGAGATTAGAGAATGATGTTCGTTTCTAGCAAACTATGAAAGGAAAAGATCGATATTGTATATCCATAACTACTTGGGATGGCATTCTTATATGAAGAAAACAATAGGAATTCGTTGTGTATTCGTTTCCTTATATCAGTCAAACAATATTTTTTTATTGTTTATAAAATGAATTCACAGAGTTATCAAATTTAAAGAATTTTTAGTGTTAATCGTAAAGAAATATATAATTACATGTACGAATGATGTTAATCTCTTACAAACTATGAACAGAAAAAATGGATTTTAAGTAACAGTAAGTTCTTAGTGTAGTGTATTTCTAGAAAAAAAAACTATTAAAATTATTTTGTGTGAAAAATAATAACACAGTAATAATACATTAAGTTTTTCTTATGCATAGCTTAATAAGACAATTTTCAGAGTTAAACAAAGTTAAACAGTGTTACTTAATAAAAAATCTTTTATGATATTAGAGAATGATGTTCGTTTCTAGCAAATTATCAGACGGAAAGATTGATATTTTATATACATAACTACTTGGCATGGTATTCTTATATGAAGAAAATAATAGGAATTCTTTGTGTAGCGTTCGTTTTCTCATATCATTCAAATATTTTATTTATTGTTTATAAAGTTAATTCCCAGAGTTATCAAATTTACAGAATTTTTAATGTTAATCGTAAAAAAATCTATAACTAGATGCAAGAATGATGTTAATCTCTTACAAACTATGAACAGAGAAAATGGATTTTAAGTAACCATAACTGCTTAGTATTGTGTATTTAAGGAAAACAAAGCTATTAAAATATTTTTTTGTGGAAATAATAACATAGAAATAAATTAAGTAATCCTTATGCATATCTGAATGAGACACTTTGCAGAGTTTAATGAAGTTACACTATTACTCAATAAATATAATTTTCAATTCTCAATAATTTTCTTTATGCACAGCTTAAAAAGTTAAACAAAGTTACAGTGTTAATCATTTAAAAATATTTTATAATTTTATTTAAAAATATAAGAGAATGATGTTTTTCTAGGAAAGTATGAAAGGGACAGATTGATATTGTATATACATAACTACTATTGGGATGGTATTCTTATATGAAGAAAATAATAGGAATTCTTTATGTAGTATTCGTTTCCTTATATCATTCAAATATATTTTTTATTATTTATAAAATTAATTCCCAGATTTATCAAATTTAAGGGACTTAATCGTATACGGGACTTAATCTTAGTGTTAATCGTAAAGAAATCTAAGACGAGATTCAAGAATGATGTTAATTTCTTAGAAACTATGAACAGAAAAAATGGATTTTAAGTAACCGTAACTGCTTAGTATAGAGTGTTTAAGGAAAACAAAACTATTAAAATATTTTGTGTGGAAATAATAACATAACAATAAATGAAATTTTCCTTATGCATAGCTTAATAAGACAATTTTCGAGTAAAACAAAGTTGCAGTGTT
>CM063511.1:129565385-129655385 GCA_032207245.1 Pardosa pseudoannulata
GTATAGGAGTCAACATAACTCCAAACTTGTAAAACCTTCACACAAGCAATTATCAGAGACGCTTTATAATGTGTTTGGCAAGAATTTGCATTTTTGCCATTTTTTTGTATAATTAAGAGACAGATATTTTGAGTACTTGTAAAAGTCTTCCGTTTTTCTTTTCCTTAGAATGCCCAAAATGTACACTTTGTCTTCCACACAGCTAGAGAATAAAGTGATTTCGTTCCCATATGAGTCCTTATTTAGTTTACATAACAACGAAGAACTGGTACTATATCTCTCAAGTCATCAAATATTAACGTAATGTCTCCCAAGAGATATACCTGAAATAAAGACTGACAATAACACGTCCGAAGTCATGAGTCCTCATTATAACTCTACTGTAACACAATTATTTCATTTAGGAGGGAGAAATGATTTTATTTACTAAAAGTAGACACTACGTTATAAGTTATCATTACAAGAATTCTGTTTCTATAAAATAACTTTTCGGAACAATGTATCAAATATATTACGTTTAACAATTTTGTAGGATGCATAATGGCATTATACACTTAATAAATTTGGAATGTCACTTAACTAATTTCTGTTTTTGTCATTATTCTTTATTTCAATCAGCTCTCCATGATCTCCGAAAGCATTATCTGCAATATTTAATTTCATAAATGCAAAAATTTCCCTATGCTGGTTTAAGGAAACACATGATAGTCCGCTGAATGTTAAGTATAAATATAGAAATCTATTTAAAAAATATATACTTTTATTAAACATGAAGTAAGCACAAATGTATGTAACCTTCAGTACGAGCAATCTTTATTTCAATCAGCTCTCCATGATCTCCGAAAGCATTATCTGCAATATTTAATTTCATAAATGCAAAAATTTCCCTATGCTGGTTTAAGGAAACACATGATAGTCCGCTGAATGTTAAGTATAAATATAGAAATCTATTTAAAAAATATATACTTTTATTAAACATGAAGTAAGCACAAATGTATGTAACCTTCAGTACGAGCAATCTTTATTTCAATCAGCTCTCCATGATCTCCGAAAGCATTATCTGCAATATTTAATTTCATAAATGCAAAAATTTCCCTATGCTGGTTTAAGGAAACACATGATAGTCCGCTGAATGTTAAGTATCAATATAGAAATCTATTTAAAAAAATACTTTTATTAAACATGAAGTAAGCACAAATGTATGTAACCTTCAGTACGAGCAATCACCTAGTTATGCTTTATAATATGTTTGGTAAAAATTTGCATTATTGACATTGCACGTGTAACCAAAGACAGTTCTTTTAAACACTTTTAATAAATTAAATTTTTTTCTTTCCTAAGAATGTTCAAAATTCACACTTTGTTAGCCCCCATAGCAAATGACTGACATGATTTTGTTCCCATAAGACTAAAGACTGTTCAGCAAACTTATTTCATTTAGGAGGGAGAAAAGATTTTATTTATAAAAAGTAGACACTATGTTATAAATTATCCTTAAAAGAATTCTGTTTATATAAAATGACTCCTCGAAACAATGTATCAAATACATTATGTTTAACAATTTTGTAGGATTCATAATGTAATTATACACTTCCTAAATTTGGAACACCAATTGATTAATTGCTATTTCTGCCATTATTCTTTATTTCAAGCAGCCCCCCGTGTTCTGTAAATCTGCCATATTTATTTCTTTTCATGAATGCAAAATTTTCCTATGCTGGTTTAAGGAAACACATGAATGTTTAGTACCAATATAGAAATTTATTTTTAAAAAATCACTTTTATTTAACACAAAGTACGCAGAAATTTATGTGACCTTCAGTCCGAGTAATCACTAGTGCTGCTTTATAATATGTTTGGTAGAAATTTACATTCTTCACATTGCACGTGTAACCAAAGACAGTTCTTTTGAACACTTTTAAGAAATTTAAATTTTTTTCTTTCCTAAGAATGTTCAAAATTCACACTTTGTTAGCCCCCATAGCAAATGACTGACATGATTTTGTTCCCACAAGACTAAAGACTGTTCAGCAAACTTATTTCATTTAGGATTGAGAAATGATTTTATTTACAAAAAGTAGACACTATGTTATAAATTTTCACTAAAAGAATTCTCTTTATATAAAATGACTTCTAGGAATAATGTATCAAATACATTATGTTTAACAATTTTGTAGGATTCATAATGGCATTATACACTAAGTAAATTTGGAATGTCAATTAATTAATTGCTTTTACTGCCATTATTTTTTATTTCAGTCAGCTCTCCGTGTTTTGCAAAAGCACTATTTGCCCATTTATTTCTTTTCATAAATGTAAAATTTTCCTATGCTGGTTTAAGAGAACACATGATATTCCGCTGAATGTTAAGTATAAATATAGAAATCTATTTAAAAAAAAATCATTTTTATTTAACCCTCTAAGCGGTTCGCACGTACAATTCCTCCAAACCGATGATGTCTTCAAAGCGGTTGTCACGTACAATTTTCGACGTCCAAAAACGTTCCGAAAATGGATGTAATGTACATTTCTGCCTGTGTTTGAGGTAGAAGGTTCAGGTTAATTGATTAGAAACTGTATATCTCTTTGACTGACATTTATTGAGGGGTGCACCCCTACTTCCTGAGGCACAAAGACGCTGATAGATTTGCATGGCTTTGTAAATCTCTATTTAGAAGTATTTCGTTTGCAGTAACAGATGTATCTCTATTTGCACCCCTTAAATATCTCGGATGACTTTCGTAAAAAAAGTATAAATAATTCTCTTAGAGAATATTTTATTTGTACTTTTAGAATCCATTATTTCTTATGGAAGGATCTTCGAGACTTGACGATCTTTATGTGTATTAGAAATTAACAATCTATAATATCTATTTGTATATCTATTTATAACTGGAAGTCAAGGGACAATAACGAGGGTGGGTTTCCCGTATTCCATTCTAGTCGACAAAGGGTGAAGTAAAAAATCATAGAACGCTTTGACCATTGATACAATAAACCTTTAGCGTATTTTTTGAAGACTTTTTTAAATCGGTGTGTTCCACTCGGATGGTTAACATGAAGTACTCAAAAATGTATGTGACCTTCAGCCCGAGCAATCACTAGTAATGCTTTATAATATATTTGGTAGAAATTTACATTCTTAACGTCGCACGTGTAACCAAAGACAGTTCTTTTGAACACTTTTAAGAAATTTAAATTTTTTCCTCTTTGCTAAGAATATCTAAAATGCACACTTTGTTAGCCCCATAGCAAGTGAAAGATATGATTTAGTTCCCATAAGATAATAGATTGTTCAGCAAACTTAGGGTGGCAAGAGTGAACCTTGATCCTTTATAGTTAACTCGAAACTACACAATCCTAAATTTCCTTATTCTAAAAGCAATAACCTATTAATGTGACAGCTGAAAAATCTGACCAATGAAAAAAAAATTGCTATTTTTTTCAGCGTTGACTTTTAGAGATGTTTATTTTTTTACATGGAGCACTACGGTCTACTGTTTTGCACACGAGAGCTAATGAGACCGGGACCTACTGCTTAAAGCCGATTCCCAACGGTTACGAACATCCATGCCATAGTGGGATTTGAACCCACGAACTCCGGTACCGATGATGAGCATTCGGCTGACGTTTAGAGAGGAATAAAATAAGTAATACATATTCATGCATTATATTTTTGTTTCGCTGATTTATGAAACTATAGCGTATCGAGATCACGTGATTCATTTTGAATTACATTGTATATATTTTTAATATGAGAAAGTTATTACCCCTAAAATAGATATCTAAATTATCTTTTTCCCCTTTCTTATTTTTAATACCTAACTTTAAAGCCATAAAACTCAGGTAAAGATGTGGTCTCCGACAAATTATTTTGTGGGTACTCATCTCTCAACATTAATCTTGCATTAAATGCTCATTTTTTGCCCAAGAGCCACTTTTACCAGCTGTCTCATTAATTAAAATAGTATTGCTTCTGCAATAACTAAATTTCTGCCTTTGTAGTTTGGAGCTAACTTAAATGATCAAGGTTCACTTTTTTCTCCAAAAAATTATTGAACAATCTTTAGTCTCATGGAAACAAAATCACGTCATTTGCTATCTCTAGGGCTGATATTGCAGATAAAATGTATGTTTTGAAACATTCGAAGCAGAGCTGTTGTACTGTAATACGATCGGTTGACCAACGTTTTCCTATCTTAAAACAATGTATCGTTCCAAGACGCTGGACTTAGGTTTTCTGCTGGTTTCACGACTACAGATATTGTATAAGTCCAGTATGCCCGGGATAACTAATTATAGGGTCCAATCTCCCGTGTAATGGATCAAGAATATTTTTAATCAATTCTTATTCTTACTCAATTATGAAATAAAACTAAGATTCAGAAACATAAAAATCGTTTTAATAGACATCCTATGATAAATATAACAATAATTATACTATATAATGCAGTAATAACTAATAATAATTTTACATATTTAAAAGAATATTTAAAGAATTTATGTTAGACACTCCCAGCGTGTGTTGTTTAATTGTTTATCTATTTGAAATTTGTGGCATCTTTACCGCGAAGATTATATCATGCTAGTAAAAATTAATATCGTTTGAACAATTTTATCTACAATTTTTGTAATTTCTACAGAAGTTACAAATATCTTAGAAAAAAATAATGCGTTAATAATGTTAATTATTACTTTTTTCTAAATATTCTCCCCAAATGTTTATGATAAGAAGTAAATTTCATAAGATCTAAATGTATTCTATCTACTTTAAAATGTACATATGGCAACATTAAGCGTAAATGAAATGTTTCTAAGACGGCTACTTCGAAAAAAATTAAAGATATTAAACTATTAAATTAAGTAATATTTTGCATAAAAACTTTATATATATATATATTTATTTATTTATTTATTTATTTATTTATTTATATGTGTGTGTTGATAAATATGAAATAGTTTTGAATGTTTCTTTTAAAGCACAAATGATTCATTTTTCATTTTCCCTAAAACAGTTGATTAATAAAACATGAAGCAAAAAGTAATTAAGCATCTCAATATTCTGAAAGCTTTAGCAAACAGATTTTCCTAAATCTTATTTAATATGTTTACAGCATATTAAAAAACACATATATTGACAGATATATTTAATTTATTTTTAATTTTTGCTTGCGTACAAAAACACAGATAAATCAAATAGGAGTTATCTGGTTATAAGTGATTTTTTTTTTATATTTTCTGTTTTAGAAGGAGCACCCTGCTTTCTACAGAACAGCTGTCAGTTGTGGTCATTTATTTTTATTTATGCAATATTGACTTACGTTCATTTAATTTATTTGAAATATATTTATTTATAAATTCTGCTATACATTTTAAAGTTATGCAGTGTATAACATTTAATTAAAACTAATACCTTTCGAGATAAAAAGGTTTTATTTAAACATATTTTTGATTCTATATAAAATAAAGAGTTTTTCTCTGTTTGAATTTAACTTTTTTCTGCACTCTTAAGAAGTGTTTAACATAATTAAAATTATTTAATTTTGTTTTATGAAATTAGACATTTTTAAGAAAAGATTAATCGAATGCAAACTGTAAAAAATTGAAACCCACTTTATAGCTAAATAACTTTTGAAATTATTAAAATAAAACTTATTTATATATCAAATAAAAGCAATTTTTTAATTTTTATTCGGTGAACTATAATTATAGTAATGTGAGTAATATACTTTAATTTCGTGGCATAAAGGCTTTAAAGGCTTTAAAGGTGATGTTTCAACTGGATCCTATGGGACGAGCCCTTCAATCCAGAGGCTTCTGTTAGTAAGCACAAAAATGACAACGAGCGAAAGAAAAACACATAAAAGAGCAAAGAGATAGAAGGGTGGATTCGTGAGTTTATAGCACAAAAACTGTAGAGTAGAGAGTTTAGGGATAGAAAAACATAAAATATTTTTGCGGCCAGTGACATAAGTACAAAATAAACAGAAAATGAATTTAAGTGATCAAAATCGAAATAATTGAAAAACTTGAAAAAATAAAAAATAAGTGTCTTAAAAATAAATAAACTGCATTAAAAATCCGAAAAAGGCCTAAATAATAATAAATAAACATAAAAAACAATTTTTAATAGTTTAAATTAGGTGTTTGAATTTTTGTAATCTTCGGGGACAGAACCGTGCACCCGATGAGAACCATGATTTCGTCTCATGATAAATGCTAATTATTTTCAATCTTTCAACTTTATAAAATTATTGCTTTTTTTAAAAAAATAGTTAAACCCTAACATTTATTTTACAGAATAAAATATATACTTTATATTACATGGACTATCGTCTAGATTGTATAGTGCTAACACCCGATGGTTTTTGATATGGTTCCCTAGAAAAGCTTGCATGTATTTGTGTGCTTACAATTCATAGGGATTTGCTTTATGTATGTGATTCTCAAATTATAAATGTAGAACAACAAATCAGCGAACTACATGGGAAAATGCATATAAATTCAAGACCCTTGAATGCTTAAATAATAACAATAATAAAATAATGTAAAAATAAAAAGATAAAAACTGTGGCTATAAAAGTTTTTTTTTCCTAATACAATATTTTAAAAACCATTTTGATGGTAATTTTTTTTCCCTCGGGAGATATTTTTTACATTACAATAAAAACTAAACTACTGGAAATGGCAAAACTAGATAGTACTAGTAGTTGATTATTTGCATTTAAACTCTTAAAAGGAAAATAAAATTTGTTATAAATATTATAGTTTAACATAATCTGCCAATTCTGTACTTCAAAGGATGAATAACAATAATCCGCAAAGAAAAAGTTTATCTTAAAATATTAATTTATTTTTTAATTATTAATTTTTTTGTAATATTTTTGTAATATTTTCATTATGTCTATAGGGAATACTATAATTAAAAAAGGTTTTATATTAAATATTACACACTTTGATTATTTTTGATAAATGTACATTAAAATATATAATAACCAAAAGCCTCTAAAATTATTAATATTTTACTTCGAAATTTTAACTGATTTTACGTAAATACATTGCTAATGATATTTTTAATTTTCAAATAATTTGAATATAAACTAAATAAATTATTTTTTAAAATCCACTGCTACCTTAATTATTTTTTTTTCATCTTTTAACCAAATTATATTTATTTTTATGTATTATATTTGATATTTATTTTATTATTAAATTAATAAGAAAATAATCTTACATAATAAAAGTTTTCCCTATGGATAATGCGTTTCTAGGCAGCAATGATCATTATGCAATTCCCTTGGGGATTATAGCAGAGTTGCTAAACTTATTAGAAATAATTTTTCCTGTAATGCGCAGAAACGGGTCGTAGAAGGGTTACGTAAGATATAACACTTCAAAACTAACGAATCTTCCGTAATGAGCTTTGTACTTGGTAATTTCTAGAATATTTAATATTACTTTTGTGTCACGCCGAATCTCTAAAACACAATTATTCCATCTCCATGCTTGTGGAATTTTGAAAATTTAACTTCATCTCCTGGATATTTAAAGTCATGCAATAACAGTTTTCCTTAGTTGAAAGCATTGAATGTAACATAACTGGAAAAATGACCTTGCCCGAGGAAAAATAAATGTTAATCAAGGATAAATTAATCAACGATATTCAAGCAAATTTATTTATGATGCAGTTTCTTTTGTTGAGTTTTAAATTTTGTAAGAAGTTTTCGTTTAGTACTTTTTTTGATTGTTTGTTTTAAAACATCTATTTTTATCTATGAAATATTTTCTGTGAAGGAAATAGGGCGTGAGTTTATCTTAAAATTACTGTTGCAATGTGTTTTTATTAAATAAAGAATAATTTACATTTCCTTTTCATGATAAAATTAAATATAAGTAATTTTTAAAGCCATGAATTTATTTATTATAAACAAACAAAAAGAAATAGGGAAAATAATTTGCTTTTCTACTGCTAAGGAAGTTAAAAGCGTATGGTACTCATAATTTATTTCAAATAATATATAAGTAATAAATGTATTAATGTATAATGTAAATACTATATGTATAATACATATTTACTCAATAAGTAATACTATAAATAAAAAAAAAAGGTTTATAATAAGAGTTACACACGTTGATTAGTTTTGATAAATGTACAATAAAATATATAATAGCCAGAAGCATCTAAAATTATTAATATTTTACTTTGAAATTTTAACCAATTTTACATAAATACATTGTTAATGATATTTTTAATTTTACAACAGTTTGAATATGAATTAAAATAAATTACTTTTTAATATCCACTATTACCTTAAATATTTTTCCATGTTTTAACTGAATTATATTTCTTTTTATGTATTACATTTGATATTTATTTTATTATTAAATTAAACAGTAAATAATCTAACAAAATAAAAGTTTTTACTGTGGATAATGCGTTTCTAGGCAGCAATGATCATTATGCAGGTCCCATGGTAATTACAGCAGAGTTACTAAACTTATTAGAAATAATTTTTCCTGTAATGCTCTGAAACGGGTCGTAGAAGTGTTAGGTAAGATATAACACTTCAAAACTAACGAATCTTCCGTAATGAGCTTTGTACTTGGTAATTTCTAGAATATTTAATATTACTTTTGTGTCACGCAGAGTCTCTAAAACACAATTATTCCATCTCCTTGCTTGTGGAATTTTGAAAATTTAAGTTTATCTCCTGGATATTTAAAGTCATGTAATAACAGTTTTCCTTCGTTGAAAGCATTGAATGTAACATAACTGGAAAAGTGATCTTGCCCGAGGAAAAATAAATGTCAAATGTAATTAATCAACGATATTTAAGTGAATTTATTTATGATGCGGATTGTTTTGTTAGCAGATGGTTGAGTTTTAAATTTTGTTAGAGGTTTTCGTTTAGTAATTTTTTTATTTTTTTTATTATTTATATTTATCTATGAAATATTTTTTGCAAACGAAATAGTGCTTGAGTTTATCTTAAAATTACTTTTGTAGTGTATTTGTATTAAATAAAGAGTAATTTATATTTCCTTTTTCACGTTAAAAATAAGTACAATTAATTTTAAAGCCATGATTTATTTATAAAGAGACAAAAATTAATAATAAAAATAATTTTCTTTTCTACTGCTAGGGAAGTTAAAAGAGTGGAGCACTCATAATTTATTTCAAATAATGTATAAGTAATAAATGTATTAATGTACAATGTAAATACGAAATGTATAATACATTCTTAAGGCTAAATATACTTAAATATTATAGGTAAAAAAAATTATAAGACCTTTGCTTCGACTTAAGCTATAAAAATTTGCTTATTTCGGCTAACAGTAAAGAAAACTATTTTATAATTTTAGCTCATTTATAAATATAAACGTTTTATTAAATAGGCATTTTTTTTCTTATTTTTGTTTTACTCTGGTTAGTAGTTGGGGAATTTTATAAACAATTTTCCGGTTATCATACATACGGTAGAGTTTATTGATACTTTGCATTTAATCTCTTGAAGGGAAAATAAAATTTGTTATAATTATTATATATTAAAATAGTCTGTCAATTCTGTACTAAAAATGATTACATCAATAATCCGTAAAGAAAAAAATTATCTTAAAATATTAGTTTATTTTTTTATTATTACTTCTCTGTAATATTTTTGTAGTCTTTTAATTATCTCTATAGGGACCACTATAAATAAAAAAAAATATTTATAATAAAAGTTATGCACTTTGATTAATTTTGATAAATGTACATTAAAATATATAATAACCAGCAAAATCTAAAATTATCAATATTTTACCTTGAAATTTTAACTGGTTTTACATAAATATATTGCTAATGATATTTTTAATATTTCAACGGTTTGAATAAAAACTAAATAAATTAGTTTTTAAAGTCCATTGTTATCTTAAATATCATTTTTTTCATATTTAACCGAATTATATTTATTTTTATGTATTATATTTAATATTTATTTTAATATTAAATTAAGCAGTAAATAATCTAACAGAATAAAAGTTTTCCCTATGGATAATGCATTTCTAGGCAGCAATGATCATTATGCAAGTCCCTTGGGGATTATAGCAGAGTTGCTAAACTTATTAAAAATAATTTTTCCTGTAATGCTCTGAAACGGGTCATAGAAGTGTTAGGTAAGATATAACACTTCAAAACTAACGAATCTTCCGTAATGAGCTTTGTACTTGGTAATTTCTAGAATATTTAATATTACTTTTGTGTCACGCAGAGTCTCTAAAACACAATTATTCCATCTCCATGCTTGTGGAATTTTGAAAATTTAACTTTATCTCCTGGATATTTAAAGTCATGTAATAACAGTTTTCCTTCGTTGAAAGCATTGAATGTAACATAACTGGAAAAATGACCTTGGCCGAGGAAAAATAAATGTCATAAGTAATTAATCGACGATATTCAAGTAAATTTATTTATGATGCAGTTTGTTTTATTAGCAGATTGTTGAGATTTAAATTTCGTAATAGGTTTTCGTTTAGTAATTTTTTGATTGTTTGTTTTAAAATATCTATTTTTATTTATGAAATGTTTTCTGCAAAGGAATTGGTGCGTGAGTTCATCTTAAAATTACTGTTGCAGTGTATTTGTATTAAATAAAGAATAATTTACATTTTCTTTTCATGATAAAAATAACAATTAATAATTTTTAAAGCCATGCATTTACTTATAAACAAACAAAAAGGAATAGGAAAATTAATTTCCTTTTCTACTGCTAGAGAATTTAAAAGCGTGGGACACTCATAATTTATTTCAAATAATGTATAAGTAATAAATATATTAATGTATAATGTAAATGCTAAATCTATAATACATTTTTACTCCATAGGTAATACTATAAACAAAATAGAGGTTTATAATAAAAGTTACACACATTGATAAATGTACATTAAAATATATAATAATCAGAAGCATCTAAAATTATTAAATTTTATCTAGAAATTTTAAGCAATTTTACATAAATATATTGCTAATGACATTTTTAATTTTCAAACAGTTTGTATATAAACTAAATAATTTAGTTTATAAAGTCCACTGTTGCCTTAAACATTTTTTTCATCATTTAACTGAATTATATTCTTTTTATATATTGCAAATTTTTTACATTATGTTCAGTTCAATAAACCAAATAAAGTCTAATAATTAGTAGAGGTAAAATATTTAAAATATATCCTTTCCAGTAAAAGTTATAAGGTAATATATTTTAAGAGCTTTAAATTTAATTCAATACTCCACATAAAATAGGTTTATGCCAGAAATGAAATTATTTGACAGGAAGAGTTGTTTTAACTAAGCAGTGACCAAAATCTAAACAATTCCAGTATAATTTTAGCTTAACTATTATTGTTATATATATAATATATATATATATATATATATATATATATATATATATATATATATATACCACAGGCAGGGCCTTAACTAGGTCCTTTAGCGTCCGTGGCAAAAAATTGGTCTGCAGCCCTACCACTAAATATAGTGAGAAAATGCATAAACTTGTTATATCTATATCTATATCTATATATATATATATATATATATATATATATATATATATATATATATATATATATATATATATAGTCAGAATGAATTCATAAAATATTTTTTTTAATTCTTAAAATGTTCTTAGAATATTAATTTTAAATTGTTTTTCTATTTTTCCTTATTGATACTTAAAAATAATTTTGAATAGTTTGAGTATGTTATTTTGCTGATAAACTGAATAGTTTATTGGAGAAGATTATTTTTTCTTTAGACTTTGAATTTTCATAAAAAAATTAACAAATTTCCAAATAAATTCATTTTTAATAAGTTTATTAAATTCAAAATTTAAAACGAATACCCGGAATTATACTAAGGTATATATGGAGTTTTTGCTAAACATTTTGTAAGAATTTATAACAGGTTTAGCCTACAGAAACATTTTAAAAAATAAGAAAATCCATAAAAAATAGTTTACAAACTCATTGGATTTTATAATAAAAAAAGTTGTTTTTAACTTTTCCTTATTTCTACTTTGGTCGAATCGTCCTCTTTCGGACCGCATTTTCCTGACGGTGCGGCGCCCCTAAGACTGATGCACCATTGACAAATTCCATGTTTGCCACGCATTAATTATGGCCCTGACCATAGATGTATGAGATTCGAGCAGTAATGAATTACAAAATGATAAAATAGTAACAAGCCTCATAAAAATTACAATAAGAAACAAAAACATTGAAAGAAGAATAATAAAATATTAAAATCATTAAAACAAAAGAAAATCAATCTGAATGTCGACTGCATGAACTCTGGTGCCTCCGAGTATCGATTGTAGAGATTTCTCTCTCTCAAAGATGGACCCTTTGCAAGGTGGTCTTTGTCCAGCTCAAAATTTTGTTTGCACACAATACACAAGGTGCTATTATAGATGTTTATGGGGTAAAGGTGTTTGGCGAGGCAATCGTGACTGGTCTTCAGACGAAATGCCGCAACTGCGATGGATCTGGGAAATATTCTCTAGTTCGACCCTCTTTGCCTGTGGCATCCCTCAGCATTCCAGTGCAAAACACACAAAGCTTCCAAGACTGTGCACATTTCTCCAATCTTACAAAAAGCCTTTACTCATTTAACACTACTCAGGGGCTTAAATTTATGTTACGGACGGCAGTAATATTACCCCCCCCCTTAGCGAAACTCCATCTCTGTACATATTCTAGCTTTTAGACAGATTGTATCGGAGTATCAAATATTTAATAACTATTTTATTAACTTATATTTATCTTAATGCCATCGAGATTGCGTAGTGGCTTGCGTATTGTGCTCGCACCCAACGGGTTTGGTTTCAATTCACGAGTAAGGGCACTTGTCGGCACGGTATCTTGCCGTCTAGTAAACAGTTTTTCCACTCTACCGATATCGTTACTCAATTCGGTGAAATTTTCTTATAATTTTATTTAAAGATGGCGGTGAGCTTGCACAAATTTTGTAATGACTAAAGTAGTAAACTTTAGACTCAGTTCAATAATTATTGTAACAAATGTAAATGCCACGGTAGTTCAATAGGCAATGGCAACGAACTGGTAACTGAGACGTTGTGGGTTCGGAACCCGAGTCAGCCTAAGATTCGCCTTGTTCGTTAAAGGTAACTGGGGCATGTAAAATATATTCGTGAGCAAAATGTCCTCCAAGTTTTCAATTAATACCTCTGGGGTTGGGAGGCCAAGTCTATGGGTCTTCTGCTTGGCCCCTGCTTCAAAATTGCGAGGACATACTTGAGCGAAGTCGTTCTTTCACCTTAATGGTGCTCGTTAAAAATGAGATGCGCACCCCTTGGCCTCAATACGAGAGCCTGCAGGCTCGGTCGTGCTTGGTTTGTCCGAGTGGCGTTAGAAACAACAACCGAAATGTAAATATTAACTCTGTTTCATTACACAAATTTAAAAAAAAAATGCTTATACTAGGAGCCAACTCCTTTCTATTTTTCTGCATTGGTGGTAAGTTGGTGACTCTTTGGCTCTGCCCCTTTTTTGTCATAAGGTCAATTTAATACTCAATAAGTAAACCATTTTGGAGTGATGTTAGAGAGGTGCGCTTTCATCTTTCTCTGGATGGATTCTCAGTGTCTTTTTATTACTGTTCCCTTTATAAAAATAATTTTACTTTTTCAGTCACTCTCTTAAATGTGCTAAAATCCTGACATCTCTTTTAATAATTAAACAAAGATTTTTTTGTTTAAAACAATAATTCAATATATATATATACATAAGAATAAAAACGTTTTCAATTTTATTTGCTCTTTTCCAATTTCATGTAATTATTTTTGTTCTTTCAATTCTATTTAATTTTAATTATAATCACATTTATCACATCATAATTTTCTTTAGTTACTTTACCTCTTTATATTTACCAAACAATCTAAAATCAAAATTTTATACACTTAGTAATTTGCTTTCAAAAGCAACAGAATGTAATAAATGAACTTATTATTATTACAGCTGAGAACTTAATATAGCAAATGGTAAAAAAATCGGAAAACAAATGGAGCAAATAAGAAATAGAAAGCTAATATTTACAGATATTCATATTTACATCATATTTAATTCCGATGAGACATTAATTAACGATTAAAATGTAAGAAAATTTAAGTTCATACAAAAACTACGATACATTAATAGGATCGAGAAGTAAAAAGAGTCATCGCGGTGCCATTTTTTAAAAAATTCATATTTAAAAAAATGTTTATTGAGCTATTTATTAAATCTGTTTGTCAGTGAATGTTGTCTAAAAATGAAAACAGTCATATTCTTTTTAAAGTCAGAAAATCAGAAACAAACGGGGGGAAAGAGAGGAGGAAAGTTTGAAAATATTTGGTGTGATTCTTAAACATTAATAGAATTGGTATTATCCATGTCAAAAGATTTGATTTGATAACTCAATAAAGTCTTTCTATGTACGTAACAAATGTAGTACAAAAAAATATAAGTTATTAATAAAAACAGACAACGTGAATAGCGAGAGCTCTCAAAATATCAGACCGATTGTGATGAGGCGATTTAGATCCGTAATATAATTGATTCATTCATACAAGAAGTAAAATGTTCGGGATCTAAATCTGACCTCATCACATCTTTGTAACAAGACAGAGAACCATAAATTTATATTCAACGGATATTGTTGTCTTGTACGGTGATCTCGGGCGGGGTTCTGATCACAGTCGCAGATTAGAATCCCGTCTCCGTACTTGACATTAAATAAGAATGTACCTTTGTCGAGTATTTATGAGTCCTTAAAGGACAGTGCCCAATTAGAAGGGATAAGGTTTTTCACGTTGGCGGTCTCAAGGCGTTAAGCAGACCAATGAGATTCTTACAACTATCCCTATTGGACGATAATAAGGAAGAGAGGACAAGGTTGAAATATATAAATATGAAAAATCTAATTGAGAAGAGGTTCGGAGGTCCAAAAGAAGGTGTTCGATAGTCGAGACTAGAGGAGAGTCCGGCAGAAGGTGTGTTCGAGAGTCGAGACGAGGAGAGAATCCGACAGAAAGTGTTCGATAGTCTAGACGAAGAAAGGAGTCCGACAGAAGGTGTTCGATAGTCTAGACTAGGAGAGAGTCCGACAAAAGATGTTCGATAGTCCAGACGAGGAGAGAAGTCCGACGGAACGAGTTCGAGGGTCCAGCCAAGTCCGAAGGAAGGTGTTCCGACATCAAATAGCACGACCGCACCCCAAACACTCAAGAGGAAACCCCGGACCAGACGGACGAAATATCTATAGATGCCCATCAACCAGCAGTGATCGGGCACACCATCTTTACTCCTCAAAGGTACTCCCTTTTACATACATTTTGAATTTGAGATTAGGTCCTCTCTCTATTTATAAAATTACTTAAGTATTAAAAAATTATCAAAGCTAATTAAGAAGATGTTGACAAAGCTTATTTTATGAAAATTAGCATCAGATTTGTATGTACATAGATGTATATATTATAATAAATTTACTTTTTTTATATTAAGCTAGTTTCGGATGCTGTTAATTTAGCTTTTAGTTTATCTTCATATTTATGTCTGTAGTTTCTTAGAACCTGTGGTTAAATTTTAGTACAAAAATACTTTACACAACGCAATTAAAATAAAATCACCACCATACATTTGATCACAGGTTGATACTCAAATATAAACGAGGACTACACGACACCGATTCCAAAGGAATAACGCTTGCGAAATGACTGCCTGATAAACGATATCGGCCATTAGATAACTACAAAATTGTCATTGAATCGGTTGGTGAGAAAGTGAGTAACTCATCTCAGTGCATTTTACTTCCGTCGATGTCGAACAACGACAGTCGTTAAGATTTATCACTTTCATGTCGACGGGAAAGCTCTCTAAGGCTTACATGTGTTGTCCCTCATAGTAAGCGATGTAGCTCTACCATTATGCTGTTACCGTAACAAAAAAGGACAAATTATCAGTAGATCGTATGGTAAAATTCTAATAAAGCCAATTGCTCTATTTGTAAAATAAATAAATAAATAAATAAATAATCAAGTAACCGTGAGAAAAAACTTGTAATGTAGATGTAAATTTTTTGAGAACTTCATCACTATTTTCGGGCGTAAGAGGACGTTATGAGGGCGAAAAGACAGAATAAAATATACAGTAGTATATGAGATCTTTACTAAACTAATACCGTACTGTGATCAAATTTTCCAGATGAGGCGAACAATACTCATAAAATAGAAACCTAAAAAATGGATTCAGATAAAACTTACACTCATTCAGTCTTCAATTGCATCAAAGATATCTATGAAAAATATATTGTAGAACGTTATGACTTTCATACAACGTACTTAATACCGAATAGATTTAAGAAAAAGAAAGCTTTCTTGAATCTATTCGGTAGCAAAGCGGAAAGCAAGCTTTCCCGTTTTCCAAGTGGGAGGTTGAAAAACGGTAATCAGCAAAGAAATCAGAAAAATGTGCCGCACCTCAGGATGATCAGAGATATGAAAACATGAATCTGTCGGAGTTGCTGTTTACCTTTTCAAGTGTTTTCTCCATTAGTAAGTTTAGTGGATTGCAATATTCGAATAGCGTGGTAAAAGATCAGTCTCAAATTATATAAAATAAATAAAAGAAAATGTTTGCCAAAACAAATAGATTTGAATATAGGCGTTTGATTTATGTTAGTTTTACACGAAAAAATAAAGGCCTCATTGTGTAAACAGGTATCTGCGAATCTTGGTAGCTCAGTCAGCAAATGCAATGATCTCGTAACTGTACGTTGCAAGTTCAAAGCTCGAGCCGGCTTAAAATCCAAAGTGTTTGTTTAAGGTTACTGAGACACATAAAATGTGTTCAGGGTCACAGTGTCAAGTTCTCAGACAATACAATACATCTGGAGGTGGCAGGTGACCGTATGGGTCGTCTGCTTATTCCCTGCTTAAATTACAAGGACCCTTTGGAGAAAAGTCATTATTTCACTCAAGGTGTGCTTATTAAAACGATAGGTTCACCCCTTTTCCTTATTACGAGTAGCAGATGGCTCAAATCGTTTAGTTTGTCCAATTGGCATCAGAATTAACCTCAACAAAAATCTGCATAAAGATTTATTACGTAATTTTCATAACTTAAACTGTTTAACAAAGTAATAAATACTGATAGATCTTATTACTTAACACATTTGAGAACATTTATTTGCTTATACTTTGTAACAGTCAATTTCTAAGTTAATGCACACAAATTTAAAAAATAACATATGAAAATAACAAGGTGAGGTAAAACAATAGCTATGCCTACATGATAAAAATGCAAAAATGTATTGATTTAAATACTATATTGAACTCATTTTTATTTTACAACTAAATATTTTAAAGAAAGAGAAGTATTTGTAAATGCTTTAAAAGCTACATTATTAAAGAGCTAACAAAAAATATCTGTTAGTAACGTAAATATTTTAGGAAATATTTCATTCAGTAGAAAAATTATTTCTTGGGACAGGTTAATATCTATTCAAAAATTATCATTGTTAATTCTCGAATATTTAAAGCAGTACGTATGATTGCATAACAATGTTGTTTTCCATTATCCTTCACAACTTTTATTTTTGTAAGAAATAATTTGATGTTTAACGCTGCTGATCAAAATTACTGTATAAATAGTTCCGGTATTAAAAAGAATTGTTTTTATGATAAGTGGTATAAATCAAATAAATGCGATATGCCTAACACACATTACGAAGTCAAATTTATTATTCTTTAAGTATAGAAATTCTATAATTGCCGCTAGATAAGTAACTTAAAAAAAACCAAGTAAAAAGAATATTTGAATCACGCCATTTTTTTTTTGGAATATATCTTGAAATAATCACTGCTAAAAAATGTTATTCTTTTTGAAAAATATTTATATGAAAATTGATGTATTGTTATTTGTATCTGTGCATTAGAAATGTTATTATCTTCCATTACAATTTTTATCATTCTTATATTTTTCTAGTAATCTTTTGCGAAATGTTATTATTCAAGACATAAAAATATCGTTAGTTGTTAGTGTGAAATATCTGTATATGTTTTTTAAAAATATCATTACTTACGTATTTTTATTTCGTGACATGATAATAAGTTATTTACACAAATGATAACAGTAAATATGTTTATTTTCACTCCTAGCGTATATGTACATTGAATGGAATTTAAACAATTCTTTCAAGGTATATTACATTTTTTGTTTGTCCTTTCAAAATGAAATTTTTATATAAAATATTTTCATCCTTGAAAAATTAAAAAAAAAGAGTTTTTTCATACATAAAAGATTGAAATTATCTTGTTTTAATTTTTTATGCGTCAATTTTTTTTCTGTCTACACTCTTTTAAAGAATTTCAATGTTTGTAAAGTAAAGATTCAGCTTTCATATTTTCTTTTAATTCCATATGTGAAAAATATGTTTTAAAAATTTTAAAAAACTTAAATTTGTTTCTCATCAAGTTATTTATCTTTCCATTTAACAATGAATTTATAGACTCATTTCTAAGAGCTGCATTTCTTTAATTACGTTTATCATAAATGTTAAAAATGCTGCAAACATTAGAAAAGGACATATTTGAAGTTTTTACTTTTATATGTAAGAATTAGAAATGTAAAAAAACAATTTGAAACAATGCAGGTAAATGTTTATTGAAACCTTATTAAAGCCTAGAATTTTCTTACGCATTATTATATGTAAAATGAGAAAAATTACATTATTTAATTGTCTCAGATTTATTTCTGACAATTGTTTTCATAAAATTAGATACACTTTTTAATGTAAAGTGCTTATAATATATATTTGATGAGTCAAAATATACAGGGTGTCCCAAAACGACCGCATAAACTCTGCAAGGCTAAATTTATTGTTGGCTGTACATAAAAACTGCTCAAAGAAGCGTTCCTGTACGATCCGTAGTTTACAAAAAAAAAAAAAAAAATACTTACAACAAAGTATGACGTCACTGCCGGTGCAAGAAAAAACACTTTATTGAACATACCAACAGCAGAATATGCACGGACATACTCCCTAACAATTCGTAAGGCTTTTCAATTACATCGGCAGTACATCAGGTATCGCTGTAGTCACGAACTTAATACATGGCCACCATACAAAGACTACCGGTGGCTGCAAGATGCAGCGTTTTAAATACCAGTTTAAGAGCGCTTTCCCACTTACCGACACGACAACGTCCGTATCGGCCGGGAAATAATGCAACGACAAAACGGTATCGTGTCGTCTAGAAAGCAATTTTCCCACTCTACCGATATCGTTTCATTTAAAGATGGCGGTAAGCTCGCACAAGTTTTATAATGACTGAAGAGTAGTAACTTTTATAGACTTACTACAACAATTATTGTTAGAAAAGGAAATTTTAAAGCTGTTTCATTGCACACATTTTAAAAACATTGGATATTAGGCACCAATTTCTTATATTCTTTTCACTGATGATATGCTAGTGAAGCTTTGGCTCCGCCTCTTTTTTAGTGAAAGGGTCAATTTAGTGCACATCGTGTGAGTCGTTTTGGCGTAGTGTTATCGCGCTGCGCTAGCATTTTTCCGCCTCGGGTTCGATTCCCGGTGGGTGTTTTTTACTATTTCATTTTAAAAATTTTAATTTTTTTTCTGTAACTCTCTTAAATCTGCTAAAATTCTGGCATCTCTTCTAATAATTAAAATGATTTTTGTTTAAAACAATAATACATTAAAAAATACGAATAAAAATATTTTCAATTTTAATGGCTCTTTTCTAATTTTATGTTATTAATTTTGTCCTTTTCATTTCCCTTTTTAAATTATTTAATTTGAACTATTAACACATTTAACAGATCATTTTTTCTTTAGTCACTTTACCTCTTTAAATTTATTAAATAATCTTAAATCAAAATTTGATACACTCAGTCATTTTCTTTCAAAAGCAACAGTATGCGATAAATGAACTTATTAATGATTGCAGATGAGAACTTAATATAACAGATGGGAAATTCAAACAGTAAAGATAGCAAATCTGCGATAAAGTTGCATTTTATGATCAAGCAAGCGAGAATAACATAACATAACATTAAAATCTGAGCAGAATGTGTCAATTAAATGCGTAAGAAATCTAAGTACAAGTAAGTAAAATATTTAATTATATTAATAATAAATTTAAAAATAAAGTCATGTAACAGCTGTATTACAAAAAAATCTAATTTATTAATCCAAAGCAAACAACGTGAGTAGCTATAGCTCTCAAATTGTCGGACCGATTCAAAAGGAGTAGCGCTTGCGGAACGACAAAACTGCCCGATAAACGATATCGGCCTTTCAAAAACGACAAAATCGTCACTGAATCGTGTTTTTTTTTTTTTTTTTTTTTTTTTTTTTTTTTTTTTTTTTTTTTTTTTTTTTTTGTTTTTTTTTTTTTTTTTTTTTTTTTGTGGGAAAGCGAGTAGCTCATCTTAGTGCATTTTACTTGTGCCGATGTCGGAGAACAACAGTCGTCTAAGATTTATCGCTGTCGTGTCGGTAAGTGGGAAAGCGCTCTAACGGTGGCTTAACGTCATTCCATGGAGGCGCTCATGCATAATTCGATATGCGAGTCGAACATTTTAAACATTATCATCTAGAAAGATATGCAAACACTGTTGTTAATATATCCAAAAAAAGTGATTTTTTCTTGCACCGGCAGTGACATCATATTTTGTTTTTCCTATTTTTTTTTTGTAAACTATAGATCGTACAGGAATGCTTCTTTGGGCAGTTTTTATGTATTCCCAAAAAGGAATCTCAATGTGTAGAATAATGCGGTCGTTTTGTGACACCCTGTATATTAGTTCCAAAATTTTATCTCTATAACTAGCTATTGATTGTATGGTAAGCCTTCGGTCTAGATAAACATAACCAGAGATAATCGTACTTAGTATCTAAAGATTTATCAACCTCTATCATAAGATATGCTGTATTAACTACAAGAAGAATGAAATAAATATTAAGTCTAAATTAACCCATATTGGACCGCTGTCCTATAAATAGGACATCAAATAAAATTCCATTTAATAATAAAGTTATAAATATTTTCTGTGTGTATTTTATTTTAACACCTTTAAAATACACACTTTAGCATAGTAACCAAAAAAAAATGAGAAATCAAATTACATTGTAGTGTAAAATTTGTTTTCAGCAAACCTTTAAAGTTTGTTATTTGATTTTTTAATCTTTAATTTTCTATTTATTATTATTTTTTTCAAACTCTGTGGAGGTTACTTTTAGTTTAAAAACAGAGCTAATAATGTAACTGAAAGTTTTTGTTCAAAAATATATTTTACACGTGTATTTTGTAAGTATAAGAAAGGTGTCCTAAAATTAGGACGACGGTCCAATCCCGGCTATTTCAATATCAATATTGCATTCATAGAACACATTGTTTTCTTATCTTTCAATGAATACCAGTTCAAAGACCTGTTTACACACCTGGACAACAAGGGGTAAATAAATGTCTATTCTATTCAAGAAATCTGGAGATTTCAAAATATTCTATTATCCCTTGACAAAGATGCCAGTTCAAGAACTGCAAGAGAAATCCAACAACAGTGTGCTTAAAATGCAATGTTGGACACTGTTTTGATTGTTTCTCCAAATTTCACCTATGAATCAGCCTAATGTAATGTAAGTGATATTTGTTAAATTTTAGTAGTGCATTGGACCGTTGTCCTATTTATAAAACAGCTAATTACTCAAATTAAAAATATTTTTTCAAACTTTTGGTTTTATATGCTTAGTTACACCATATTAATGATACTGATGAAGTTTTAATAACTTACAGAAATATTTAGTTGGTGTGGTACAATATGGGTTAAACTGGAGTATTATCCCAGGATTTCAATATTTCAGATTTTATAGAGGATTTCCAGAAAGAGGAAATGTTTGTACTCGTTAGGCATTGACTGTATGGCTTGACTATGGTCTAGATGAAAATGACCAGCGATGATCGTACTTTGTACCTTAAAATCTCTCTACCTATATCACAGGATATAATGTACTAACTACACGAAAAATCAAATAAATGATAAGTCTAAATAAAATTAGAGTACTGTTCTGAGGATTTTGAGATTTTGATATTTCAGATCTTATCGAGGATTTTCAGTAAGACTTTCAAGAGGAAATGTGTTACCTAGTTAGCCATTGATTTTATGGCTAGCCTACGGTCTAGGTGAACATAACCAGTAATAATCGTACTTAGTATCTAAAGAGTTAGTTCTCTACCTATATCACAGGATATAATGTGTTCACTACAGGAAGAATCAAATAAATAATAACTCTAAATAAATCTAGAGTACTATGCCAAGGAATTTGAGATTTCAATATTTCTGATTTTATAGAGCATTTCCAATAAGAGGAAATGTGTTTCCTCGTTAGCCATCGATTGCATGGCTAGCCTACGGTCTAGAAGAACATGACCAGCAATAATCGTACTTTTTATCTTAAAATTTCTCTACCTATATCACAGGATATAATGTACTAACTACAAGAAGAATTAAAAAAAATGTTAAGTCTAAATAAAATTAGAGTACTGTTCTGAATAATTTGAGATTTTATCGAGGATTTCCAGTAAGACTTTTAAGAGAAAATGTGTTACCGTAGTTAGCCATTGATTTTATGGCTAGCCTACGGTCTAGATGAACATAACTAGGAATAATCGTACTTAGTATCTAAAGAGTTCTCTACCTATATCATAAGATATGCTGTATTAACTACAGGAAGAATCAAATAAATAATAACTCTAAATAAATCTAGAGTACTATGCCAAGGAATTTGAGATTTCAATATTTCTGATTTTATAGAGCATTTCCAATAAGAGGAAATGTGTTTCCTCGTTAGCCATCGATTGCATGGCTAGCCTACGGTATAGATGAGCATGACCAGCAATAATCGTACTTTGTATCTTAAAATTTCTTTATATCACAGAATATAATGTACTAACAGCAAGAAGAATCAAATAAATGATAAGTCTAAATAAAATTAGAGTACTGTTCTGAGGATTTTGAGATTTTGATATTTCAGATCTTATCGAGGATTTCCAGTAAGACTTTTAAGAGAAAATGTGTTACCGTAGTTAGCCATTGATTTTATGTCTAGCCTACGGTCTAGATGAACATAACTAGGAATAATCGTACTTAGTATCTAAAGAGTTCTCTACCTATATTACAGGATCTAATATACTAACTACAAGAAAAATCAAATGAATGATAACTCTAAACAAAACTAGAGAACTGTTCTGAGGAGTTTGAGATTTCGATATTTCATATTTTATCAAAGATTTTCAGTAAGACTTTCAAAAAGAAATGTATTACCTCGTTAGCCATTGATTGTATGGCTAACCTTTTGTCTAGATAAACATAACCAGTAATATTCTCACTTTGTATCTACCTTAAGATTTCTCTACCTATATCACAGGATATAATGTATTAACTACAAGAATAATCAAATAAATAATTACTCTAAATAAAATTAGAGTACTATTCTAAGGATTTTGAGATTTCGATATGTCAGAATTTATCGAAGTTTCCCGCTTAAAACTTTGAAGGTGTAATATATTTCTTTGATTTCATTCATATCTTTATTTGAACACTTTTAATTTAATTTTAAAATATAGGGATAAATTTTTTCATCTTTCAAAAATTAAACAGAAAAATAATAAATGTTATGTATGTTTCTGTGTACTGTACAGATAATAAAGATTTCTTATAATTTTGTATACTAAAGGAACATACAATTTTATTATTTTGTAAGAATTGTTAACACTTGTAATTTCGAGTGTTAAATGCATTTTTATGTTTAAAAATAATGCTATTATTCAGGCGAGATTTCCGATTTCACAATATTAGAGCTTATAAAAATCTTTAACTTATAAAATTTAAATACATTTAAACAAAGGAAATTTGTCAAATAAAATATTACATTAATGTAAATTAAATGCATATTCTATTATATAACATTACAAACTTCTTCATTTTTTAAAATTTTTTAACTAAATATAGAGAAACAAATATGTACCATTAACAGTAAAATACAAGACTCGGTGATGCACACATACGTTTAATTTTTTTTTTTCATTTTAAATTTACAAAGTATTCTTTTCTTACTAACAAAAATTATTTACTTTTATGTGATATAGACTTTGTTTTATTATGTAGTGTACAAAGTTTTATACAATGAATTGAATTTAAAAAATTTAATTCTTAAAAAGGATGTATTAATTTTACAAATTTTATTAATAAAAGCACTAATATTAAATGGTGGAAACATTATATTTCGTAATCGATCTGATGTCATAGAATTTTTCATTCAAAATTTCACGTATTTCAGAAAGATATATTTTTTTCACTTGCAACCGTATCTACTAATAATAAAAAACACATTCTGAGAAAAACTCAAATAATATTTTAACTTTATAGATATTACTATAGTTATTTACATTGTATTATTCTCATTAACCTGTATTTAAATATTGATTCTTATAAAAACTATACATTTTTCGATTATTATATAAGATTGATATAGAAAGAGGTATTAAAGTTTAAGAACAACACACCAGATTCATTCAGAAAAAATCAGGTATTAATCTTATAAATATTAATTTTAAATATTTTATACTATAGCTAGACTATAAATCTTTCAGGTGAAAATATTTTGCCTTTACATATTTAAATATATTTTTCAGAATTTTAAGTTCTTTTGAAACAAGCTTTTAGAAAAAAATGTATTACTTAGAAAAGCAAAAATTTTATTTAGCTCAAATGTCATTTTTAAATTCTCTGTTTTTTCAACAAAACAAAACGAAATCTACTGACTTGACAATTTTTCTGTTCTTTTTTAACAGGTTTTCTAACCATGCATAAACAAAAGAATATGACGGTTTGATAAAGTTTAAATTTATGTTTTTAAAAACCACGCTTGCATTAGCAAAATTAAAATTCTTTACTTAATTTAGAGTGAATAAAAATTATTCTAGACACATCAAAGGGAAGTTTATGCATGAATGAGCGTATTGTACCTGACGTAAAAAAAAAAGAATGAAGAAAGAAAATTCAACCTTTTTCTAACAGAGTGCAGAATTTATGGTAGAAGCATTCACGGACCTCCCTGAACAGAAATAATTCATTTTCCTTTTCTAGATAGGTTCGAATACAAAACTTTATGCTGCGAATAAAACAAAAGATGAAAAGGTCACAATGCTGTAATTTTTTTTTCTGAATACATTAGTTAATTAGTCCAGTATGATCAATAGGAAGAATATTCTTTCCTGATATTTCGACTTCCAAGGTTCAATTAGAGCTAAACCAGAATAAAAGTGAAACCAAAATCAGAAAGAAATGGCTGCAGATACATTAATATTGAGGCTATAAATTTTCTCTCTGTCTGCAATAGATTAGAGACGGATATATTTTACTGCTGTCTATAGGGCGTTCTTTAACTTACGAAATAAAAGAGCTTTCTGTTCCTTATATATAAATATATATATATATATATAAATATATATATATATATATATATATATATATACATACACATATATGTTTTTCTTCCTTGACGGCTTTAAACGGTCTTAATCTGCCTCTGATATCATGGCCACCTTCTGGCATCTCAGTATAGTATCTTGTATGAATGGACAAAACAGAGATTTTGCAGTAAATTTCTCGTGAGCACCCTGATTAACATGTAAGTAATATAATAAAATCTTAAAAAAAGGGTTAGGAGGGAATTATAATCCTAATGAAAATGAAGCTTATTAATTATTACTTTACGAGATGATTGTTTTTTCCATTGAGTGTTAACTTAATCGGGTGTTTTAAGAAATGTTTGATTCTTTTAAATTTTTTCAGAATGTGGGATTTCTGTCATTGCCTAATTCTCATCCTTTATTTCTTAATTATCTCAATTTAGCATTTTGTTTGAATAGACATAACAGTGGCTCAACAAAAAGCATCTAGGGAATGATCTAACATGTGAGAAGCAAAGTAAAATCTAAAAAAAAAAAAAATGTTTCGATTACAACGAAGTTTATAAATTATAACTTTATAAGATAATTATTTGTTTCCATCGAGTGTGAATTTAATCGTGTATTTTAAGAATTCTGTAAACCTTGTAAAACTTCTGAATATCTAAGAATTTTTATAATTTTACAAATTATTGCTTAAACAAATTCAGTCATTTACAGTAGTATAATATATTTTATTGCACGTACTGAAAAAACGTTTAAAGCTCCATCATTGCAAAAGTTTATACCAGTGAAACACGGCTTGGGTAAATACACACTGAATAAGTATGTTTTGAAAATTAAACATTTAAAAATAAATTTTCATTAAAGGTTTGAGAGATAATTTATTTTAGAAATATGTCTAATATGACATTGAAAAGGTTTCAAAATTAAGAGATATCAAAACTATAATACTATTTTTTATTTAAACAACTTTACATTATCTTGTAATATAAATAACTTCAATCACCCTGAAACACTTCATATTTAACGTATATTAAATTAAAAAAGGATAATTCTGTAAATAAACTCAAGAATATTGCTCTGAACATTTTTTAGAAAAGAAAAATAATAAAATCTGCCGGACTTTGATCCCAAAGAATTTTTTAAAAGACCTATTTCTACAACAGACTTTCATCCCTTTATTAAACTTACTACAATATATTATCACCTACGTGGATGCCACATTCTGGATTTTGAACTTAACTTTACATTATCTTGTAATATAAATAACTTCAAACACCTTGAAACACTTCATATTTAACGTATATTAAATTAAAAGAGGATGATTCTGTAAATAAACTCAGGAATCTTGCTTTGAACTTTTTTTAGAAAAGAATAATAATAAAATCTGCCTGACTTTGGTCCTAGAGAATTTTTTAAAAGACCTAGAGCTACAATAAATTTCCATCCCATTTATTGAACTTACTACAATATATTATCACCTACGTGGATGCCACATTCTGGATTTTGAACTTAACTTTACATTGTCTTGTAATATAAATAACTTCAATCACCCTGAAACACTTCATATTTAACGTATATTAAATTAAAAAAGGATAATTCTGTAAATAAACTCAAGAATATTGCTCTGAACATTTTTTAGAAAAGAAAAATAATAAAATCTGCCGGACTTTGATCCCAAAGAATTTTTTAAAAGACCTATTTCTACAACAGACTTTCATCCCTTTATTAAACTTACTACAATATATTATCACCTACGTGGATGCCACATTCTGGATTTTGAACTTAACTTTACATTGTCTTGTAATATAAATAACTTCAATCACCCTGAAACACTTCATATTTAACGTATATTAAATTAAAAAAGGATAATTCTGTAAATAAACTCAAGAATATTGCTCTGAACATTTTTTAGAAAAGAAAAATAATAAAATCTGCCGGACTTTGATCCCAAAGAATTTTTTAAAAGACCTATTTCTACAACAGACTTTCATCCCTTTATTAAACTTACTACAATATATTATCACCTACGTGGATGCCACATTCTGGATTTTGAACTTGACTTTACATTGTCTTGTAATATAAATAACTTCAATCACCCTGAAACACTTTATATTTAACGTATATTAAATTAAAAAAGGATAATTCTGTAAATAAACTCAAGAATATTGCTCTGAACTTTTTTTAGAAAAGAAAAATAATAAAATCTGCCGGACTTTGATCCCAAAGAATTTTTTAAAAGACCTATTTCTACAACAGACTTTCATCCCTTTATTAAACTTACTACAATATATTATCACCTACGTGGATGCCACATTCTGGATTTTGAACTTAACTTTACATTGTCTTGTAATATAAATAACTTCAATCACCCTGAAACACTTCATATTTAACGTATATTAAATTAAAAAAGGATAATTCTGTAAATAAACTCAAGAATATTGCTCTGAACATTTTTTAGAAAAGAAAAATAATAAAATCTGCCGGACTTTGATCCCAAAGAATTTTTTAAAAGACCTATTTCTACAACAGACTTTCATCCCTTTATTAAACTTACTACAATATATTATCACCTACGTGGATGCCACATTCTGGATTTTGAACTTGACTTTACATTGTCTTGTAATATAAATAACTTCAATCACCTTGAAACACTTCATATTTAACGTATATTAAATTAAAAGAGGATGATTCTGTAAATAAACTCAGGAATCTTGCTTTGAACTTTTTTTAGAAAAGAATAATAATAAAATCTGCCTGACTTTGGTCCTAGAGAATTTTTTAAAAGACCTATTTCTACAACAGACTTTCATCCCTTTATTAAACTTACTACAATATATTATCACCTACGTGGATGCCACATTCTGGATTTTGAACTTAACTTTACATTGTCTTGTAATATAAATAACTTCAATCACCCTGAAACACTTCATATTTAACGTATATTAAATTAAAAAAGGATAATTCTGTAAATAAACTCAAGAATATTGCTCTGAACATTTTTTAGAAAAGAAAAATAATAAAATCTGCCGGACTTTGATCCCAAAGAATTTTTTAAAAGACCTATTTCTACAACAGACTTTCATCCCTTTATTAAACTTACTACAATATATTATCACCTACGTGGATGCCACATTCTGGATTTTGAACTTAACTTTACATTGTCTTGTAATATAAATAACTTCAATCACCCTGAAACACTTCATATTTAACGTATATTAAATTAAAAAAGGATAATTCTGTAAATAAACTCAAGAATATTGCTCTGAACATTTTTTTAGAAAAGAAAAATAATAAAATCTGCCGGACTTTGATCCCAAAGAATTTTTTAAAAGACCTATTTCTACAACAGACTTTCATCCCTTTATTAAACTTACTACAATATATTATCACCTACGTGGATGCCACATTCTGGATTTTGAACTTGACTTTACATTGTCTTGTAATATAAATAACTTCAATCACCCTGAAACACTTTATATTTAACGTATATTAAAAAAAAGGATAATTCTGTAAATAAACTCAAGAATATTGCTCTGAACATTTTTTAGAAAAGAAAAATAATAAAATCTGCCGGACTTTGATCCCAAAGAATTTTTTAAAAGACCTATTTCTACAACAGACTTTCATCCCTTTATTAAACTTACTACAATATATTATCACCTACGTGGATGCCACATTCTTTATTTTGAACTTAACTTTACATTGTCTTGTAATATAAATAACTTCAATCACCCTGAAACACTTTATATTTAACGTATATTAAATTAAAAAAGGATAATTCTGTAAATAAACTCAAGAATATTGCTCTGAACATTTTTTAGAAAAGAAAAATAATAAAATCTGCCGGACTTTGATCCCAAAGAATTTTTTAAAGACCTATTTCTACAACAGACTTTCATCCCTTTATTAAACTTACTACAATATATTATCACCTACGTGGATGCCACATTCTGGATTTTGAACTTGACTTTACATTGTCTTGTAATATAAATAACTTCAATCACCCTGAAACACTTCATATTTAACGTATATTAAATTAAAAAAGGATAATTCTGTAAATAAACTCAGGAATCTTGCTTTGAACTTTTTTTAGAAAAGAATAATAATAAAATCTGCCTGACTTTGGTCCTAGAGAATTTTTTAAAAGACCTAGAGCTACAATAAATTTCCATCCCATTTATTGAACTTACTACAATATATTATCACCTACGTGGATGCCACATTCTGGATTTTGAACTTAACTTTACATTGTCTTGTAATATAAATAACTTCAATCACCCTGAAACACTTCATATTTAACGTATATTAAATTAAAAAAGGATAATTCTGTAAATAAACTCAAGAATATTGCTCTGAACATTTTTTTAGAAAAGAAAAATAATAAAATCTGCCGGACTTTGATCCCAAAGAATTTTTTAAAAGACCTATTTCTACAACAGACTTTCATCCCTTTATTAAACTTACTACAATATATTATCACCTACGTGGATGCCACATTCTGGATTTTGAACTTAA
Source organism: Pardosa pseudoannulata (assembly GCA_032207245.1). NCBI lineage: Eukaryota > Metazoa > Arthropoda > Arachnida > Araneae > Lycosidae > Pardosa > Pardosa pseudoannulata. The sequence goes on from CM063511.1 coordinate 129,595,436, forward strand.
CTTTACATTGTCTTGTAATATAAATAACTTCAATCACCCTGAAACACTTCATATTTAACGTATATTAAATTAAAAAAGGATAATTCTGTAAATAAACTCAAGAATATTGCTCTGAACATTTTTAGAAAAGAAAAATAATAAAATCTGCCGGACTTTGATCCCAAAGAATTTTTTAAAAGACCTATTTCTACAACAGACTTTCATCCCTTTATTAAACTTACTACAATATATTATCACCTACGTGGGTGCCACATTCTGGATTTTGAACTTGACTTTACATTGTCTTGTAATATAAATAACTTCAATCACCCTGAAACACTTTATATTTAACGTATATTAAATTAAAAAAGGATAATTCTGTAAATAAACTCAAGAATATTGCTCTGAACTTTTTTTAGAAAAGAAAAATAATAAAATCTGCCGGACTTTGATCCCAAAGAATTTTTTAAAAGACCTATTTCTACAACAGACTTTCATCCCTTTATTAAACTTACTACAATATATTATCACCTACGTGGATGCCACATTCTGGATTTTGAACTTAACTTTACATTATCTTGTAATATAAATAACTTCAAACACCTTGAAACACTTCATATTTAACGTATATTAAATTAAAAGAGGATGATTCTGTAAATAAACTCAGGAATCTTGCTTTGAACATTTTTTAGAAAAGAAAAAATAATAAAATCTGCCGGACTTTGATCCCAAAGAATTTTTTAAAAGACCTATTTCTACAACAGACTTTCATCCCTTTATTAAACTTACTACAATATATTATCACCTACGTGGATGCCACATTCTGGATTTTGAACTTACTTTACATTGTCTTGTAATATAAATAACTTCAATCACCCTGAAACACTTATATTTAACGTATATTAAATTAAAAGAGGATGATTCTGTAAATAAACTCAGGAATCTTGCTTTGAACTTTTTTTAGAAAAGAATAATAATAAAATCTGCCTGACTTTGGTCCTAGAGAATTTTTTAAAAGACCTAGAGCTACAATAAATTTCCATCCCATTTATTGAACTTACTACAATATAGTATCCCCTAAGTTGATGTCACATTCTGGATTTTGAACTTAACTTTACATTGTCTTGTAATATAAATAACTTCAATCACCCTGAAACACTTCATATTTAACGTATATTAAATTAAAAAAGAATAATTCTGTAAAATAAACTCAAGAATATTGCTCTGAACATTTTTTAGAAAAGAAAAATAATAAAATCTGCCGGACTTTGATCCCAAAGAATTTTTTAAAAGACCTATTTCTACAACAGACTTTCATCCCTTTATTAAACTTACTACAATATATTATCACCTACGTGGATGCCACATTCTGGATTTTGAACTTAACTTTACATTGTCTTGTAATATAAATAACTTCAATCACCCTGAAACACTTCATATTTAACGTATATTAAATTAAAAAAGGATAATTCTGTAAATAAACTCAAGAATATTGCTCTGAACTTTTTTTAGAAAAGAATAATAATAAAATCTGCCGGACTTTGATCCCAAAGAATTTTTTAAAAGACCTATTTCTACAACAGACTTTCATCCCTTTATTAAACTTACTACAATATATTATCACCTACGTGGGTGCCACATTCTGGATTTTGAACTTGACTTTACATTGTCTTGTAATATATAATAACTTCAATCACCCTGAAACACTTTATATTTAACGTATATTAAATTAAAAAAGGATAATTCTGTAAAATAAACTCAGGAATCTTGCTTTGAACTTTTTTTAGAAAAGAATAATAATAAAATCTGCCGGACTTTGATCCCAAAGAATTTTTTAAAAGACCTATTTCTACAACAGACTTTCATCCCTTTATTAAACTTACTACAATATATTATCACCTACGTGGATGCCACATTCTGGATTTTGAACTTAACTTTACATTGTCTTGTAATATAAATAACTTCAATCACCCTGAAACACTTCATATTTAACGTATATTAAATTAAAAAAGGATAATTCTGTAAATAAACTCAAGAATATTGCTCTGAACATTTTTTAGAAAAGAAAAATAATAAAATCTGCCGGACTTTGATCCCAAAGAATTTTTTAAAAGACCTATTTCTACAACAGACTTTCATCCCTTTATTAAACTTACTACAATATATTATCACCTACGTGGATGCCACATTCTGGATTTTGAACTTGACTTTACATTGTCTTGTAATATAAATAACTTCAATCACCCTGAAACACTTTATATTTAACGTATATTAAATTAAAAAAGGATAATTCTGTAAATAAACTCAAGAATATTGCTCTGAACTTTTTTTAGAAAAGAATAATAATAAAATCTGCCGGACTTTGATCCCAAAGAATTTTTTAAAAGACCTATTTCTACAACAGACTTTCATCCCTTTATTAAACTTACTACAATATATTATCACCTACGTGGATGCCACATTCTGGATTTTGAACTTAACTTTACATTGTCTTGTAATATAAATAACTTCAATCACCCTGAAACACTTCATATTTAACGTATATTAAATTAAAAAAGGATAATTCTGTAAATAAACTCAAGAATATTGCTCTGAACATTTTTTAGAAAAGAAAAATAATAAAATCTGCCGGACTTTGATCCCAAAGATTTTTTAAAAGACCTATTTCTACAACAGACTTTCATCCCTTTATTAAACTTACTACAATATATTATCACCTACGTGGATGCCACATTCTTTATTTTGAACTTAACTTTACATTGTCTTGTAATATAAATAACTTCAATCACCCTGAAACACTTCATATTTAACGTATATTAAATTAAAAAAGGATAATTCTGTAAATAAACTCAAGAATATTGCTCTGAACATTTTTTAGAAAAGAAAAATAATAAAATCTGCCGGACTTTGATCCCAAAGAATTTTTTAAAAGACCTATTTCTACAACAGACTTTCATCCCTTTATTAAACTTACTACAATATATTATCACCTACGTGGATGCCACATTCTGGATTTTGAACTTAACTTTACATTGTCTTGTAATATAAATAACTTCAATCACCCTGAAACACTTCATATTTAACGTATATTAAATTAAAAAAGGATAATTCTGTAAATAAACTCAGGAATCTTGCTTTGAACTTTTTTTAGAAAAGAATAATAATAAAATCTGCCGGACTTTGATCCCAAAGAATTTTTTAAAAGACCTATTTCTACAACAGACTTTCATCCCTTTATTAAACTTACTACAATATATTATCACCTACGTGGGTGCCACATTCTGGATTTTGAACAATTTCTTTTAATTTAATCCATTTGAATCAAAACATTGCTCATTTAAATTTTTTTTAAACAAATAATAAATAATCTTCTATTATTTTTTTATAGTAAAATCAGTATTTTATGTGTCCTACATGTCTAAATGTTACTATCTTGAGTATAGAGCTATTATCTTATCTGCCATGAAATTGCAAACTTATATAAACAAATAATAATAACTATAATCAAGTTCGTAACTAGGTTCTATAGCGCCCTTGGCAAAAAACTCATCTGCGCCTTTACCACCCAATATAGTAAGAAAATATATAAATATTTTTTTTCTATATCATATATTTAGAATGAAATTAAAATATTTTTTAATTCTTAAAGTGTTCCCAGTATATTATTTTTTAATTTTTCGTTCTATTTTTACATTATTAATACTTAAAAATATTTTCGAACACTCTAGAAGTATTATTTTGTTGATAAACTTGATAATTTATATGAGGGGAATATTTTTTTATTTGTAAGTTGAATTTTCATAAAAATGATGATTTTCTAAATTTAAATTTATTTTTAATAACTTTAATAAATTCAAAATTTAAAACGAATACCCGAATTTATGTAAAGGGATATTAGAAGTGTTTGGTAAATATTTTGTAAGAATCTATAACAAGTTTAATCTCTAGGAGCATTAAAAAAAAAATAAGAAAATTCATAAAACAGTAATTTTTAAACACATTGTATTTTAAAAATAAAATCGGATTCTATAATAAAAAAATATTTTTCAAATTTTCCTTATTTTTACTTGGCGAATCGTCTTCTTTCGGACCCCTTTTTCCTCGCGGTGCTGCTCCCCTATAACTGATGCGCCCGTGGCAAATGCCACCTTTGCCACGCCCCAGTTAGGCCCTGATTATAATCTATTATTTGCCTTGAGTCAAATAAAATCAGTATCATATGTGTCTTAAAAATCTAAATAATTACTATCGTGGGTTCATGTGTAAGGTTCATTGGTGTTCCTAATAGATGATAATATAAGTCACACTAATAAAAACAGAATAACTTCAACATTCATTAAAATGTTGAATCAAAACTTTCATATATGAATAAAACCCAAAAAATCTGGAGGGGCAAAACTACAAGTTTGCCCCTCCTCTAAAAATTCTGGGGGAGGGCAATTGCCCCTCCCAAATTACGCCCATGATCGTGGGTATATAGCTACTGCTCTTTGCTGCCACGAGCCATTTAAACTCTTCTTTCTTCTATTTTTTTACAGTGAAATCAGTATGTGTCCTACAGTCTAAAAGCTACTGCTCTTTGCTGTCCTGATATCGTAAACTTTTTTACACAAATTTTAATGAGTATATTTGACTTTATTTTTTATCCTTGAGCTAACTAACAGCAGTATCTTATGTGTCCTAAAAATCTAAAAAATTGCTGCCGTGGGTAACCAGCTTCTGCTCATTGTTGCCACAAACCTTTTAAACTTATTTAAACAAGAGTAATCTTCTACTTTTTTTTCCCGAGTCTACTAAAATAAGTATCTTATGTACCCTACAAGACAAACAAATTAATATCCTGGGTCTGGAACTACTGCTCTTTTGGTGCCACAAAACTACTTCATGTTTATATATATATATATGTCTATAAATAAACTTTATGAGAATCACAACATGTGGCAGAATTTTCAGTGTGTTAAGGAGATTGGTCACAACCGCTAGGATATAAGTAAAAGTAAAATGAAAGAAAACTCACCGCAGGCGTTGTTACAGGTCATTACTCACCTCCCCTCTGACAGATTGACAATTGTGGTCATCCCCTACTATCCACTGATAAGGTGATTGAAGAAATATCTACCCAACACCAAATACAGTCAGGCGATCCTCAAACATCTCAAACTTCTTTCTCATGTTCACCAAACCTTTCTGTAAAGGTTTTAATACAATAGTACCTCGTTATATCGGAAGACAAACAGAAAGAACGTTATATCTGGAAGGAGGCGGGGCTGTAAGGTGAAAATTTTACTTTTATGTCCAAATGCACTTAAAATGCAATAATAAAATTAGCAGTGTTGACAATAACACAAAATCACGTAATAAAATATTTTAATAAAAGATAGATAAGTCTCTTTATTTTTTTAAATTTCCTCTAGTAATACACATGTATATAATTTACCAGTGGCTTACACAGATTTCTCTTATGGGTGGCGCATCCGGTGAAAGTGTACCAGGCAAATAAATTTTTGTATGTTCCCCTCCAACCATTTCGTTCAATTATGTTATAATACAAATATGTATATTACATTATAATTTGACAAAATATAATATAAATGTCTGAAAACAAGTGTGAAAGCCGATGTTTATATAAAAATATAAAAAATTATAAATGTCTTTCAGCCTATTGGCTCATGGAAGAGTTTTAAAGAAACTCAAACCCCTCCCTAATACTACTGGTATTTACACTTTTCATTGAGCAGTAAAAAATGCTAGATGTATAGAAATGTCCGGTATACTCTACACGATATAAAGGGAGGATAATGTATTTCTAATACTTTTTAATTGCTGCAAAGGACGACGTCATTTTGACTTTTCTGTGGCTTAAGAAACTATTTATTTAGAAAATATTTTTTTTACAGAATATAAAACTACATTTCTTTTATGATTATGTGGTATCAAAAATTCTTTAGATTCAACAGAATTTCTCTTTTAAATATCAGAATTCTTGAGAATTGGTTTTTTGCTGTTTACTTACAGTAAACAAATTGCGCAACAAAATAACTGTATGCTGCACTGTATATTTATTTCCACCTACAAAATTATTTAAGTTTAGTTTTTAACTAAACTAGTGTAATAAAATAATGAATTGTTAAATATTTATCTAACAATTCATTATTTTATTACACTAGTAAATAAGGCAGTATGTGAGTCAAGTTCTTCAAAGGAAAAAAATTTCAAAACAGCTTAGAAATTTTAGTTTAGACTAATAAATTCATTTATAATTAAAATTTGTTGTATTGAAATACTACAATAGTTTCTCAATTTAAAGACACATTTTATTGCTTTAAGTTCAATTAACAAAATTCCACTATATCATAGAAATAAATATGTTATGTTGGATGAAACCAAATAGTCATTATATTTCATGACGGCTCAGGGTGGGCCAAGGTCTTCTGAACCAGTTGATTCCTCACAACTTTGCTTGCAACCAGATTCATCCAATTCTTGGTCTGAAGATCAAGACATTCCTCTTAGACTGCTTCTATCTATCAAGGTTTGGGTTTTCTCTTTCTTCTTATGCTGTTTGGTCTTGCCAAAAAAGATTTTTTACGGCTTTTTACTGTTGTTCATACGAATAACATGCTCTGACCAATCAAGATATCTTATCTTTGTGAAATGAACACAATATAGTTTCTTAAACAATTTGTACAATTCAATGTTATACCTTCTACGCCAGGGACCATTTCATGGATTTCTTCAAAAACAATTCTCAATATATTTTGCTGAAAATACCCCAAATCTTTTCTTCCTTCCTGGTCATAATCTAGTTCTCTAAAGCTTAGGTTAAGACAGGACGAATGAGGGTCTTGTAAAGTAGTAGCTTTGTCTTTCTGGATAAAAGGTCAGATCTAACTAGATCCTAAGAAGTCTTATTGGCATCATCTGTTCGCCTTTTTTTTCAGGAAGCATATTATTGTTTCTGTTGAACGTTGATCCTAAATAGATAAATTATTTGATTATTTTAAACTTATGATCCCCAAAGGAGAGATGAGATACGGTGCAGCTATTTTTAAAGGGACCCCTTAACTTTCCTTGGTTAATAATGACGCTCATTGGTTTAGCTTCTTTCTCATAGGCTTCAAATGTTCAGAACATATTTTTTTCTGTCAGCAAGAACAATATCGTAGGCAAATTCCAGTATTTGGCCAGTTTTTATGCAACCAAAAAATCGTAAACAATTTTTTTGATTTAAATTGTGGTTTTTTTAAATTTTGAAATAATTGAAAAACATTTGCATGTCACATAATTCAACAAGATCGTTTAACATTCAGTATATTCGTTCATTTTTCTACTTATACAGTCTTTAAGAAGCTTAAAAATAGAAGTCATTCTACAGTCATTAAATGTTAATTATAATTAATGAGTAACAACATTTTTTAAGACATTATATATATACCTGAAAAAGTCAATGACTTAGATTAAAAAAATCTATATATTTATGACAGATATAGTTTTTCTTAATCAAATTGAACACAAAAAATAATAAAATTCTTATAAATTATTCATACGTATTATATGTCTGAATAAAAAATAGATAAATTTTATATAAGAAAAAAACAACAAAATTAATTTCTAAATTCTAAGACAGCAAACAAAATAAATTCAGAAATAATAAAAGTCTCTTTGTTCCCTTTCCCTGCTTCTCACTTTTTAGAAATATCTGAGATAGAAAAATTTTAAATTAAATTATAACGTCATTTAATCATGTCGTAACTCAACTTTTATAAATGGTTTTAAAATGAGATACAAATAATTGGATTTTGTTGCAGGATAGAAATATAAATCTGAAGTCATATTTTATTTTGCATTCAAACAGTGATTAAATAAGTTTTCCCTCTCTCTCCCTTTTTAAGCGAAAAATGAAAGAAAGAGAGCGATATAAAGAAATTCAAGAGTATTCAAGTTGTATTCTTTCTCCATCATAAGGCATCATTAATGTTATAGGGGTTAACTCTGGTAACGTAACAGCAAAGAAGTGTTTGAATTACATTTTAAGAAGACTGAAATGAATATTGGATTAAAAATGGGAACAAAATATGAATAGAGGAAATGAATGCTAAAATTTCATTACTAAGATGGCGAATGTTTACTTCCTTGTACTAAGTAAAAGAAGTATCGTATTCACGAAAAATTTTAGTGCTCAGATTTTAAAGGAAATATTTATTTTAATTATGCTGTACTGAATGTTGACCAGTTTTAGTGGTAAGTCTGTTTAAACGTACAATTAAACTTAAATTTTAATTCTTTAAATATCCATTTTGACCATTCCTTGCGGTAGATCAGTTGGCAAAGACATCGATCTTGTAATCGGAGGGTAGCGGGGTTGAAACTCGAGCCAATCAAATATCCACTGTGTTCATTAATGGAGATTGGGGCAAGTAAAATATGTTCATGGTCACAATGTCCTTTAAGTTCTCAAATGATACCACTTTAGGTGGCAGCCTATCCTAAAGGCATTCTGCTTGTTTTGTACTCCTAAATTGAAAGGAACGACTCTTAGATATCCAACCTCTATAACAACGCAAAAATCAGTCCTTAAGACTTCTAAAATGGATACTGCATCAACTAATCATTCCTTAACTAGTAACTACTAGTTTAACTCTTGACATCTGAATTTATGTCTGTTGTATAACTCAAAAAATATTAACTTCAGAAGATCGAAATTTTGTATTTAGGACTTTTATAACGTCTAGATGTGCACCTTTCTTTTGATTGAAATCTGCACTCTATGTAACTAAAATATTTCAGCGTAATATATATTAACTCTTTGGGACATAACCCAAAATCTGTCAGCAGTAAAACTTTGATCTTTTGTATTTAGGACTAATATAACGTCTAGTGTAACTCTCCTTTTTACTTGAAATTTGCTCACTGTGTAACGAAAAGCTTAAATGTAACATTTATTTACGATTTGGAGGATAACACAAGACTCTCAGTCTTAGAATGTTGAAACTTTGTAATTTGGACTGCTATAACATCTAGTTCTGTACCTGAATTGTTGATTGCTATCCACACATTTTACAATGAAAAATCTCAACGACCATTAAAGCTAAAGATCTACAACAGTGCAACTCAAGAGCATCGTTATATTTATATGCAATCTTAACAAATATCATTGACAGAGAAAGTAAGGCTTTTATGGTCCGTTTTTAGAGTACTAAAATAAAATTCTGAATCTGTATGTAGGACTCTTATAACATCTAGTTCTACACCCGAATATTTTATTGCAATCCCCGCATTTTACAATGAAAAATTTCAATAGAACGACCATTAAAGCTAACGATCTACATAAGTGCAACTTAAGGGCATCGTTATAGTCATATGCAGTTTTAACAAATACCATCAAAAGAGTGAAAGTAAGGCTTTTATGGTCCATTTTTAGAGTACTGAAATAAATTTCTACTGTTTGCCGAGAATGATTTAAAGAGAGAATTTAGTATAGAAACACACGATATTTTTGTTGCTGGAGACATCACTTCAAGTTTACTTCAAGTTGGAGACTGGATAAAGTTTTGAATAGTTTTAAGAAATCTTAGGATTAGAATTTGATCTCAACAACCAGTGCGATTTGAGGGAGATGAACAATGAAAATTTTTATAGTACAGTTAAAATAGTTGGTATGAACTGTGAACAAAATGTCGGAATTGACTTAAGTTTTATGACTTTTCTTTTACATTTTATAAAGATTTTAAATCTTTTCTTACGTTTTTAAGGTACTTTATATACTTTTTGGTATTTTTTTATATTTTTAAAAGATACAAAAGTTAAAATTCTTTATCAAGAATGGCCTTAGGCCTCATGTTATTAGTAATAGGAGCGAGATCGTAGGTGGCAAGATTATTGATGTACTTATGATGACAAGAATTGAATGATTACCTCAATATTTACATCAATACATTACAATTACATCAATAATTAGAAGATTATTGGTGTGATTATTGATATACTTGTATATTGATAACATTATGCAGGTTTTTGTGAATTTTAATGAAAATATTTTGTAAGAAAGCAAGAATTGAAGGAACTGTAAGTTCGTTATATATATTCTTAATTCTAGAATACCATGGAGAGTTAGTAATTTAGCGTAGACTATATTTTACGCTATCGTTAAAATTTTATTAGAATCTGCTGTATACAACTACAGTCATTACACGTAAGTAATAATGGGACAAAAAAAGGATGTGTAAACGAGAATTTTATTGTTAATATTCAATTAGCTTTTGCGAGAAATTAAGGTGTTTCACATTATCGCATACATAAATGTAAATAGAAATATATAGTTTGAAAATGTTACGGTAATATTGTTAGTCATATTGTTAGTCACATTAGACATCTTTTTACGTTCTTTTTGAAAGATAGAATTCAAATGTAGAATGTAAATTTCTAAGTATACGTCAAACTAAATAAGAATACGACACTTTCAAAACTGCCTTTATTTACTACGACAGTAAGAGAGTGTATCATGTTTTCGCCATTTCTTCTCCGGGGAATTGTGTACGAGCATATTTGTTTACTGTCATCATACACGAAGCAAATATCCCAGGCGGAATAAATTAGTTTTAGTTCAAATGTTCCTGGTTTTCCGAAATGTGTTACAAGCTCTGTAAACACGCCAAGTTTGCAATACACAAGGGTTCTTAATATTTGTCACGTAATGCAAATTACGGGACAGAAAATTACAGTGTTCTTCAAAAGGGGCAATTAATATTTTCTCTCACAGATTCTAAAATTTGGCTTTGAAAATGATCTGTACATCCCTAGAAAGCTTGCAAATATTATTTTTGGGCCACCGAATGTCTCTTACTTCTAATTAAATCAAAATCTTTGATTAAAATTCCAATACAGATTATTCTACGTTATATATATGTAAATAAGCGTTTCTCATGATAATTGTTAATTTTTGAACTATTTTCTAATAGAATATAATTTACATAGATATAATCAAATTGTAATAAGTATTCAGTATTGCTTATTTGAATTTAGAGTTATTTTTTTTTAATTATGGTTTCTTTGTGAAAAACTTCTACTACAGTCAGTTATTTTGTTTTAAGTAACATTGCTAACTTCAGTATTTCTTGATTTGTTTCGTGTTAAAACAAAAAACGGTCACTACATGTTAGGCTTTACCAAAGAAAAACCTGGATGGTTGATGATTCTCAGTTCAAGCCGGTTCGTTAAAGTTGAATTAGGTACGTAAATAGGTTGTCGTTGTTTCTGATGCCACTTGGTCAAACCAAGCACGATTGAGCCATATGCTACTCGTATTAAGGCAAAGAGTTGAACCTTTTGTCTTAACAAGCCCCGTTAGGGTGAAAGTACGACTTATGCTCAAGTGGGTCCTCACATAAAATATGTTCGTGGTCACTGTAACAAAGAGTTACACTTCTACAACGCCAGCGCGAAACTGACCTAGAGGCGAAAGTAATGTAAGTGACCCTCATTCGACCCCATTGGTTTAGAGGGTTTGCTAACAACGGAGTAGCCATCTTCGGCCCAGGCAACGCTGTCCAACGAACTTTTCCTTCGAGAGATCTGCAAGTCCCTTCAGAGAGAGAACAAGAAAGAAGGAGTGTGCAGCTCAAATTTTTCTGCGGCAGTTCTAACACCATTTTCTTTTCAAGACCAAGATGCCATGTTGAAAAAATCTTCGATCGAGTATGATCTCTTTGGCATGAGGGGCCTAATTACCATTTTTAATTCCTATTTACACCTTTATTTGTACTCAAAATAAACCAAATTCAACATGAGGAATTAGTTTTCTTTCTATTGTGTAATTTCTCACGGGTACACCACTTATACGTGTGGTTGGCCTAGACGCTCAGTCGGTCTCCACCTTAACAGTCACAATGTCCTTGAATTTCTCAAACAGTATCTCTGGGGGTTGCAAGTCAAGCCTCTGGGGCTTCTACTTGGTTCCTGCTTCTAAATTATAAGGACGCACTTGGGCAAAGTTGTTGTTTTAAACTGGTGGTGATCATGAAATTGAAAGGCCGACAACTTTGCCTTAATACGCGTACTGTATGGTTGAAATCGTGCTTGGTTTGTCGAAGTGGCATCAGAAACAACAATAATAAAAAGATGAATTTTAAAGAACTGTTTAAAAAAATAAGAAATATTTATTAATCAACATCTTTATTGTTATTTTATAACCTGTCCTTATGCACTTTTAAGTTTACTCGATGTTATGTGTATAGAACTTTCTCTCAAGACTGGAAAAATTCTGCACAGATTCCTCGTTTGTAATACATAAAACACTGCCTAAGATCTACCCACGAGTCTTAGGCAATAAGGGTCTTAACCATGGTACATCATCTTAGGCAATAATCCATTCTACTAATAAGACAAAACACACCTTCGTGTGATGAGGCGATTTAGATCTGATATATAATTGTTTCATTCATAAAAAAAGTAAAATGTTCGGGATCTAAATCTGACCTCATCACATCGTCAGAGATAGAGGACCATAATTTAACGGAATATTGTAGTCTTGTACGGGGGTCTGATTCCAGTCACAGATAAGAATCTTGTCTCCGTACTTGACATTAAATAAGAATGTACCTTTGTGGAGTATTTATGAGCCCCTAAGGGACAGGGCCAAATTAGAGGTAATAAGGTTACTCACGTTGGTGGTCTCAGGGCGGGGTTTGCTGAGACCAATGACTTTCTGGCAACGATCCCGATTGGGAGTCAAGAAGAAGGAGGGGACTAAGTTAGAGAATTGGAGCAGAAGGCCCCAGAGTGTTTGGAGAGAAGGTCCCAGGGAGTTGAAAGAGAAGGCCCCAGAGAGTTGGATCGGAAGGCCCCACAGAATTGGATGAGAAGGCCCCAGAGTGTTTGGAGAGAAGGCCCCAGGGAGTTGGATTAGAAGGACCCAGAGAGTTTGGTTCGTAGGTCCCAAAAGGAAGTTGCTATATACTCCAGCCAAGTCCGCCAGAAAGTTTCCTGCAAAAGTTGTACGGTCGCACCCCAGAGACAACAGATCAACGGTTGATAAAAAAATTTCCCTCTCATACCCTTCAACCAGAAGTGTTCCGGGCCCATCACTTTAGACCCACAAAGGTACAAATCTTTTTGCATTACATTTTTGAAATCGAGATTAGGTCCTCTCTCTCTACTTACAAAATTTTCCTAAATGTATATATAATTTGTCAGAGGTAATTTAAATAGATTGACTAAGCTTAATTATTGACTTATTATTTTTTTTGTAAATAAATATATAACGAGGACTACACGACACTTTGTTCTTTAAAAAAAATAGGAGAGATGTCCACACGCACAGATTCTAGTAGTACACATCAATTTTTGATTGAAATCTACACTCTATGTAAAGAAAAATCTTATAAAGATAGTTAACGCTATTGATATCCGCCAATTAACAGTAAATGTGATCAAATCATTGTTAAATATATTCTACATATTGTTGATTTAATATTACATAAGCTTCTTACGTTACTGAAAACTAATATTTTTAGTAATCTTTTAACTGTCTACTTTAACAAAGAATTGTAGTATCGTATCTCCATTGAATTAATATAAGTTTAAATGGAGTGTAGCAAAACATGTACTTGATTTAATAGATGTACACAGAAGTCAAGTGGCAGCCATCAAATAGTGAATCAGACAAAATTTACATCAAACAGTGGCATATATATTTAGATATTGAGCATCGGACTGGGAATTTACATACCTCCTCCCCCCCCCCCACACCCCTTTGAACATTTCTCAATAAAAATTTTTGTAGAAAAGCATAACTGACAGTTATTTAAGTATAAAGATAAAGTTTTTTTCTAATGAAGTAGGTAATACAGACATTATCCTAACGCCTTAATAAGGCTGTGAAATTGTTACTCATTTAGTCCCACCCAAGAAGCACGTGTTGCTTAAGGTATGCTACTTACAAGAGTAACATTACCCCGGCAGGGTCCTCGTTATGTAGAAACAAGTACCAAGCAGAAGACCCCCAGTCATGGCCTCCCACCCCCAGATGTATTGTGTGAGAACTTGGAGGACTTTGTGACCACGAACATATTTTACAAGCCCCAGTCACCTTTAGAGAACACGGCGGATCTTAGGCCGTGTCAAGGCCCGAACCCGCAATCTTTCGGTTTTGAGATTGCTGCCTTTACCGACTGAGTTACAGCCGATCATGCATAATGTTAAATACTGGGCTCATCCAGAAAGTAAGTTTCCCTATTTAAAAGACAAAAAGAACTCACACTTTCACGGATATATTTATTGGCAACAAGTACAGCAATGTTTCAGCTATTTTTCAACATAGCCACCACCAGAATTGAGACACTTGTCGTATTGTGGGATCAACTTTTGTATAACTCTGTCGTAGAACTCTGCCGCCTGTGAATGGAACCAGCCTTTCTCTTCCAGAACACCGTGCACATCCCTTTCCGGACCGACAGCGTCTGTTTGAATTTGGTCCTGACCGAAGATCCAGTATGATACCAATGCGTGGACTGCTGCATGGTTTTCGGGGTAAAGTGCAAAATCCAAGTCTCATTGCCCGTGACGATCCTGTCGAGGAACTCGTCGCCGTCATCGTGATACTGTAGCAGAAATGTCAGTGCTGCTCCTAAGCGTTGAATTTTGTGTTCGGGTGTCAGTTTCAGCTCATAGACCTGACAGAGCTGACGATGAATTTCAATTGGCGCAATGCTTTGTGTATTCAAGATCACCGACCGAACCTTGCAGGCGGCGGGAGAAGCAATTAGAGTTTCCATTTCGGACCACTGCTACCCTGCTACTCTTACGAATCGGGACTTGTCCAGCTGGCATATGATTAATACGTCATAGATCTGTTACGCACGCACAATTAATACGGCTAATTACGTTTACTTTAAAGGGGAAAACATCGAGAAACTTATTTTCTGGATGCACCTCGTAGTTAAAACTGATTTCATGTTTAAAAAAAAATCTTTAAAACTGTTACTTTTATGTGTTTAAAAGTCAAACTTACAACTAACAGCCAAATACGTACAGAGAAAATAGTATTAATTTGCTATTAGTTTAGAGTTTAGAAAAACATATCTTTAATTTAATAGGTGTTCAAGGAAATCATGTGGTATCAGCAACATATTTTTTCTCTGTTTTACAAGTCCATTTTTAGACACTCACTGATAAAATCCACCCACACCAATCTTTTGTTTAAAACTAGGTGAAAGTTTGCACGTACCATTTCCGCTTTTACTGTTAACTGTCAAGATAAATGCCATAAACAAGCGGCCGGAAACAAGTATTGCCTTAGTTCTTGAAATGTTACAATCTTTAATGCTGGGATATCGAATAAGACAAAAACCTCTGGCGTGTGTAGAAGTAGCTTATTTCCAGGAGTCTGTGTGTAGTGTTTCATTTTCAGAAGTGACAAGTGGTTATTGGGAATAAATGCACTGCGGTTATTTTGTGCCGTACTTTTGAAAGGTTGTTTTGGGAAGGTAGGAAGGAATTGAGATATTTTGAATTATTTTTTTACCATTTGTAAATTCAACTGAAAAGCATAACAAGAGAGAAAATGTCGCTATTGTTGTTCTTTTATTTAACTATGATTTGTGATCATGCTTAGCCCTAAAATATACAACGGGATTATCATAAATCCGAGCTGTGAGCTGTATAAAGTTTTCTTTCAAATATTGGAAGACATTCAGGTATTGAAGACCAGAGTGGGAATCTGTCACCCCCCCCCCTATTGGAATATTCTTCAATCTAACATTTACACTCAAGAACCAAAACATTATGACCACCCCTACATTTTGCAATGAACTCGCCTGTATGACGTTCAAGGCACGTGATCAGATGAAAATGGTCTTTAACTGCTGCTGGAGAGTCTAGAGAATCATTCTTTTACTTACTTCTGTGTGTGATGGGAAAGACCGCGGATCTAAGCGATTTTGATAGAGAGTAGATTGTAATGGCTTGAAGCCTCGGAACTTGGGTTGTTCGCAATCTACAGTTGTTACTGTTTATGCAAAGTTGATGAATGACGGTGAAACCAGCAGAAAACAACATGGTCATGGGACGCCAGCTCAAAGTTCAAAGGCAACCAATTCGCAATATCTCGGATTTACGTAAACATTCCTTAACCACTTGCGCTACAAAGACGTGCCAGGCACGTCGAGATGCTTTTGTTACAGAACCGAAAGCGACGTGTATACCACGTCGATAGTCATTTCGTGCAGAAACAAATGCGACTTGTGCGTGGTACCTCGGCTAATCGTAAGAGTTCAGCCGTTCATTCTTCCAGCTACAGTTCAACAGTATTTTTTGAAGTATTTTTTAAAGTTATGTCGCGGAGCGCGGCGCGGCCATCGGCAGTTAAATCGTAGCGCAAGTGGTTAAACATTTGGTACAATCTGTCTGCGGCCATATACCAAGTACTTGAGGCATCCATGCCAAGGCGGGTTGAAGCTGTGTTGCGTGTCAAAGGTGGGCCAACTCGTTATTGAGAAGTGGGCATAATGCTTTGGCTCTTGAGTGTATTTAAGTATAAAGTTAAATAGTTAAAATGATTTGACTTAAAAAACCTTTAAAATTGATCAAAAGGAAACTAACAGCTAGTAGTCAAAACATGTATTTCAAAAATTTACCTTGCTATTTTGTGATTTAAATAACGTTTTTGACTTATTTGCAGTTGATTAATCTGGATTTTTTTGGTTAATCTGAAAACAAACTAGCAAAAAGACTGTGCAGACATCCTCACTTTCGAATCTGCTTACAACAATCGGAAATTCTGAAATTATTCAGACAATCTTTAATATCATTAAATTTTTCAATATGGAAGCATTTGAGAACTCTCCTTAAACCCTATTTTACTTGTTAATTTTTCTTTCGGCGTCTTTCTAAACTTTATTAGGTTATAGTAAATAAAAATTGAAGGTACCTCCTTTTTGATTTAACCGAAGTTGGCTAAAAGGGTAAGAGCTGCTCTTTGGAACCGGATTTCATGGGTTTGAATACTACTGCTGGCATGGATACTCGTAGCCTTTTAAAATCGGCTTTAAACAGTAGATCCCTGTCTAATTTTAGCAGGTGTAACAAAACCGTTCATAATAGCACTCTAAACCAGTGGTTCTTAGCCTCTTTTAAACTGCCTCTCCCTTTCGGACTTGAAATGGGTTCAACGCCCCCTCCCCTTTGTAAAATTCCTTCAATTTAAAGAATATGGAAGGGGAAGTACTTAATTATAGTAGGCAAAAGGTTAAGTAATTTTTTTTACTAGATCTACACACCAATATTTGTCACTGAGATAAGGTCAAGCAACACTCAAATGAATGCTGTTGATTAAATACATTTTTCTGAATGTCGGCCCGACCCAATTTTACACATGAGAACATTATGAAAATTACTCGCTTTGGTACCATCACATAAGTTTGTTTTATTACTAGTAAAAATCGTATAAATTAGATAATGCTATACATTTTTTTTTTTGGGGGGGGGGTATTTTTGAAGTTAAGTTTGAAAGCCAAAATAGGCTACATCGTCCCATAACCGTCCCAAATACTACCCATCAGCATCGCCCTACCGTCCCTCGGGGGTCGGTATTGCCCCCGTTAAGAACCAATTTCTTTGATTTAGACTTTAGGCACTATCCTGGTACGTCAAAGCTTTCGAAACTACATTCAGTTCCTGAAAAGCATACGGAGACAAACCCTTGGCATTTTGTGATTGAGCAGTGCTGGCTTGATATACGGAATGAATTTGGCACACGTGCCAGTGAGTAACAAAACGCTTGATAGTAGCACTCTAAACCAATGGTTTTTAGCCTCTTTTAAACTGCCGCCCTCTATCGGATTTGAAATGAGTTCAAAGCCCCCTCCCCTTTGTAAAATTCCTGCAATTTAAAAAATATGGGAGGAGAAGTACTTAATTATTAAGGTTAAGTAATTCCCTTTAATAGATCTGTACACTAATATTTGTTATTGAGACAAGCTCAAACAACACTCAAAAGAATGCTGTGGATTATGTATATTTTTCTGAATGTCGGCCCGAACCAATTTCACACATGAGAATATAAGGGATGAAAATTACTGCCTCTGGTATCTCCGCATAAGCTTGTATTGCTGCGGGAAAAAATCATCTAAATTAAATAAAGCTATATATATATATATATATTTTTTTTTCTTTTTGGTATTTTGAAGTTAAGTTGGAAAACCAAAATAGGTTAAATTGTCCCGTAATCGTCCCAAACACTACCCATCAGCATCGCATTACCGTCCCCCATCGGCCGGTATTGCCCCCGTTAATAACCAGTGCTCTAAAACAATTTCTTTGATCAGACTTCGTATGATATCCCGGTATGCCAAAGATTTCCAAGCTACATTCAGTTCCTGGAAAGCATACTGTAACAAACCCTTGTCATATTGGATGCATATTGTGATTGAGCAGTGCTGGCTTGATAAGATGAATTTGGCACACATATCAGTGCCTCATTTTGACGCCCTAAATTTACTATCTATTATAATTTGAACTCGCAATTTTAAGAATTAAAGTAAACGTAAAATGTGCAAAATTTGGATACATTGATGCAGTGTTAAAATTATTTTTTAACACTTTCAATATATATCTAAACAGCCGGAAAGTTCTTCTCTTAGTTATGCGAAATCAAAAGTATTATCACTTGCTGTCTTCGCACTGGAATCTAAAATAACAAAAATATTAGTTTTGAAAGAGATTATAGATTATTTTATTTAAAGTCGTGGAGAAATTATTAAGTTTTATATATTATGCTGATACAGAGGAGTTCCCTTTTTCTCTTCTTTTTTCCAAGATCAGGAGAGGAATTTTATCTGCTCTGACAATATAGTTTAGGTATTAAAAGCTTAAAGCAAATGATTATTTCTATTTACTCTAACTTTCTCGATGTAAGTAATACCCTGAGTCTTGAAAATCCTCCCACTAAATTAACTGTAATATGAACGACTAAAGATTATAGACTAAAAAGTGTCCTAAATTTATATTAATGTTCAAATGTATTGCTAGAATGTAGTTATAAAACCAATAAATATATGATTCTGAGAATGATATTATTTCTGATAGTCACTACAAGAATGGATCAGAACAAAAAACTTAAATTTCGATTTAGCTTTTGAAGAACACGTTCACTATTATTCTATATTTTCGGCTCTTTTCGTATGGATGTCACTGGCCACAAAAATATTTTATGTTTTTCTATCCCTACACTCTCTAGTTTTGTGTTCTGAACTCACGAATCCACCCTTCTATCTCTTTGCTCTTTTATGTGTTTATTTTTCGCTCCTTGTCATTTTTGTGCTTACTGACAGAAGCCTCTGGATTGAAGGGCTCGACCCATATGGTCCAGTTGCCACATCACCTTTAAAACCTTTAAAGAAGAACACATTATAGATTTTTGGATATTGTTTAAATCATCATTAAGAGCAATGAATAAATTAGAGGACAAAATGTAAGCGTATGGAGTATATGTTTTGTTTACTTTTTTTTCTATATAAATGAGAAAAATAGATAAATTGGTTTAAATACAGTTTGAAGATATCATATGTGTAGTTGATGTAGATATCCTATGATGTAGTTGTGATTAAATCAGAATTATTCATTATTTTCTTAACTTTTGTTAATTGATAAATAAGTTTATGGAGTATATATTTTGTTTACTTTTTTTTCTTTATATAAATATATTTGATAAATATATTATTATTGAAATAAAATCTACTCAAGTAAGAAATCTTGAAAATCCTGCAATATTGCTGTATTATGTACAAACAGCAGAAATAATGTGCTAAATAAAGTTCGGTGGGGAATGTGGATGTATCAAACCACCATGGCCATTTGCAAACATAAACCCCCTTTGGGTGTTGACTGTGGTCTTGGCAATCTGTCAGTCATGTATGCTTGCTAAACCAATAGCTGATCACCATAGAAGTACATCCCCAGTAAATTCCTGTCGCACCCTTCCCCTCTTTTCTTCTCACAATGCTGCGGTCAAATCAAGTAAAAGGGACTTTTCCTCTACTTCTTTCAAACAGGATTTGCTGAAAAGGCACCAATTGGGGAAAACCAGTAAGAAATTAAATTTGGGGAAAAATTTACCCCTCCAGTGAACCAAAAGTAAGAAAAGAGTGTGATTGGTGGACAAACAATCGACATTCAGATGGACAAAATTTAACATAAATTTCTATATTTCCATCTAATTGAATTCTGAAATAGAACTAAGAATGATAGGTAAATATGATGGTTATCTGTCCTCCTCAAAAATTAATTTATTTCCTAAACGTGCAAAAGAATAATTAATACTTAACTTTATGAATTTTTAAACAAAAAAAAATGCCATTTCATTAATATGTCAAAAATTTCATTTACATTTTTAACTTCCATATCCACTTAAAATTTATCTGTTATTTGCTTTTAACTACATAAATTTAAAGTTAATTAAAATATACAAAATTGAAAACTTTATTATTTTTATGCTGAAAAAGTTTTATTTATTTTATTTTATTTCATTATATATATATATATATATATAATATATATTATATATATATATATATATATATATATATATATATATATAAATATATATACATATATATATACATATATATACATATATATATTCATATATATATACATATATATATATATACATATATATATACATACATATATATATATATATATATATATATATATATATATATATATATATATATATATATATATATATATACATATATATATATATATATATATATATATACATATATATATATATATATATATATATATATATATATATATATATATATATATATATATATATATATATATATATATATATATATATATATATATATATATATATATACATATATATACATATATATATATATATATATATATATATATATATATATATATATATATATATATATATATATATATATATATATATGTATATATATATATATATATATATATATATATATATTTTGCAAGGAGGGAAAAGGAGTTTTGCTTGCCTTGACTATGGAAATGTATGCCTATTAAATGCTTAAAGCAAATATATTTTGTTACTTACTCAAACGTTTAGTTTGTGATACTCTGATTTTTTACTTATTTTAATTATTATCAATACACGGATGAAAATTACATCTAATTACACCAAACATTTATCCAAGGAAATCATTTCTATTTATTAACTGTTTGAAACATTCCAGGTGCATTTTCCTAAACGCGCAAAAAATAATTAATGCTTAACTTTATGAAATTTTTAAACAACAAAAATGCCATTTTATGAATGTTTTAAACATTTCATTTATATTTCTAACTGCTATATCCACTTAAAATTTATCTGTTATTTGTCTTACACTACATAAAATTAAAGTTAATTAAAATATACAAAATTGAAAACTCATGTCAAATCTCTAGTTAATTTAATTATTTTATACAGGATACGTCATTATAACTTTTTTTATACAAGAAAAAATAATAATTTCAATATTTATTAGTTATTTTTTATGAATGTTCTAAAAAACCTATTAATAAGTTTCATTTTCATTATGAGTTATAATCGTAACCTAAGGGGTATTTTAGGTATAAAAATGTCCCTATTATGTGCAAAAAACGGCCAAGTGGCATTTGAAATTAATCATTAATTATTTTTGAGCAATGAGGAATCAATAAATTCCAAAATAATATTTTACCTCAAAATTTTAACGGCCTTTGCATAAAGTAATCGGTAATGATTTATTTCATTTTTTTTCACTAATTGATTTAAAAAAAAATCAATTATTTTCGAAAGTTTACCACCACTTAAAACGAATCACTTTAATGTAAAACATTAAATTCATTAAATGCTTAGAAAATTATGTTTATTTCTAAAAATAGAAATAAGACTTTGAATCATCAGGTAAATTAAAGTGGTATTTAGATCTTTTCATTTTAATGCATTATATAATTTTTTTCAAAAACCAAAAATATGATAATGACATAGAGTTCTCCCAAAACAAAGTTCACAACGCTTTTATTTACCTGATGATTCACTGCCATAAAAGTAAAATAGATTTCACAAATAACAAATTAATATGAATGAATCTACTCGAATTTAGAGAAATTAGTTCTTTTTAACTGACTTTTGTAAAGAGAATAAGGAATATTCTTTAATTACAAGTAAAACATTGATTTAAAAAAATTCAGCAGAAAGAAAACTATGTTATTTGAAACCCGTTCAACCAGTAAAGCATATCAATTACGAGACTGGAAGCATTGGTTATAATGCTTTTACAGTTCGAATCAATAATTATATCAGTAATTTTTAAAATAATATTTTACCTTAAAATTTAACCGGTATTTGCATAAAGCTATCGCTAAAGATTTACTTTATTTTCTTTCTACTTGATTTAAAAAAATCAATTAATTCTAAAAGTTCATCATCACTTAAAATGAGTAATCCTACTTTAATACATTAAATTCTTCACCACAGAGCTTAAAAAATTGTTTATTTCTAAAAATAGAAATATGACTTTCATTCAACAAGTAAAGTGAAGTGGTATTTAGATCTTGTCTTTTTTAAATGGATTATTTTGTTTTTCTAAAAACAAAATTATGCTAATGGCATAATGTCACCCAAAAACAAAATTTAAATATCGCTTTCATTTACCTGATGATTCATTGCCATAAAAATAAATCAAATTTTAGAAATAACAAATTCACGTGAATCTATTTGAATTTAGAGAAGTTAATTTCTTTTAACTCCCTTTTGAAAAGAGTAGGCAATATTTTTTTATTACAGATAAAACTTTAATTTAAAAACATTCAGCTTAAAGGAAATTATATGTTATCGGAGATAATTTAAGTTTACCAGCACTTAAGATTTTACTGTAATACATTAATTTCTAAGCCAGAGTGCTTAAAAAATTATGTTTATTTCTAAAGATAGAAATATGACTTTGAATCATCAGGTAAATTGAAGTGGTATTTAGATCTTACTTTTTTTAATGAATTATATTATTTTTCAAAAACCAAAAATATGATAATTGCATAATGTCTTTCCAAAACAAAATTCATGTAACGCTTTTATTTTTTTCTTGATGATTCTTCGCCATAAAAAGGGATATTACAAATAACAAATTACAAAAACATGAATGAATTTACTCGAATTTAGAGAAGTTGATTCCTTTTAACTGATTTTTGTAAAGAGAATAAGGAATATTCTTTAATTACAGGTAAAACATTGATTTAAAAAAATTAGCTGAGAAAAAACTATGTTATTTGAAACCCGTTCAATCATTAATATATACCAATGAGACTGAAAGCATTGGTTCTAAGTCTTTTAAAGTTCGAATCAATAATTAAATCAGTAATCTTTAAAATAATATTTTACCTCAAAATTTTAACGGCCTTTGCATGAAGGTATCTTTAAAGATTTATTTCATTTCCTTTCAACTTTATTTTAAAGAAATCAATTAATTTAAAAAGTTCATCATCATTTAAAATGAGTAATCCTACTTTAATACATTAAATTTTTCACCACAGAGCTTAAAAAATTGTTTATTTCTAAAAATAGGAATATGACTTTCATTCAACAAGTAAAGTGAAGTGGTATTTAGATCTTGTCTTTTTTAAATGGATTATTTTGTTTTTCTAAAAACAAAATTATGCTAATGGCATAATGTCACCCAAAAACAAAATTTAAATATCGCTTTCATTTACCTGATGATTCATTGCCATAAAAATAAATCAAATTTTAGAAATAACAAATTAACATAGATGAATCTGTTTGAATTTAGAGAAGTTAATTTCTTTTAACTCACTTTTGAAAAGAGAATAGGTAATATTTCTTACTTACAGATAAAACTTTAATTTAAAAACATTCAGCTGAAAGGAAATTATATGTTATTGGAGATAATTTAAGTTTACCAGTACTTAAGATTTTACTGTAATACATTAATTTCTAAGCCAAAGTGCTTAAAAAATTATGTTTATTTCTAAAGATAGATATGACTTTGAATCATCAGGTAAATTGAAGTGGTATTTAGATCTTATTTTTTTAATGAATTATATTATTTTTCAAAAACCAAAAATATGATAATTGCATAATGTCTTCCCAAAACAAAATTCATGTAACGCTTTTATTTTTTCCTGGTGATTCATTGCCATAAAAAGAGATTTTACAAATAACAAAGTACAAAAACATGAATGAATTTACTCGAATTTAGAGAAGTTGATTCCTTTTAACTGATTTTTGTAAAGAGGATAAGGAATATTCTTTAATTACAGGTAAAACATTGGTTAAAAAATCAGTAGAAAGGAGACTATGTTAATTGAGACCCATTCAACCAGTAAATTATACCAGTTACGAGACGGGAAGCATTGGTTATAATGCTTTTAAAGTTCGAATCAATAGTTATATCAGTAATTTTTAAAATAATATTAACCTAAAAAATTTAACGGCCTTTGCATAAAGCTATCGCTAAAGATTTAATTCACTTTCTTTCTACTTAATTTTAAAAAAATAAATTTCAAAAGTTCATCATCACTTAAAATATGTAATCCTACTCTACACATTAAATTCTTCCCAACAGAGCTTAAAAAATTGTTTATTTCCAAAAATAGGAATATGATTTTCATTCAACAAGTAAAGTGAAGTGGTATTTAGATCTTGTCTTTTTAACCCATATTGGACCGCTGTCCTATAAACAGGACAGCAAATAAAATTCCATTTAATAATGAAGTTATAAATATTTTCTGAGTGGATTTTATTTTAACACCTTTAAAATAGACACACTTTAGCATAGTAACAAAAAAAAAACTTAGAAATCAAAATATATTGTATTGTAAAATTTATTTTCAACTACCTCTTAAAAATTATCATTTTTAAATCTTTAATTTTATATTTATTATTATTATTTTTTAAACATTGTGGAGGTTACTTTTAGTTTAAAAACAGAGCGTATAATGTAGCTGAAAGGTTTTGTTGAAAAATATATTTTACATGTGTATTTTGTAAGTATAAAAAATTTGCCCTAAAATTAAGACGACGGTCCAATCCCGATTATTTTTCTATGAATTCAATATTGCATTGATTACGCACATTATTTTCTTATCTTTCAATGAAAACCAGTTCAAACACCTGTTTATACACCTAAACACAACAAGGGGTAAATAGATGTCTATTCTATTCAGAAAACTGGAGATATTTTGCAAGATAAACTTACTCTTTTATTGCCAGTTCAATACCTGTAAGAGAAAACCTAGAACAGTATGCTTAAAATGTAATATTGGACTTTGTTTTGACTGTTTTCCCAATTTTTTCTATGAATCAGCCTAATGCAATGTAAGTGATATTTGTTAAGTTTTAGTAGTGTAATGGACCGTTGTCCTATTTATAGGACAGCCAAATACATAAAAAAATTAAAAATATTTTTTTAAAAATTTTGGTGTTATATATTTAGTTACACCATATTAATGATATGGATTAAGTTTTAATAACTTACAGAAATATTTAGTTGGTGTGGTACAATATGGGTTAAAATGAATTATTTTGTTTTTAAAAACAAAATTATGCTAATGGCATAATGTCACCAAAAAACAAAATTTAAATATTGCTTTCATTTACCCGATGATTCATTGCCATAAAAATAAACCAAATTTTAGAAATAACAAATTAACATAAATGAATCTGTTTGAATTTAGAGAAGTTAATTTCTTTTAACTCCCTTTTGAAAAGAGTAGGCAATATTTTTTACTTACAGGTAAAACTTTAATTTAGAAAACATTCAGGTTAAAGGAAATTATATGTTATCGGAGATAATTTAAACTAGTAAAGAATAACATGTACAAGAATAAATAAATAAATAAATAAATAAATAAAAACTAAAGTTTACATCCTCTTAAGATGAGTAATTTTACTGTAATACATTAATTTCTTTGCCAAAAATCTTAAAAAATTATGTTTATTTCTAAAAAAAAATATGATTTTGAATCATCAAGTAAATTTGTGTCGTATTTAGATCTTGTTTTTTTTTTTTAAATGCATTGTTTTTTCTAATATCAGTAATATGAAAATGACATAATGTCCTCAAAAAACAAAATTTAAATAATGTTTTTATTTACCTGCTAATTCATTACTATAAAAAGTAAAATTTTGAGGTAAAACAACTTTTTAATTCAAAATTTCAACGGTCTTTACAAAAAGTTATCGCTAAAGATTTGTTTCCCTTTCTCACTAATTGAATAAAAAAAAAGAATATTTTTTTAAAGTTTACCACCATTTAAATTGTGTTATTTTACTGTAATACATTAATTTCTCCACCAAAGCGCTTAAAATAATTGAATATGACTTTGAATCATCAAGAAAATTGAAGTGGTATTTAGATCTTGTTTTATAAAAAACATTATTTATTCTAATATTAGACATATGTTAATAGCATAATGTGATCAAAAAACAAAATTTAAATAACGTTTTTATTTACCTGATAATTCATTGCTATAAAAATAAACGAGATTTTACAAATAACAAATTAATATGAATGAATCTATTCGAATTTAGAGAAATTAATGCCTTTTAACTTTTTTTTTTGTAAAGAGAATAGGGAATATTCTTTAATTACAGGTAAAACGATAACTTTAAAAAAAAAATTCTGCAGAAAGGAAGCTATTTTAATTAAGCCCCTTTCTACAAATAAAGAATAACATTTACAAGAAGGGAAGCTGTAACAAAGAGTTACAGTTCAACAACGCCAGAGCGAAACTGACCTAGAGGCAAAAGCGGAGTGACCCTCCTTCGACCCCATTGGTCAAGAGGAATTGTTAACTGCGGAGTAGCCATCTTCGGCCAAGGCAACGCTATCCAACGAAATTTTTCGGGAGATCTGATGGCCCCACCAGAGGGAGAGAGTAAGGAAGAAGGAGTATGGAGCTCAACATCTTCTGGAGTTCTAACACCGTTTTCTTTTAAGATCAAGACACCATTTTGCCAAAATCTTTGATCGAGTATGGTCCCTTTGGCATGATGACCTAAATAGAATTTTATTGTCTATTTACATCTTTATTTATATTCAAAATAAACAAAATTCAGCAGGAGGAATTAGTTTATTTTTCAATTTCATATTTTCTCACGAGTACTCTCCTTATACGCGCGTCTTGCCTAGACGCTCAGTCGGTCTTAACCTCTACAGAAGCATTGATTATAATGCTTTTAAAGTTCAAATCATAATTAAGTCAGTAATTGTTAAAAAAAATATTTACCTAAAAATTTTAAGAGCCTTTGATAAATATATCAGTGAAGATTTAATTCATTTCCCTACTACTTGATTAAAAAAATTCCATTAATTTAGAAAATTCACCATCAATTAAAAGGAGTAATCCTACTGTAATACACTAAACACTTCACCAAAGAGCTTAAAAAAAATTGTTTATTTCTAAAATTAGGGATATGACTTTGAATCATCAAGTAAATTTGTGTTGTATTTAGATCTTGTATTTTTCAATGCGTTGATATTTTTTTTCTGGAAACAGAAATATTATAATGGCATAATGTCCTTAGAAAACAAAGATTTAATTCATTTCAATACTACTTGATTAAAAAAAAATCCATTAATTTAGAAAAATCACCATTACTTAAAAGGCGTAATCCTTCTGTAATATAGTAAATACTTCACCAAAGAGCTGAAAAAAATTGTTTATTTCTAAAATTCAGGATATGACTTTGAATCATCAAATAAATTTATGTGGTATTTAGAACTTGTATTTTTAAATGCATTAATTTTTTTTCTAAAAACAGAAATATAATAATGGCATAATGTCAAAAATAAAAAAAACATAATTTAGATAATGCTTTTATTTACCTGATGATTCATTGCCATTAAAATAAAAGAGATTGTACAAATAACAAATTTAACATGAATGAATCTATTAGAATTTAGAGAAATTAACTCCTTTTAACTGACTTTTGAAAAGAGAATGGGGAATATTCTTTAATTACAGGTAAAACTTTATTTAAAAAAAATTCTGCAGAAAGGAAACTATGTTAATTAAGACCCGCTCAACAAATAAAGAATAACATTTACAAGAAGGGAAGCATTGATTATAATGCTTTTAAAGTTCAAATCATAATTAAATTAGCAATTTTTAAAATAATATTTACCTCAAAATTTAGTGGGCCTTTGCATGAAGATACCAGTAAAGATTTAATTCATTTCCCTACTACTTGATTAAAATTCCATTAATTTAAAAATTCACCATTATTTAAAAGGAGTAATCCTAACATAATACATTAAATACTTCACCAAAGCGCTTAAAAATTGTTTATTTCTAAAAACAGGGATATGACTTTGAATCATCAAATAAATTTATGTCGTATTTAGATCTTGTTTTATTAAATGTATTATTTTTTCTAATATTAGACATATGATAATGGCGTAATGTTCTCAAAAACACAAAAATAAAATAACGCTTTTATTTACCTGATAGTTCATTGCTATAATAATGAAAGAGATTTTTCAAATAACAAATTAACATGAATGAATCTATTCGAATTTACATAAATCAATTCCTTTTAACTACTTTTGTAAAGAGAATAGGGAACATTCTTTAATCACAGGTAAAACGTTAATTTTTTAAAGACATTTCTGCAGAAAGGAAACCATGTTAATTAAGATCCACTCAACAAGTAAAGAACAACATTTACAAGAAGGGAAGCATTGATTATAATGCTTTTACAGTTTAAATTAAAATTAAACCAGTAATTATTAAAATAATATTTACTTCAAAATCTTAAGGTCCTTTGCATAAAAATATCAGTAAAGATTTA
This sequence comes from Pardosa pseudoannulata, assembly GCA_032207245.1. Lineage (NCBI taxonomy): Eukaryota > Metazoa > Arthropoda > Arachnida > Araneae > Lycosidae > Pardosa > Pardosa pseudoannulata. The sequence goes on from CM063511.1 coordinate 129,624,246, forward strand.
ATTCATTTCCATACTACTTGATTAAAAAAATTCCATTAATTTAGAAAAATCACCATCACTTAAAAGGAGTAAACCTACTGTAATACCTTAAATACTTCACTAAAGAGCTTAAAAAATTGTTTATTTCTTAAAGTAATCAAGTAAATATAGGGTGTATTTAGATCTTGTTTTATTAAATTCATTATTTTTTCTAATATTAGACATATGATAATTGCAAAATGTCCTCAAAAAACAAAATTTAAATAACACTTTTATTTACGTGATAATTCATTGTTATTAAAATAAAAAGAGATTTTGCAAATAACAAATTATCATGATTGAATCTATTGGAATTTAGAGATATTAACTCTTTCTAACTACATTTATAAACAATAGGGAACATTCTTTAATTATATGTAAAACGTTAATTTAAAAAACAATTTTTGCAGAAAAGAAACCATGTTAATTAAGACCCACTCAACAGGTATAGAATAACATTTACAAGAAGGAAAGCATTGATTATAATGCTTTTAAAGTTCAAATATTAATTAAACCAGTAATAATTAAAATAATATTTACCTGAAAATTTTAAGGTTTTTGCATAAAGATATCAGTAAAGATTTATTTCATTTCCCTACTACTATCCATTAATTTAGAAAAATCACCATTACTTAAAAGAAGTAATCCTACTGTAATACATTACATACTTCACCAAAGCTCTTAAAAAATTGTTTATTTCTAAATATTTTGATATGACTTTGAATCATCAAGTAAATTTATGTGGTATTTAGATCTTGTCTCTTTTAAATGCATTATTATTATTTTTTAAACAGAAATACAATAATGGCATAATGTCCTAAAAAAACGAAATTTAAATAATGCTTTTATTTACCTGATGATTCATTGCCATTAAAATAAAAGCGATTTTACAAATAACAAATTAACATGAATTAATCTATTTGAATTTAGAGAAATTAATTCCTCTTAACTGATTTTTGAAAAGAGAATAGGGAATATTCTTTAATTACAGGTAAAACAATTATTTTTTTTTAATTTTCCAGCACAAAGGTAATTTGTGTTGTTCGAGACCCGTTAAACCAGTAAAGAATAACATTTACAAGGAGGGAAACATTGGGAAACACTTTTAAAATTCAACTTCAGAATGATAACTAATGTAATGTGAATTCAATTGATAAAGCAATCATTCTCCCTCGAGGGACAAAGAACGACATGCGTTAATTAATTAAAAAATTATTTTTTAAAAAGTTTAAATGCTTTGTTACGCTACAGAATAATCCTTTATTAGAAAGTGTACATTTTTTAACGTCACAAACGATTTCAAAAAGCTAAGATACGTTACTTCAAACCTCTTGGGATTTTTTTCCCTTTTTGTTAATTTAAAAGTGCAGTTTAGAGTTTTTTTTGTGAGATTATTATTCCCTGAGATCCTGTGCTTTTGAGCTATTTGAGTGATTTTTTAAACAGCTTAGAAATAATTCGAATTAAACTTCTGAAAAAGAATAATGACTGTCAGGCGTTTTAAATCGAACTGTGTAGTCTCCAGTTCTTTTGAAAAAAAAAAAAAAACATGGTATGGTTTAACGTAAACCAAAAATGCAAATATTGGTTCAGAAATAAACGCTTATTGGTCTACCAAGAAATAGATTTTAATTCAGAATAATAAATTTTGTTTCGGTGATATCTCTATGGAACGGTTTTGATGCCAGATGTAAATATGTTATAATCATATATTTATATAATGTAGAACATTCCAATATTACTGTGGTGTTTCACACACTAAGATAATAATTATTCTTAACTTTAAGCATAATTTTCATGTGGTCTGTACTATGTTTAGTCTTTTTTAAAGAATGTTTTTCAAGATATACTTATTTACCAGACAGGTGCTCTATTATTCCTCTCTTTTTATATTTTCCTTGCCTATTTGCTTTTCCAAAGAGGGGGAGGGGTCGGAATCCCAGGATTTGCTAGAATGCTCTATTATCCATTCGTTTCCACCATTTCTCAGATCGTTTCTTTAGTTGGCCAACACGTTGAATGACGCAACTTGGATTGACATTGAACTAGTTAAATTTTCTTTAAGTAATTGGTTATTTGGTTGGCTGTAGTGTTTTGGCACCACATCCTAGGAAAAAATTGTGCCACACAACAGTTTAAGAAAAGGTAAAAGTAACAAAGGCAAAGGAAACAAATGTCGTACAGGCTCAAAAGGAAACAAGACAAAACACAAGCCGAAAGGTCAGGGGCGTAAGCAAGGGCGGGGGTTAGGGTTTAACCCCACCCCCCTTGCGTACCCCCTTGCGTATTGTATAAATCAATAAATTTTTAGCATATTTATGTACTGGTTTAATTCCCTATTTGTTGATAATTTATTTTTTTTTTTCTTATTTTTTGGTTAAATTCATTGGTTTTCTCTAGAAAATTCACATTTATACGGTTATTATTAGGTAGATGTTACATTATGAGTAATTTTTACTTTCTTGAATTATTCCTACTTTTTAATAAAAATAAAATATTTTACCTCTTATTATAAAAAAATTATGTTTTTAAACTTAAAAAATCAAATCAAAATTTAACTAAACAATGTTGTCTAAATAAAAAGTCAAAATTGTCTAGCTGTCTAAATTAGGGAAATAATAGTGCTTTATTGCATACTCGAATTTCTTTTAGTAGTTTCATAAAATTATCACCCCCTCCCTTGAAAAAAATCTGCGTAAGCCAGTGCGAAAGGTAACAGGATGGTTTCAAATACAGCGATGGGGGAAACAGATAATTAGTGTTGGCAAATAAAAGAAAGGAGGAGGGGCATTTAAGGACTGAGAGCGAGAAAAAGATGTTGATGTTTTTAGGGGGTCTTTTAAGAACATGAATCGAGTAGGTTCAGCCATTTTATCCCTGTTCTCTGCATCCATCCACCTTACTTAGAAATAACCGAATAGAAAGAAAAGTTTCTCTAATACTGGACTCCAGATTAGTGTACCTTCACTCTTTACAATAACGTTCCAACAGATATCTTTGATTTTCTTTTTTTAATCTATATTATATTTCCAAAACTTATGAAAAGGCATGTTGTTCTTTTATCTCTTTTCGAATAACTATACCCATATTTGTATAAAGATTTTGCATTTTAAATGTGTAAAGAACATGTGTAGCTTACTATTTCCCCCGAAAATTTGATAATTTATAATTACTAGAAAATATTATTTACGAATTGAAAAAGAAAAATTGATTTTGATCCACCTTTAAAGAAAAGGTAGAAATGAATAGTAACTTTTGTGTAGTATTTAACAATTTATTAGTAATATTCACGTGACTCCAGATTAGTGTACCTTCACTCTTTACGTTCCAACAGTTGTCTTTGATTTTCTTTTTTTAATCTATACTATATTTCCAAAATTCAAAAAAGGCATGTTGTTCTTTTATCTCTTTTGAATAACTAAACTCATATTTGTCTAAAGGTTTTATATTTTAAGTGTGTAAAAACATATTGTAACTTACTCTTTCTCAGGAAAATTTAATAATTTATAACTACAAGAAGATATTTAATAATTTAAAACGAAAAATTGATTTTGATTCACCTTTAAAGAAAAGGTAGAATGAATAGTAACTTTTGCATAGTATTTAACAATTTATTAGTAATATTCACGTGACTCCAGATTAGTGTACCTTCACTCTTTACAGTAACGTTCCAACAGTTGTCTTTGATTTTCTTTTTTTAATCTATACTATATTTCCAAAATTCATAAAAGGTATGTTGTTCCTTTATCTCTTTTCGAATAACTAAACCCATATTTCTCTAAATGTTTTATATTTTAAGTGTATAAAGAACATACTATAGCTTACTCTTTCCCACGAAAATTTAATAATTTATAATTACAAGAAAATATTTATGAATTGAAAAAGAAAAATTCATTTTGGTTCACCTTTAAAGAAAAGGTAGTATGAATAGTAACTTTTGCATAGTATTTATTCATTAGTAATATTCACGTGAGTCCAGATTAGTGTACTTTCACTCTTTACAGTAACGTTCCAACAGTTGTTTTTGATTTTCTTTTTTTTTTAATCTATACTATATTTCGAAAATTCATAAAAGGCATGTTGTTCCTTTATCTCTTTCCCATGAATAATTTAATAATTTTCTCTAAATGAAAATATTTATGAATTGAATAAAGAAAAATCATTTTGGTTACTCTTTCCCACAAAAATTTAATAATTTATAATTTTGCAAGAAAATATTTACGAATTTAAAAAAACGTGACTCATTTTGTACTTTCACCTTTAAAGAAAAGGTAGAAATGGGCTGCAACTTTTGCAAAACATTCAACAAACTAAGTAATATTCACCTGAGTTTTAAAAAATTTACCTACTATTAAAAAAAATTTACTCATTTCGCCAAAAGTTGATATCAGTGTATTACTAAACTTACAAAATATATGTAATTTTAGACTATAACACTAAGAATATGGTAGAAATTAAATATGTAAAACAATTGATATGACGGCGAAATATGGGCATTTGAAGGACATACTCTCTATTGCATGTACGAGAAAGATACCAATATTTCTAGCTTATAAATTTTAGCCAAACCATATGAATGCTTATAAAAGAATGTTCAATAGCGTCTGGTTAAAGTTAAGGAAAAAAAGAAAAGAGATTTCAATGAAAATGTGCCGCACTTCAGCTACACTTAAAAATATATGAACTTTCAGTTTCTATTCCTAAATTGAAATTTTCTTGTTTATAACGCATTCCAATTTTATACTATAAAAATTTTGCTTTATACAAATAGGGGTTTGTACTACCGTATATGAATGGAAAGGAATTTTATGAAATTCCAAAATACCTTCGTAATTGTGTAAAAAAAAATCATTTTGTCAACTTTTATATGCTGTATTTATTTTAGAATGTTGGAAAATAGAAGCTCTTTGTTCTAAGTTAAAAAGTATTTAGCTGGAAAAGATTGCAGCTGTATAACATCTGTAATTTTACCCTCGTTTAGCAGCTTGTGAATTTCTTTTTACTAAATTAAACTGGAGCTAAAAAGAACGCGTTGCTTGTTCTTTGGTGCTTAAAACAGGAAGATACCATAGCTACCTAAATATTAATCAGAAAATTAACTGCAGCATGGTTTAGACTAGTGGAAATTACAGATTTAATCGACGCATAAGTCCTGATCGCATGTACATTAAAGTAGAGAATTAATAGATTTGTCACATCTTGTAATTTATTTGCAGTATTTGACAAATCTATATTTTTACACCTGTATTAACACTTTATATAAAGACCTCACCAAATAAACATTGATAATACTGTATGAAAATGAAAAGAAATTTCTAATTTTATCTAAACTTTATTTCTACTAATTCTTTCATGGTTCTGCTTTCAAATGATGATATATAGATTTTATTCTTTTACCTATGTCACTAAATTATTCATATTTTAGTTGTTACCAGAGAAGTCATTTTGAGGATTTCTTCTTTATTTTATAAGAGTTAATGTGTTATTGATGCATGTATTTATGTCTATCTCAGCTGCAATCTTGATTTATTCACTGTTTTGTTATTCCGCCCTTACCTCCCACATATATGGTTATACTTATTCACACACACATACACATATACAGATCTGCTTCTATAGTTTGGTTTGGTGTAAAGAGATACGGTGTTGGCTAAACGAGGATTAATGAAAGCGGGAACTACTACTTAAAACTGATTCCCAACGATTACGAAATTCATTCAAGCAGTATGGCTCGAACCCACGAACTCCGGTTCCTATACCCATGTACCTATGGACCCTAACCCTGTCCATCTATAAAATGATGGGATTCATTTTATAGATGAATATAAATGGATTGAAATGGCTTTCTCCATCTATAAAACGGGGGGAAATTATAATGCTATATTAGGAAGAGAAACTAAACATGGCATATATAGAGAGCTTTGTTGTCAGTCTACCTTTGAACCAAGCATGCTTTAGCGCCATACATACACCAAGCATGTCCAAACAAGTTTAGTAATAATATGGGCATCCCATTAGCCAAATTGCAACTTCTATTTTAAATTTTTCTATACAATGTTTGTTATTTTCTAACTTTTTTCTAAGCCTTTTTATCCCATAAAAACAAAGTGGAATTGAAATTATTGATAGGAGATAATAATTAATAAGCAGAAATCTTTTCTCAGACTACTCCACTTGTAAGTACTATTATTCCATTACAGGTTTTTGTGTACAATAGTTTTTTCTAGTACATTTAATAACACTTGTCTTTTTTATTAAAGTCAGTTATAGTAAATAAATAAATAAATAAATATGATGTTAAATGAATACAGTATTAAATAACCCATCCAAAACCGAAGCATTTATTCTATTTTTTGGTAAGAAATATATGAAATGATACGGTAATTATATCTGTTATAAATCGTTCATATATCAATATTATTTTTTGTTATTCATTGTTATTAGAACAAAGTATGGAGCTGTATAAGGATTTGAATAGACTACAAACAGTTTTTATTACTATTGAATCTGCAGAACAAATACCAGAATTGTTGAATCCAACATTCTGTCCATCATCCAGCCTTTGATGTGCAAAATAAAACGCCGTCTGGATTCCCAAATGATGAAAAAATATTATGTAATATTTTTATTTTAATATATTTGAATTTTGTACCGAACATTGTAACAAATTCTCTGTCATAATTTCATTGCTTCTACTGATGTGTTTTTCTGATTAAACACAGTTACTTATTCTTGAATTAAAAATAATTGCGAAAAGCATTGTAATTGTTAAGAAACAGCAAGCAAATGTAACCGCAACGGACAGTGTCAGTCGAGGAATAAACTGTAAACATATAATCATGTCGCTCGGCATCACGCTCGAATTGAGTGTAGTAATTTTTTTAAACATTTTATTCATATTTAAATAATATAGTCTTATTTCTAATTAAGATATTTCGCTGATCATGACAGCATGGGAAATAAAAAAGCCCTACCCGTACCACAGGACAAAAGTAGAAGTTTTCGGAGATGACGGTAAGTTTTTGTCTGCCTTCTATTGAATCTAGCGGATTTCTTGTTCTGACAGTAATGCTGTATAAACGTACGTACAGCAATCTCTTACAGCAATTTAACTATTATTGAAATCAACAACCATAATCTACATAATACCACATTGTGAATTACCACGCTATGAGGTATAATAAAGACAAGCCGGAGGCTTTGTTTAATATACTGTTTGTCCGTGTATAGCACAATATATATATTAATTTGATCTAAAAGCAATGTATTTTGGTTTCAGTAAATACAGTGTGCTTATGTATGTAATAGCTGCAAATCAATATAATTTATTAAGGTTTTCATGAGTTATTAACACATATAAACCTAATGAATCATAAATCATTATAACTATTATTAGTTTCTATAAGCATCTCTAAATAAAGCGAGCGATTTCAAAAGATATATTTATTTAACTTGTAAGTACCTACTTATATTTAGGTCTGCTTGGATATAAATGTTTACTTTAGATATTATCTATAAGTAGCTATTTAATCATGTATGTTTTAACAAACAACGTTTTAAAGAAGGCTATGAACTTTTATGATTAGTTATGTAACTGTTAATTAATGCTGTATTCAAAGGCTTTCAAATTGCCAAACTTTGTAAATATTAAATAATAATAGATAGCTCTAATGAATGAGAATTTTCAATTAAATTGAAAATGCGACTTTTATATTTTACTATACTATTTCTGCACACTGTGTTTGGGAATACAAAAATATTATTCGTAAGTATTTAAACATAAATTTACAATTGAGGGAAGAGATAGTTGTTGTGTAATTGGGGATAAATATTACTTATTTTCATAAACTAAGGAGATAACAAGTAAAAGCATTCTTTTATTTAAAAACTCTTATACAGTGTTTCATCGGCACTTCGCGCTTCATGTTTTGCGGTTTATTACTTCATGGATTTTTCTAAAATATTCATCAAAAAATGAAAATGAAAAAATAAAACCATGTCGGCAGCTACATTGCAGAAAGGAGCGTTGTTTCATGTTGATGCGCGAGGGAGAAGTATTTCTGCAAGTCAAACAAAGAAATGAGTTGAGTCAGAGTACATACAAAGGGCTTTTGAGATGATAAAGTCTGCAAGTGAGGAAGAAAATAAGGAGGAAGATGAAGAACAAACTGAAAAAAGTGGCCTTACCCTGGAGAATCTGCAACAATTGTGCAACATATCATGAATTTGCAAAAGACATTGACAACAATATGGTTTGAGCTGTTGAGTTCAGCAATCGCGTTGACTGGGTTATGTCCTTGTACAGGGGAATTTTGAAGGAAAAGGAAAAAGAAAAGACAACAACTACCCATCACTATGTTTCTCTCCAAGGTAAAGCCACCTGGCTCTACCGTCAGCTCCTCCAGCAGAAGAGTCTCCGAGTGAGCCTAAAACTTCTACGAGTCAAGTAAGAGCCTCACCTCCTCCACCAACACAAGGCTCTTCGCCTTTCTCAGAAAGCAATGTTGATTAATGTTTATTACTCTATAAGGTTTTGTAATTAACCTTAATAATTAGGAATATCACATTTAAGTAAATGCGTATGCTGTTGTAATTTTTGTCTTAAATGTGTAAATTATAAATACTGTTTACATATTTAAAATATTCCTGTACCCGCATACACGAAAATTCCTAGGGCAAATCCTACTTCGCGGTTTTTCAGCTTTCGCAGAAGGTTCTGGTCCCCATTAACCACGAAAAACGAAGGATCACTCTTTGCTTAACAAGCAGCACATCACATGATTAATTAACAAAGACAAAATTAATGATGATGCCTCGACTTCAGTTTAAGCTTCCATGGTTTTAATGTCAGTTTTATCCTATTCCCTGTAAAACGAAACACTTATTTTATTACAAAGTTAAAATTATTTGTAAAAATTTAAAGTGTACTGAAATTTTTAGTGCTAATAAGCTCTTTGTGCGCTAGCTATTTTTAACAGTAAGATGATAAGTGTAAGGAATTTTGCAGAGCACTTACTTACACGAAAAATGTCTAGAAACTTTCATTTTATTAAAGAGAGAACATAAATTATTTTACAGAATATCTGTTCAATTCTCTATTATACACTGTTCATAATTATTCTATTTTAAGAAATTTTACCTTAATAAGTCAGGAGGTGGATTTTTTTCTTTAGCATGTGTACGAATTTCTTTTGCTCGGTTGTAAATAGTGTAAAACAAATAGATGAACAAATGTTCGTACTGCCCAGGGGCGTAGCCAGAAATAGTTTTCAGAAGGGAAGACAAAAGAGGAAAGACTTTGTTATTTGTGAATGATAATTCAGTAAAACAAAATTAAGGTATTAAGGCACGGATAAAGTATGACAATTATCCATTTTTAACTAAAATAATTAAAAAGATTTGAAGACATTGATATCCTCTTAATGATAGTAGGCAAAATATAGTAAAATATAGAGAAAACGTTACATTTTCGGACAGAGGAACGGAAAAACCTTTCATAGCCAAAGGGTGTTTTTTTTTTTTAATTTTCTTAGACAGCAAGCAGATGGCACCTACTCTCCCGTAGAACATTTTCTTTTGACGAAATAGACTTCTAGAATTTCGGGAGGAGACCGGTCCCCCAAATACCCCTCCCCCTTTCCTACTTGAACTACAGTCCCTCTAGAAAAAAGGCGGCCCTTCCGAAACAACGAGGGGTAAGGCTTAAGTTTTAATTTTTTTCCGACTTCGTTAACGCTCTGCATGCGATTCGTCTGTTAGAAGTTGCCGTTTCGCCTACTCACAGAGTCACAGCAAAAATTTCACAAAAGACCGTCGTTCCGCGAAAAGTGCTGCGAGCGGCAAAGAAAGAAATCGGGCTAGCAGTAGATGTACACGAAGAAACAAATAGAGACACAAACACCTTTTCGAGTCGACGGAATTGGTATTGCCTGTAGATTCCAAAGACAAATTCCTGCCATCTTCTCTGTGCCTGCCTGTTGTCTTGAAAAACTGGCTCTAGTTTAGATTTGTGAATTCAGAAGAAAATCACCAACTCTAGATCATTGAATGTCTTAATGAAGTGTAGGTGTTGTTATTAGTATCCTTTAAAATTAAAAATGTAGGGGGGGTTGTGCTAGACAGTCAGTATGTACATTGCATTGTAGATCTCTATGGAATGTAGAGTTCAAACGGTCAATTTGGACAGGCACCATGGGATATTTGGTTGAGACTTAAGGTAGAATATATGAATGAAACGCAGTATACTAAACATACTGAAACGTCCAGTGGAAGGGGTGGTGTTTTTTGTAACTATTCGGGTGTACCACCAAATGAAGTAGCATTAAGTTTGTGATGGTTTTTTGAAACATTTAAAATGAGCAGTATTAAAGAACTGGGGAAATGAACAACTGTAAATGTATAGAAATGAAAACATGTTTCAAGTAAAATGCAATTAACAGAAAAAAGCTTCAGGAAAAATTAACGGAGAAGCCTAGAATTATATAGGTTTTACATATCTGCTATAATGCTTTGCGAAATGCTAATTGCTTAAGATATTTTTTCAAATCCAGTACTTTTAATCAGCAGAGGTGTATACAAATAATCAAAACAAGAGTAGAAAACGAAATATTTATTTTAATTTTTCTATTTATTTTTAAAAAGTGTCAGATTTACAATAGGACACCGACATTATGCTTAAGAACATAGTATTTTGAGCCTTTTATCTTACACGACTTCAATAACAATGATGGAAAATCTTTCTCTTATGATCTGTCTTTATCCCATATTTTACTCATTGCGTCCTTTTTGTAAATAAGAGCAAATACTCCTCTATGTGCTTGCCTTCGATTGTCATACTCACCATATGTAGTGTTTAGAATTACGATAAAAAACTTATTTACAACGAACCATGTCAAAACCACCTAATTATGTATATTATCATTTACAAATCATACTTTGCTCAAGATGTATTTCTCAATCACAAATGGAAAGACTCATTATTAGTTAGTGAATCTTTAAACTTCAATTTGATGCACTAGAATCACAGGGTATGCAATAGTTTACACATATTTGTACAAAAAGACTCTTCTTTACAAGTGAAAAATAAGACTATATAAATAACAAACAATCTCACGACAAAGAAAGTCGTGTAGAAAACTTGAGTGCTCTTAAATTCATGTGCTCGGCAAGACAAAATGAAAAGCGGAACACAAATAGCATTTAATACCACAAAATTGTTCCTTCTTTCACACCTTGATATTATGTAAGTTAACACAGAGAGTTTAGTCCCAAAGTTAAAAAGGAAGATAACCCGAATAGTTTTCAATGGCAATGCTATCATCCTCGATGGTAGTATCAAGACAACAGAGTTAACTTTGAATATTGTGCAACAGCAATAGGTTTTAAAAATACGCTCTCTTATTAACAACAACCGTTTTATACTAGAAATCAGCAGCTATTAGCTCTTGATCTACATCCAGCTATGTCAGTATTGTACCATCGTGATTCTAGCTTGGGACATCGCAATACTTCTATAATTTCATTTTTTTTACCATAAATGTGTCTTCTTATGGGTAATTGCTGAAGATTACGGATGAGACGTAAATTCTTACACATGACCACAGAGCAAACAGCCGTAGTTTGAGATATATCGCCGACAAGTCTTGAAAAACCACCAGAGGAAAAATCTTTGAAACGGAATCTCTATCGCGAGATTAGGAGCTTTGAACACATGATAACATCACCACGAGGTTTTGAGTCATGTAAAGGGATTATCAATCTTAAAACTCACAGAGATATGCATCAAAGATTATTGTTAGAAGCTCTTTTACCATACATCAACTCCAAAGCTCCTCAGTGTAAAAGAGAAATCCAAACATTTCTGTTACTGATGATGACAAAATGCAGTTGACTTGGGCCCTCGGTCGTGCTCCATATTCAAAGGCCATTCAACTTCAGGTACACGGCCCTGAAGTATGGCATTATTAAGCTAAATTCGGCACTTTTTTAATTGCAACCATTGTATGGTCACACTCATAAAACTAATATACCATAGGCAGTAGTGTTCTCCTTCAGACAGCACTTTCCCTCTTGTTTTTCATGAGAGGAGTGTCACAAGACGTACAGCTTATTTCTTCTTCTTCGTCTCCACATTTCTGAGAGTGAATGTGGCGCTGCAAGTCCAATTTGGCATATTCGGTCGGGGGATCTTTTCTCCGGACTGTCATTGTTGCTGCCATCTGTTGGTCCAAAGGCAATGCAAGTTCTGCGTAGGTAACATCTTCTTGCTGAAAATACAAGATTCAAATTTTAAATTAGTAAGCATATCTCATATTTACGGGAATAACACATATAAAATATTTTAAACACAAAGCACAGGATTTTGTTTAAATTGATATTACTCAGAGATATCTGTATCTTGATCGCTGAATTACCACCAATTATGTAAGGATGGTTGCTAATAAATACAAAACACAGAATTTTGTTACATTGATATTACTCAGCGATATCTGTATTTACATCTTTTCCCTGATTTAAAACCAATTATGTAAGGATGGTAGCTGATACAAAAACACGGGATTTTGTTTAAATTGATATTACTCAGAGATATCTATCTGTATCTCGATATTTTCCCTGAATTACCAGCAATTACGTAAGGATGGTAACTAATGATATCATGGAAAAAGTGCTTCCTTGAAAAAATTAATTCTGAATAGGGGTAGATGAGGACGGGCTGAATTAAGTTACATCAATCAGAATTAGGAAAATAAATAATACAGAAGAAATTTTAACTGCTCTAAACTTGTGACGAATTGATATTTCGGAGTTGCAATTGTATTCTATTAAAGAAAAAAAAAACTTCATAAATAATGCGTGCAGAAGTAAAGTGAGACGTGCATTTTCCTGTATCATCATTGACTGCATTATTTGCACTGATGTCATTTACGTAGTTGTGTACATGCGATTTAATATTTTATCTCAGTGTTAGGCATGTTTTCAGTTTTGAAGCTTGCTTCAGTCGTAAGTAATGCAGCTTAATTTTCATGCTTAATTTTTTCCAATTGTTGACATGTTGAACTATATTTTTTACAGAATCAACCTTTAGATTTTGTTCATATTTTGAGTTACGAAATTTCATAGCAATCGATTCCATAGATCCAGCCGCAAAAAGCTCTAAATAGATGTGTCAGTTAAATAAAAGGAAAAAAAAACTGTTATCTCACAGAACTTGGATATAATATTGGAAAAGAAGATAATGCCTTCATAAATCCTAAAGTCCTAATATAAGATCAAATCTAGAAAATTGTGTTTTAATCAATGCTAACCATAGAAAGTACATGTACATAAAATTTCAAAAATTATTTTACTTCATTTTTAAATTTCATAAAAGGATTTTGTAATATCCCAAAAGAGTAAAAATTTACTTACATTTAGAATAAATTGTTTAATCAAATAAATTTCCCAACATATATTTAAAATGAAAAATATTGCAAAATATACCGTAGTTTAAGAAGTGAAAACGACTTTTTAAGGTAAATTTATAGCATGCTTTCAGGATATTATAATGTCAGTACAGTGTGATGTGTATTCAATGCTTTGTAATATTTTCTTAATAAAAGTTTTAAGTTTACTAAAATTCTTACTATATTCCTACTCTGTATTGTTTTAACTATTGCACACTGTAAACAACAATCTTTAAAAAAATTAAACAAAATAATTTCTCTAAGCGAGCTTTGCTAAATTGTCATTTATAGCTAATAAAACTAAACATGTTTTAAAACAAAAGGGAAAAATAAAAACTTTAACAATTAACAATTTAAAGAGTAAAATGTAGTAAAAGCTGCACAAAAATATCGTATTTCTTTAAAAATTCTTTTGCGTAATTTAATTTTAATTCGTTTTCCTTTGCGACCTGGAATAATGAATTCCATTAATTGCTGCTTGATTTATAATGGAATTCCAAGATAGGTAGTTTTATTTCATTAACTCCAAGAACTGTGTCTGAAGTCCCACAGTAACGTTAGGATTGCTTAATAGAAGTCATTTTAAAATGTCATGCATTTATCTAGTCATTGATCTTTATAGAAGGTTTCTTCAGTGCTCTAAGCCAGTTATATACAATAAATATTCAATTGGACAGTTTATATGGGACATTATAGAAACGCTTCACATATATTGTATAGAACATTTGATATTTGGGCTTCAGAATATGCTGGCTATCCAAGAAGTCTAAAAGCTAGTCCAGTGGTTGATTTCTTGTTAATTTATAAGATTTTGTAAATGATTGTTTAAGATAACAACAAATGTAAAGACAAATGCTAAGACGAAAAAGAATGAGGATTGGATGCGGATAACAGTTTCGAAGTCACGAATGAGCAACATTATCATAGCATTTCAACTTATAACCAGACTGAGTAGACTGAGCGAGAAGACAAAAAAATCAATACCTTAATCAGTCCCGTACCAAATTAACCAGAAAGCATAACATATTAGCGACTGTTAACACTTGGCATGATTGTATACTTCACCGCCAACTTACGGTTGTAGCGGGCGTTTTTTCGTCAATCGCGTGAAAGTTATTCAGAAAAATCACAATAAATCGAAATCTACTTTGTTTTTATGAACGAAACTTTTTTTATTTTACATTTTAATGAATACTGTATGATTATTTAACAACAACAAAAAAAACAATATTTTTACGAAATCACAAAAATAAACAATTTTTAAAATTAAAGTCCGATAATCGGTCAGCGTATCATTATCTTTGTCACAACGGCTCATTTTATCAATTTTGTATTCAACAATAAAAAACCAAGCTTCAAATTGACAAAACACGACTTGTACGTTCTGGAGCTAGGAATTCGATTGAAGACAAAATAACGCAACAAAAGACCGAGTAACTCGACAATCATAACTTGTGGAAAGAAAAAATGCAAAGCGTTGCATAGCAACGCAAACAACACGCATATAATGTCACACATACATATAATTATACGTATTTAGTAGATTTGTGGTGGTTAGCGGGTATCCAACGCAAATCTAAATCTACTAAATGCGTATTTTTAAGTGACCCACGATCCAGTGACAGACTTCAAAAAACGTAAAATTACGTTGCCCGCACGTGAAGTGTTAAGTAGATGTCTCTGATACTGAAAAATGTAAGACAAAAATCAAAAGAATGTGAAAGACGACGAGATACTATTAAAACTGAATCAAAAACTTCGAAATTTATTCTAGCTTTCCATAAAAAGTGTCAGTTATTTGAGTAATTGAAGGAGGAAGAGATTTTAAAAGTATTTTGAATCACCCAGTAGGCAAGATTCAAAGAAAAACGACGGTAAAAAAAAGGAGAGAAAAGTCCAAATCAGTGATTGAGTTTCCATGAATGGATAACGACCGAAGAAAGTTTCGTCGTAATTGAATGCGAGAATGATTTGATTTAAACTATGCATTAACCTCTTGATATACAATGACGTCTCTAAGACGTCCTGTATTTCATGTGCCATGGTAGTCTTTTACATCTATGAGACATCAAGAACTCTCTTCGGGGAACATCAAGCAGTATAACATTATTAGAATATTTAGCAACATGCTCTGTTGATCTCCTTGACATACAGTGACGTCTCTGAGAGGTCATGTATTTCATGTGCCATGGACTTTGACGTCTACGAGACATCAAGAACTCTCTTTGGCGAACACCGCGCACTATAATTTTATTTGATTATCTCTTTCCCCCGTGCATCATTGATGTTTTATTTTAGACAGTTGAAGATGCTTTCCCTCTCTCAATAATATCGATAAAAAAATGGCATCGGCAAACAGATATACATATATTCCACACTACATATTTCTAAATGCTTTAGATGTATCATACGTTAGAAAAGTAATAAATTATTTTATAGTATTACTCAATAAATTATTGTACAGTAACATATATCACCCTTAATGATTGTGTGGCGTTCTGATGTTAAGTGCGTCGAAGAAGCTTCCGTCAAATGCAGATTGACATGGAATGCAAATTTCAATCGATGCTGCGCGCGCGAGCATGTTGCAGTATATAAGGTGAGCGGCACAGCTCAGTCGGAGGGGAAATCACTCTCGGCTTTGGGTATAGCGGTCTTAATCAAAAGAACTTTTCTCAAGATTGTCAACTTGCAAGCCGCACGTGTTATCAACGCCCTGATGTCTTTATACTTTACCTTTTTACTCTTTATTTGCTTATTAGTCTTTTAATAAAAACGTTTTGACCAAAAGCTCATGCTGACGATTAGTTTTGTTCCCCTTCAATATACCTCTACAAATATTATATAAAAATGTAAATCTGAAAAAAAACTGCCCTGTTTTCTAAGCTTGTGCAAAAGCGTTTTACTATTGAGTCAAATTAAATGGTATTGTGAAAAATAGATAACGAAATCACTTGATAACTTTGCCTTTTGTATTTTTGTAAAGTTTTTCCCTTCCGAAATGGCAACAGAAAAGAAAGAACGATTTTGTCTTGCTTTTGATCTCGGTTTTTAGTTGTTCTTTGGAATCGATGTATGATGTTCGTGTTTCTTTATGTCTTTAGTTAGTGTTTCGTCAGAACGTGTAAAATAAATGTTTTGTTCATACCGGAAAGCTTCTTTAAACTGTGTCTGAAGAATATTTTTCCAGTGCGTCCCACAGAATCCGAAAGTGAAAAGGTAAGAGTTTTTGGATATTATTGTTCGATGGTGATCTTTGCTTAAGTTTCGAAATTTAATAGGTATTCTACGGACAGGTAACCTCGCATTTTAATCGTATATCAAACGAAAAATAAAAAAAAATGATTATCAGTTTAACCTAAATGAGGAGGTACACCATTTACGAATATGAGGAGAATCATATATTTTCACCCTTTGTTATTGAAGTTACGATACAAGGACAAGAAGCCAACTAATTCGACAAAAAATGTAATGCATTATGGTATCCGTTTACGTTCGGGGAACATTTTTCTTTAAACGTAGAAACTAGTTCATGTTTTTACATTTTTAGATTTATTTTGTATATTATCATAGAGAATTACACTTAAATTTTATTCCTGGAGAAGTTTTTATAAAAATTCTAATAAATGAAGAAAATTTAGTAAAAAAATCGGGTTTTTTCAAAAGGTCTAATTTTTTAGTAAATTAAATTATTTCAATATTTTTTGATGCAAGACATTTCTTATACACTGGACTAGTGAATCACATAAAATCTTTGCTTAATTAATATTTGGTAAAAAATTTTGGTCCTTCAAAATCATACGCATTGAATTTTTAACGAATTTTCATTACCTTTATATGTAACTCTGAGTGTAACATCATTAAAAATTATCCAAATTTAAAGCTTTTAGGTCATTCACTAGTAAATACTATCAAAAACATTCATAATAATTTTCAACAAAATATTTGAGAACTTTTTGAGAAATCATATTTCAAGTTTCAACATTTTATTAAAAATACCATTCTCAGAAAAACGCATTTGAAGTTTATGAACGCAACTTTAACTATTAAAAAAATTAAAATGCATGTTTAAAATTTCCCACACATTTTTGCTTCAAAACTTTCTAATTGCGAAGTTGCTAATTATTAAAAATACTATAAAAATGTTTAAACTAATCTTCATGAAAATTTAAAAAGTTTTCTTTAAAAAATGCTCTTTAAAAGGCTTTAAATTCTCTACTTCCGGTTCTGAAGTCGCTACTTCCGTTTTGTTTTGACAGCTGTCACTGATCTTTAAACAGCTGTAACTTTTCTTTAAAATGCCGTAGAGACAAAACAAAAACAGATTTATAAGCCTAAAAGTTGAAATTTTACAATAGAGAAATAAAAAAATATTATGATTTTTGAAAAAAAAGGACTTTTTTAACGTAGACGGATACCTTAATTTACCAGAAGGGTTTATTACCCCAGCTCTAAATAAACAGCCAAAATTGACTTGGATGAAATAACTAAATTAACCCAGTGTGAAAATTATACGGAGATTAATATTTTTAATGGCAATGTTTGACTGATACTTTGACAATGTTTTATTGATACTTTTAAAACTAATATTAAAATACTAGCCCATCATAAGACGGGATTAGTAAAATTTTAATATTCCAGAACTGTTAGGTACCCAATGAGACATGTAAAAAATGGTTTGTTTATTGACTGAGAATTATCTGGTTCACTCTCAATAATTTATTTATCGTCATACTCCTCTAGAGTCTCCCGTCCTGTAATACAGTTTAGAATCACATTGAATTCATTTAGTCAAACCGCGTGGTTATGTATAATAAACAAACACACAGAACAAACTTTTAAATTTCCAAATACATAAATTAAAAGTTAGATATTTATTAGTCCGTGCAATAGACTCCTTGATTTATATGAATAGAATTAATTGTTAATACCAGTGATAAAAGTTTCATTGTAACAAAAAATAATCGACGATTCAATTTAAAATTATCACACATGTACCTAATCTATTATTTAAGCCAAATATAAAAGAAAATCATTTACGTAATATCTAAGTTCAGTGATAAAAGATACTAAAATAGTGTAAACGATATTTAAATAGTCTAAAATATGAAATGATTAAATGAGATGGTTAAAGGAATGACGTCACAATGCTAGAAAAATTGTTATTTTTACCTATTTATTAAGTGATAAATGGATAAATTTAATCGACTGCTCTTAACCGGGGAAAATAGGGCTTGAAATAATGGCATTAAACTCTCGAAAAGAGGGTAAGGGGAGGATTTCGAACGTTTTACAGTATTTTTTGCTGTGATATTAAGCAGTGGTTCTTAACCTTTTTAAGCCGCGACCCAAATTTGAGAAATATGTTCATGTCGCGACCCAAAAAAGTCAAAACTTTTTCATTGATTTATTTTAGAGCGTATTTTTAAAAAATCTTCAATCCTACGATGATGATTTTTTTAACTTTCAAATTTTTTATTTATTTTTTTAATAATAAAGATAAATAAAAGTACTTTTCGATCCAAGGAAAATTTAATTAATAATCAAGTGTTTTTAATAATTTTTATTGACCAAATTAAAATATATTTATAACTTTTTGAAAATAATTGACATTTTAACTTATTCCTAAAAAAAAAAGAAATATCAATACATATGTTAAGTTTTTTAAATTTTAAATGCAAGTCATACAGTTTTAATGAGAACCTTATGCTTGAATACATTTTGAAAGATCTTCAAACCTCGGTTGAATGCTTGTCAAGGAGCACCTTATATCTATTTCAGGATTTAACTTGTTCTAGGAGGTGTTGGTATTACTTATTATTTGGTGTATTACTAACTTTTTTGGTTCGACTCAGCGCGACCCAAGAAATATGCTTCGCGACCCAATTTTGGGTCGCGACCCATAGGTTAAGAACCGCTGATATAAAGCATATTTATACAAATTTATTTTAGAATCGGATCGATAGTTTAGGAGAAGATAAACTTTATTCTCTTTGAATGGATGCCTCTATCCATTCCAGATCCAACCGCTTCATAAATTTGCGGACAGATAACTTAGGCTATTATTATATAGAGGATGCTGTTGTCATTACCCTCCTAAACGTTGCGCAAGGCTGTACTTGCATTGCAGTTTCTAAGCATGGATTTCTGGGAGGTGATCCCCAATGGCACATCGCACCGGAGTTTTTGGCCGGAGACGTTTGCTCTTTCGGGTCTTCTATAAAACAAGAAAAAAAAAGCATTAAAGTTAACTGCATTATATACAATAAAAAAATTAAACTCAAACTAATTACTACATTTTGAACTAAATAATATAATACATTATGATACATTATAATACACTAATAAATATATATATGAATAAATATGATACATTATAATACACTGCTTCAGATATTTTATCTCTAAAAATATCATTAAATGGAAATATATAATTACATTTCACTTCCAATTTTACAAAACTGAAGACTAATGTATAAAATATTTCTGATCTATGTAAGGTAATTATATTAAAGACCTATTTAAAGTAATTATATTTAATTTTTTTCTGATCTATTTAAGGTAATTCAGAATTTCTAAATTCTATCTGTTTAAGTCTACAATATTATCACATTTTGTGCGGGTACATTTCGCAGAGGAGTTGTACTGGAAGCGGGCGTTTTGCGCTTAGATTTAGTTATTCAGTGAAATCTCAGTAGATCGAAAATTATTTAATTTTACATCAGTTGCATCGACTGATGTAAAAACTAGTTTTTATTTGTCTAAATTTTTCCTAAATCTATGTAGTTGGTTGGTTTGGAGCGCTACGGTCTACTTTTTGCAACACGAGGGGGAATGAAACCGGGACCTACTGCTTAAAGCCGATTCCGAACGGCTACGAACATCCATGCCATAGTGGGATTCGAACTCACGAACTCCGGTTCCGAAGGTCAGCACCCTAACCATTCGGCCATCGTTCGACGAATTTATGTAGTAGACAAGAACATTCGGTTTCGTTTTCCTGTCTATACCGTTATTTTTGTACCCACAAACAAGCCATGTTGTTACACTAACCCGTACTAGTACGTGACCCGCGTCAAGTATCAATCATTAGATAGCGTACTAGTACGTGTCCCTCGCTTAAGTATCAATCATCAGATAACGTACTAGTACGTGTCCCGCATACAATGTGTTAATATAAGGAGGGATTACACATTTTAGGTTACATAGATTGCTAATATTTCATATTTATTTCACGATGATGGTTTCAAGAATTATACGAATAAGCATTTGATGAAATGTTTTATAATAAAACATAACTGAAATGCAATTTTTTTAACGTTTTAGTTAAAGACGTCTTAACGATTGAAAAAAAAACTGCAGAAAAGTTAAAGAAACTTTCCAGATTTTCTGCCGATTTCTTTATGTACTCAGATAATCAACTTTCTTTCTATTTAAATGTCATTTAAAAAATGACTTCATATTTAAAGAAGTCCTTCGCACGTTTATTTGTCGGTTGTTTGAAGATATTAAGGGGTGGGGTGGGTCAAAAAAGGCTTATTTGAGAAGACCTTGTAGGTGAAAATGAAGACATGTTACACCACGCTTCTCTGCATGAATATCGTTACTCATCCCCCTGATGCAAGAAAGTCTACACCAGGTCTAAAAGACCCCATCGTGATATGGGACAGAGTAATATACAGATTCACTTGAGAGAAAAAGCACGAAAGCTGAGCCGCGGTAGCTCAGTTGGCAAAGGCAACGCTCTCGTAACTGGAGGGTTTCAGGTTGAAGCCCGAGTAGGCCTAAGATCCGCCATGTTCGTTACAGATGACTGGGGTACGTAAAGTTTATTCGTGACCAAGTTCTCAATCAATACCTCTGGGGGTGGCAGGCTAAGCCTATGGGTCTTCTGCTTGGTCCCTGCTTCAAAATTATGAGGTCCCACTTGTGCATAAGTCGTACTCTCACCCTTGCGGTGCTCGTTCAAACGAAAGGCGCACTCCTTTGCTTTCATACGAGTAACCAACAACAACGAGGGCTGATTTTTAACTAAACCTCCAGAAGGGGTGCGCCTTTCGTTTGATGAGCTCCGCTAGGGTGAAAGAACGACATTTTGCTCAAGTAGGTCCTCGTAATTTAGAAGCATGTGCCAAGGAGACCTCAAGGCTTGCCCTGTCACCTCCAGAGGTATCGTTTGGGAACTTGGAGAACGTTACGACAACGAACCTATTTTATGTGCTCTAGTCGCTATTACTGAGTACAGCTGATACATCACAAACCTCCATCTGGCATCCCTCAGGTTATGAGATCACTGTCTTTACCAACCGAGTTACCAAAACTTTTTTACATCTTTTTCTTTTATAAGAAAATATTTTATAACTATTTTGTGACTGTAAGAGTGGAGTTCATCTCTGTCGGTGGTCAAGATAAGCGTTGGTTAAAGCGGACTTTTGTTCATAGTAAAACGCCGAACATTTGAAAACGACAGCATTGCGCCAGTAATGGTCTTCCTGACGCACGGACTGTTGGAGTTGTCTATCGTGTCGTTTATCAACGCATCGACATAAAAAAGGAATTATGCTTTGTGGGACTGAGTCGGGCAGGCACCAAGGGCTCTTCGGCTACCCCACGGACGAAGGTCAAAAAGGGGGAAGGGTAATCTCAACTAAAACCGAGGTTTCCTGTTTGAAGAAGAAAGAAACGGAAGGCACTCCCGACTGAACTCTCAAATAGGGAGGTGATACAGTTGGATCCTGTTTTTGGATGAAAATTAGCATTCACGAATAGTTAAGTTTTCTTTAAAATGTTTTGCGTGTAAATAAATCAACTCTTTTTATGTTTTTAAACATCTACGGCTCTGGTTATTTCACCGTAAAGCATGCTTCATTTCACGGGACCCTTGCGAAGTCATACCCAAAATGACTAGGGTGTAACTGACAACAGAAAATAGAAAAATCGCAACTGTTTCGCGATCTTATAGTGACAACGTTAAAATGAAATAAAAGAGAGATCTATTATACCTCAGTATATAAATTGCAGAAGTTAAATTTGCAGCAAAAAAAAAGGGGAACTTCAAGTTCGAAAATAGGATAATATACGCACATATTGTCACAGGAAGTAATATTATTAAAAATCTTTCCGTGTGCAGCGCTTACTATATTCCTACTTGATATTGTTTTAACTATTGTACACTGTAAATAACAATCTTTAAAAAATGGAAACAAAATAATTTATCTAAGCGAGCTTTGCTTAATTTCATTTATAGCTAATAAAGCTGAACATGTTTTAAAACACAAGGGACAAAATAAATACTTTAACAATTAACAATTTAAAGAGTAAAATTTAGTAAAATTTGCAGAAAGATATCGTATTTTTTTAAAATTCTTTTGCGTAATTTAATTTTAATTCGTTTTCCTTTGCGACCTGGAATAATGAATTCCATTAATTGCTGCTTGATTTATAATGGAATTCCAAGATAGGTATTAGTCTTTCTTCATTAACTCCAAGAACTGTGTTTTCATTCCCACAGTAATGCCAGGATTGCATTATAGAAGTCCTTTTAAAATGTCATACATTTATCTAGGCATTGATCTTTAGGGAAGGTTTCTTCAGTGCTCTAAGCCAGCCAGTTATATGCAGTAAATATTCCATTGGACAGTTTATATATGGCATTATAGAAAACACTTCACATATATTATATAGAACATTTGATATGTGGACTTCAGAATATGCTGACTATCCAAGAAGTCTAAAAAGTAGTCCAGTGGTTGATTTCGTGTTAATTTATAAGGTTTTGTAAATAATTGATTAAGATAGCAACAAATGTAAAGACAAATGCTAAGGTAAAAAGGAATGAGGATTGGATGCGGATAACAGTTTCGAAGTCACGAATGAGCAATATTACCATAGCGGGTAAACTTAAAGGCAGACTGAGTAGACTGAGTGAGAAGACAAAAAAATCAATATCTTAATCAGGCCCCTACCAAATTAATCAGAGAGCACAGACATATTAGAGACTGTTAAGTTCAACGCTCCGCACCTTAAGATTTTTCGCTAAAATTTGCAAAACAAAAATGCACGTTATAAAGGAGTAAATACGGTACTTATAATATTAATACATGAAAAGATAACAGAATTTCCATTAAGCTATTAATAACCTGATAATATGATGCTCCTGGTTACTTACACGGTAGCGTATACATTTCTTGTATAAACCGCAGTTTCTTGTGAAACATGCTAAGTTCGAAATCATGTAGGAAATTAGGCGCTGCGGAAGCATTTCGTTAACTTCGCACGTCTCCCTCAATACGTGGTCAAATTGAAAAGAACAGTTCAAATGCCGACACGTGAGGAAAAGGAAAATAAAAAATATTCTTGGCAGCTAGTCCTCTTTTTTTTTAGCTATGATAATTCTCTTTCGGGACACGTTGTATGTTTTATATATCCCTAAATAGCCGGAAATAATTTAGATATTGCCCTTTGTTTTTAGGTGAAAGTAAATTCATTGCCATGTAGAATGGAGGAAAGTAAAGCAAATGAAAGGAATATTTGGGAATAGTTTTTATAGGAAATAGAATCTTCAGCGCTTGTGAGATTGGTACGTTTGTTTATACTGGACTCTGGGAATAGTCTCATATTTAACGTATTCATGAGTAAACAAAAATGAAGAAAATACTGTTAAAAGTAACTGTTAAATCAAAACATTATTTCGTTGGAATAAATGCCAGAGTATAAGATTTTACTTTAGAATTATGAAAAGGGCAATTATTTGAGCATTACTTCCGTTTATTTTGGGCCGAACGATGGAAGATTGGTTAGGGCTCTGGCCTTCGGTAACGAAGTTTGTGGGTTCGAATCCCACTATGGCATGGGTTTTCGTAGCCTTTCGTCTTTAAACAGTAGGTCCCGGTCTCATTAGCCCTCGTGTTGCAAAAAACAGACCGTAGTGCTCCAAAATAAAACCACAAAAAAAAACACCATTTATTTTGAATTAACTTACTTAATACTTTCGCAAAGCCTTAAATGTATTTATATTTATAGTTTTAATAATAATTGTTATTATTAAACTATAATTATTTTTTTAGAATAAATGCGAGAATATAAGATGTTACTTTAGACTTAGGAAAAGGGGATTTATTTGAGCATTACTCCCGTTTATTTTGAATTAACTATTTATACACTTTCAAAAGCCTTAATTGCATTTATATTTATAGTTTTAAAACTAACTATTATTATTAAACTATAATTATTTTGTTAGAATAAATGTGAGAATATAAGATATTAGTTTAGAATTATGAAAAGTGAAATTATTTGAGCATTACTCCCGTTTATTTTATATTAACTATTTAGATACTTTCACAAAGCCTTAAATGCATTTACATTTATAGTTTAAATAATAATTGTTATTATTAAACTATAATTATTTTGCTAGAATAAATGCGAGAATATAAGATATTATTTAGAATTATGAAAAGGGAAATTATTTGAGCATTACTCCCGTTTATTTTGAATTAACTATTTAGATACTTTCACAAAGCCTAAAATGTATTTATATTTATAGTTTTAATAATAATTGTTATTATTAAACTATAATTATTTTGCTAGAATAAATGCGAGAATATAAGATATTACTTTAGAATTATGAAAAGGGGAATTATTTGAGCATTACCCCCGTTTAGTTTCAATTAACTATTTAGATACATTCACAAAGCCTAAAATGTATTTATAGTTATAGTTTTAATAATAATTGTTAGTATTAAACTATAATTATTTTGTTAGTATAAATGCGAAAATATAAGATATTACTTTAGAATTATGAAAAGGAGATTTATTTGACCATTACTCCCGCTTATTTTGAATTAATCATTTAGATACTTTCACAAAGCCGTAAATGTATTTATATTTATAATTTTAATAATAATTGTTATTATTATTTCTACTTTTTAATTTAGAAATAAAATATTTGAAAGTCATAATAATGTGTCTGTTTTTCAGATAAGGAAGAAATTAATTCTGTTGTTAACAATTTTATTTTCATCCTCTTATAAAAACTACAAGTAATTGTTTCGTTTTTTTTCTGGGGGGGGATTTAAATTATGCATAATCCTAAGTTTACTATTCCCCCTCCTCCTCTTGAAACATTAGATGAAAGGATTTATATAATTATATAGGTTTAGGTTAGTTTAGGAGCTCTACAGTCTACTGTTTTGTTAACGAGGACGAATAAGACCGGGATCCACTGCTTAAAGCCGATTCCGAACAGCTATGAACACCTATGCCAGCAGTGGAATTCGAACCCGCGAACTCCGGTACCGAATATCAGCGCTATACTATTCGAGAATTATACAAGAAAATGAAGTAATGTAATAAAGTATTAGCAAAGCTAGAAAAAATATAGAAAAATATATTCTGGCCTCTCAAGTTTTATGAAACAGTAAAAAGACAAATAAAATGTATTTGAGGTCATGCGATATGTATGTAAATATATAAATAAATAAATAAATATATATATATATATATATATATATATATGTGTATATATATATATATATATATATATATATTATATTACACATATATATATACATATATATATATATACATAATGTATATATATACATACACACACACACACACACACACACATATATATATATATATATATATATATACTCCCGTTTATTTTTAATTGACTATTTATTAATATACATATATATATGCACGCATAAATGTGAATGACAAAGTTTATATTTTAAAATAAGAATGATAACTAGAATTTTCAGAAGGTTTTAGAACATCTGGTATCGGTATATATTTGATATACCGTAATTTTTTTTTGTAATATCTCAATAATTTATACTAAATAAAATATTAAATATATTTTGAAACAAATTAATATGATTAAAAAATATATTTTTATTTTTATTTTTTCTATACATAATTTTCTGTGTAAAAAAAAAAGATGTGAGTAAAATGAGATTCAGCATAATTTTACACTAGTGAAATATAGAATTATAATTATAATCATTTAAATAATATTAGGTCTCTCGTTATGAATATTATAAAAATATTTTCTTTAATGATATACTTAAGCAGATAATACTGATTATGTAAAAAGAAATTTGTTTAAAATGATCCCGCTAAGTAAAATTCAAGGAGTCTCGAAAGAGATTTAAACGTCTGTGAGGAGGGGGCAAAGAAAAACACATTTTGAGAAATTGATATAAGCAGTACATTTAGGTAAGTTTTGTGCTTTTATTAAAATGATCTCGTATGATAATTTTTTTTAATTATGTTTTAAAGCGTTAATATTAATACGAACTAAAATTAAATCATTTATTTTATATTTTTTAATTATTCCGTTCAGAACTCAAGGAATCTTAAGCATTAACTGTCCAATCATATACTACAAACAAGTTTTGAGAACTAAATACAATTTGAAGCCAGATCATTAGTTTTGATGTGTAAAAAAGTAATTAAAAAATATATAAAATTATTTTTAGTACTCAAATTAAGACCCTCATATAATTCTCCAGTGATTGAGAGGGTGAATGAAAAAAACATTGGAATGTTTTATAGACTTTCTACAATAATTACAGTACAGAAATTTGTAAATAACTTTCTCCATTATTTTTAATGAGATATTTCTTCCCCAATATAAATTTTCTACAGTGTATAGTTAAGTTTGGCATTGTGGAGAATCTAGAAGATACTTTTTTTTATTATTTGTATATATTAATCAAAATTTTATTTAGAAAATCTTACCGTTAACTATGAAATGCTGTCTATTATTTATATTTGCAGGTATTATGTCTGGTCCCTTTTCTTCACTTTCTGCTATATCATCTGTATCTTTTTTCAGTGGTGTCTGGCACCTGTTATGACACAAATATGAAACAAAATAAGCAATTATAAGAATTTTAACAATTAAATCATTTTAACACTAAACCTACTTTATGGATAAAATGACATTTTTTTGATTATCAGGTATAGTTTATTACATACATTGCTAATAAATATCTATACTTTTTATTTGTTATTTTAACGGGAAATTTATTCAATCAGACCACGAGTTTTTTGACCTATATCCTGTAAATTAAATAATCAGGTGACGCACCTGTTATGACACAAATATTAAATAAAATAGACACTTATAAGAATTTTGAAAATTAAATAATTTTAATACTAACTCTACTTTACGGATAAAATGATATTTTTTAGATTATGAGGTAAAGTTTATTACATACATTGTTAATAAATATCTATACTTTATATTTGTTATTATAACGAGAGATTTGTTCAATCAGATCACGAGTCTTTTGACCTATATAACGTAAATTAAATAATTAGGTGACACACCTGTTAGGACACAAATATGAAATAATATAGACACATATAAAAATTTTAACAATGGAATCATTTTAACAGTAAATCTACTTTGATGGATAAAAAGACATTTTTAGGTTATCATGTAAAATTTATTACATACATTGTTAATAAATATCTATACTTTTTATTTGTTATTTTAATGGGAAATTTATTCAATCAGATCAGAGTCTTTTGGCCTATATAATGTAAATTGAATAATTAGGTGACACACCTGTTATGACACAAATATTAAATAAAACAGACATCAGAATTTTATCCATTAAATCCTTTTAACTCTTACTCTATTGTATGGATAAAATGACATTTTTTTAGATAATCAGGTAAAGTTTATTACATACATTGCTAATAAATATCTATACTTTATATTTGTTATTTTAATGAGAAATTTATTCAATTAGACCACGAGTCTTTTGACCTTATATCCTGTAAATTAAATAATTAGGTGACATATCTATTAGCCCAAACATAATTGTTAAATTTAACTTGTCATTTAATCAATGTAGTTGAAATAATTCAGCTACAGGTGACGTTCTTAGACACACGATGACAGCAAGTTATGCAATCGCTATGGAGCCATATCCTGTGATAAGTGGATGCATAAGAATTATTGATAAGAGCGTTGAAGGTTATCTTAACTCTAATGTCTACCTTGATAGGTGACTTAACATGCCAATATGAGGCATTTGCTGTGTGTCTAATACTTCCCTTAATTTTAGTTTATAAGTTAATTTCATGTTGGATTTTCAGGAGTTAGGTGTTTCTCCATTAGAATGTTATAAAATACTTAATTTTTAAATAGTAATTTTAGCATAAACTATTTTAATATACTATCATATGTTTAAGCCTTTTAGAAAATTTACATTTGTTTGAAATGATTATTAGCATATCATTTTTAATGCTGTTCATTAATCTTTACTCTTCCAAAAGATACTTTACATTTACATTAAACTTATTGCATAATTTATTATTTTCCTAAATCATCTTCAACATTATCTTAGTTTGACCTAGCAACAGTTTAGTAGACTGAATGTATATTTTTTTCTACCACTGCATCAAAATTTTGTGGTATTATATTGTACTTAGTATTTAGCATTATAAGATAATTTCATGTTGGATTTTCAGAAGTTAGGTGTTTCCTCGTTAGAATGTAATGAAATATTTAATTTTATGTAGCAATTTTAGCATAAGTTATTTTAATATACTATTATATTTTTAGGCCTTATAATAAATAACATTTGTTTGAAATTATTATTAGCATATCCTTTCTAATGCTGCTCATTAATCTTTAAGCTTCCATAAAAAAACTTTACACTTATTGCATAATTTATTATTTTCTTAAATTATCTTCAACATTTTCTTAGTTTTATCTACCAACAGTGTAGTAGACTAAATGTATATTTTTTTCTACTACTGCATCAAAATTTTGTGGTATTATATTGTACTTAGTATTTAGCATTATAAGTTATTTTCATACTGAATTTTCAGGAGTTAGATGTTTCTCCGTTAGAATAAGACTGTAATACCTAATGATAAAATAGTAATTTTATCATAAGTTACATTAATTTAACATCATACGTTTTAGCACTTTAATGAATTAACATTTGTTTAAAATGATTATCAGCATACTCTATTTGATGCTTATTATTGCTCTTTATGTTTTCATATGAATACTTTACATTTATATTAAACTTTTTGTGGAATTAGTTATTTTGCTTAATCATCTACAATAATATCTCTACGGTCGACAATCCAACCGTTAAAATATAATTAAACAGATAATAATATAAAATAGTATATTTATCATAAGTTATTTTAATTTGTCATCATATGTTACTATCATATGTCATCTATTAAAAGTCATCATTATGCCTTTTAATGAATTAATGTTTAAGATGAATTTTACTTAATCATATACAACAATATTTCTAAGTTCGACATATAACCCGTGTAATAGATTAAGTGCATAAATCTTTTCTACTCCATCAAAAATAAGTGGTATTAGATTATATCTATTCTAGCCCATTAGCTTTTAGATTTCAGGTTTTATTTCAAAATTTTAAGTTATAACACGTGAATCAGTCTCTAATTCTAAATACATTATTGTTTTGATAGTTCTTTGTTTTTATAGCTATTTTAAATAATTACAAAAAACAAATTTTGTAATATAATTATTTTTAATATATATATATATATATATATATATATATATATATATATTTATATTATAAGATTTTTAAAGACAGGTGATACACTGTCCTAAATATTTTTTATAAATTAAAGGACTGTATTTTACATGTAATGTTACATGAATCACAATTTATATTGTAGAATTAACTAAAACATGTCAGTATAAATTAAACTCTTACTGATAATGTATAAACAAAAACATTAAGGTATTTAATATAAAGTATGTTTTATAATGTCATAAATTGAAAACAAGGCACTAAATTAACTTACTTGTCTGCTACTTCCGGTGTTCTCTTCGTTACTAAAAAAGCAAAAAGAATAATTTTTTATAGTGAACTAATAATATTCTTATAAATAAGTTAATATCCAATTAAATCATAATTCTGAAAAAAAAATTGAATAACATTTAGACATCTAAACAACTTTAGTAAAATGTGAAATACTAAGTCCGTAAAATGAGAAAAATGGTTTAAAGTAAAACATACCTTTGTCTTTCCGATGTCTTTTCATTTTCATGTATACAACTACAACAACAGCTATGATTACCAGGGCAACAACTATTCCAATTAATAACCCAAGTATAGGTCTTATAATTATCATTCCTTGCATACCTATAAAGTAAAAAATTATTCATTTAACATACTGAACAAACGGATAATGTAGAATATACATTCCTAAAATTTATTGAACATTTAAGTCAAAGCTATCATCAACGATGTCTTATATTTCCAAATGCATTGTGCATGCAAAATTTTGTAGAATTAAGATATTTACACCTATGAAACCCGGTTAAATAATGATGCAATTGCAAATGCTTGCATTCGATATTTTCCGATGCTGAATTTAACATCATCAGCGAGTATGTAATGTGGTGAAACAGGTAAATGTGGGAGAAATTACATATCTGCTTATAGACTAACTGTAATACGATCCATGTTAAAACCATAAAATGCCAGATTATGATTAAAGGATAAACTATTGCATTATACAGTGGATGATGTAGTGTTTTGAACATTACCAAAATATTTTCTAGTAAATTGGAAAGAGTGCCGTTTTCATACATTACGTATTATTAACATTAATCTCTAAAAATAACCTAATTTTGAAGAAATTTAAAATTTTG
>CM063511.1:129662885-129665385 GCA_032207245.1 Pardosa pseudoannulata
CATAAAAATAGAAATAAAATTAAATTAGATCAGAATAATTATTGTTAATAAATTAAATTAAATGAGAATAATTTATTCTGATTTTTTTTTAAATAAAAATAATCGATATAAAAATAAAGATAATTTTTAAATCGATTTCACTTGTTCATATCTTGTACATTTACTTATTAACTAAATGTAAGTTTAATAACTGTAAGTTAATAATTGTTAAAAACTCTTTGTAGTGTCCACCTTTCTTTTAAAATAACCCATTTCAATATATATTTACATAAAATAGAAAATATCACTTTATTATAGCTTGAATATTCTCCACATGTCACATTTTAAATTGAATAGAAGTCACTCTTTTAAAATTAAAATCTCGAAAAATTTGAATAAAGCCGTATCCAAAAATGATTTTAGCAGTCTTTTCTGTTAACATCATACATATGAATATATGGAGATAAATTGTAAAATGGAATTGGTATGATTGAAGTGCGTAATTTTAGCCTAATCTGTAAAAGTATTTCCTATTACCGAAAATTCTATCGCTAATTTTAAACCAGTTTTCAATGTATGCATTTGTTTAAATAGAATATATATTTTGACAACAGGATTGTCAGTGAAGAGATGAAAAAAATGAATCATGCACCAAAAAGTCATAATGTTTTACTTTAGATATTTTCAAAATTAAATTTTGAATTCCTTTTTATATTAAGTTTTTATTCATGTTCGAAAATATTACTGTACTTAAAAATGAAGAATGTTAATCAGAATAGGTTGAGAAATTAAGTGTTTTTTTATCATTTCTATTGCTTTGAAAAGGGATCAAATTTTTGAGATACATATTTGTTTGTTCCAATCCCAATACACCCCAATGTATTGAAATTTCGTTTTCCTAGGGTTTCAAATCAAACGAAGTTTTTATTACTAAAGTGTTATTGAAGCTTTAGACTAGCATAATTCTCTGCTTTGCAATAATTCAAACATATATTTACAAGCAGTTTTTATTTAATTCTCAAAAAAATTAATATTTCATATGTTCTTTTAAAATTTCCTTATTTTTCAATGTAATCATAAATATCCATGATCCAACGGCGTGAAAATAGTTCCAGTTATTGATATTCAAATATTTAGAAAATACAAATTATTACTACATTTTTAAAATAGTCCATTTTAATTTATTTTCTGCATAATAAAGAAAATTTAGAATATTCTCATTCTAGAATCAAACAATATGGACCATTATAATGAATGGAAATCAGAGGAACAAACTGAAATCTTATTAAAGTGATGTCAAACTAAATGAGCCTATTTTAAGAAGCTGATTAATTCGCTGATTTTTTGCAAACACAATTATTCGAAAACAGAGATAAAAAAAATTTAATTTCATTTTCTAAAATTATTTTTCAGTGAAATTGCAAAGTTCATATAGATATTTTTTTTTACATTATAAAGTATTCCTGTATCAAGATCGAGTCTTTATCAACTCTCGAAGTGAAATGGTGATATCAAGGAGACTAAAAGCTAATAGGTGTCGGAGGGTGAAAATGAAAAGCAGAAAGAATTTAATCCTAGCACAAAGTGTGTGCAAATGAATCAAATGTTTTATTTGTTTAACAAGATGGGTGTATGTTAACCATGTATGTTACTTCAGAAATTTACCACAGTAAAATTTCTATTGCGTTTGAGTACATCTTAATTTTGTGAAAAATTTCTAATCCTTTGATGACTTATTCAGTCACTAAAAACTGCTCAATATTAAAGGACAATTTCAGAAGTCCTATAATTAAATGTGAAATGACTTTTTAAAATTGCTGATGACATATAATATAATAAAGACAATAATTTGTAATTGCACATGCGGAAAATATATTTATTTTGTGTACCATAATTGAATAGCTCAACATTGAGGGTAACTTATATAAAAGTTTTCATCTATATCAATGAATACTACATGACTTAAGTAACTTAACATATCTTTAAATTAGACGTACAAATTTAATAGATATCATATGTAAATAAATGCATATTATAAACATTTTTTTCTGAATAACCCAAATTTTGGTTAAAAAATTGACATTTGGATTTTGTTACTATTGGAATGGTTTGTTTGTATAAAACTTGTTGGATAAGCATGACACAAATGAATATGTTATCAAATTCTCATTTACTTAGAGACATATAAAATACCAAGAAACTGCTTAATGAAATGCTGCGATTTCTCGTATCAATAATTAT
Organism: Pardosa pseudoannulata; assembly: GCA_032207245.1. Taxonomy (NCBI): domain Eukaryota; kingdom Metazoa; phylum Arthropoda; class Arachnida; order Araneae; family Lycosidae; genus Pardosa; species Pardosa pseudoannulata. The sequence goes on from CM063511.1 coordinate 129,665,106, forward strand.
ATTCAGCTGAAAAGTTTTATAAAAGTTGTCCTAAATGTAATAAACTATCGATTTATAATGACAAAAATATGTCTTACTAGCATATGAAGATACAAATGATATTCTTTGATAGTTTATACTTGAGCGAATAATTACATAAACTCATCATAATTTCTTCATTTTAAATTCTCTTTGTATATTCACTCGGTATAACCGAAAGACACGTATAACAGTTTAAAAACTTTAATCATTTTCAAATTTAAAATAAAAATTATTAATAAAAGATATTTATGTGATCAGA
>CM063511.1:129670385-129677885 GCA_032207245.1 Pardosa pseudoannulata
TATTATGGCGATAGTATATTTACAATTTATTTATCTACAAATAATACAATTAATACAATAATTACAATTTAAGTTAAGTTTTACAAATAAATCAAACATTTCAATTTATAATTGCAGATACTTAAATTGAATATTACAATTTCTATTCACATTCTAGACAATTTTATAACGACTAATTCGCTAAAATTTAAAATTTAAGAAACGCAGTTTTTAATTTTTTCATTAACAGCATAGGCTTTTCAGAATGTTAATATTTTCAAATAAAATGAGTTGTATTTTAACAAAATTCTTTGTTATACTATACACTTTGAAATATATGTACTTTTTAAATTTACTGTATTATGAAATAATATAATTTTAATAATAATAATTATCCTGAATGAAAATTAACTGTGCTTTATTCCACATTTTTGAGCTAAATCTAACAAAATATTTGAGATATTTTAGGAATTAATTTGTTGGTTGGCAATTCTCTAAAACTACGTGGCTTTCATTTAAACATACATTTGTAAAATATATGAACTTTAAAAAAATTAAAACAGAATTATTTCATAACAACATAAAAAATTACAAATTTAATATACTGGAATATTTATTTTTGGTTTTACAGTAACTGGATTTTATATATTAATCTTTCAAAAATGCAAATTTATAATATTATGATCTTTGTTTAAGTATAAATATTGTAAAAAATATTTATATGAAAAAATTTACAAAAATAAATTACTTAAATATTTCAAAAGTATGATATTCAAATATTTTTTCTGAATTTTATACATTTTAAAATATAGATAAAATATTATATTTACATATATTTACATTAATTCCTTCCATACACATTTACTATGTAAATATTTATAAAAAATAAAAATAAAAATTAAATTTTAAGAAAAAATAGGATATCTTTTTTTATCAAGGGGTATGTTTCAGAAGATACATAAATTATTTATAAAACCACCTACCTAATCTTTATCTATGTATTTGAAACGCATTCTTTAATTTATTCTACAAAAGAAAAATCTTTTTACCTAATATAGTTGTATTTATAATGAATCTACTGGGAATTTAAGAAATAAATATGTAGGTATTTATTATTTATGTGGGTGAAATAAAATGTATATTTTTTTTATGATCTATATCCCAAAACATTCCCGGATAAACATCAAAATTCATATATGAGGTTCTTTTGCAATGGTATAAATAAATTTATGCTTATTTTTCATGTTTTAAAGATTCTAACACAAATACCACGCATTTCTGTATATATTATAAAAATTTGTTTAAATATAGATAAAAATTTAATAGTTAAGATAAGCTGGAGTCATATATCGGGATTATTTAACACTAGATTTACGGATGTTGATCAGATACCTATTTTTACTGAAATAAGTCAATTTGACTCATACAAGAAAATTGAAGTTTTTAGCAATGAAAATAGTTCCAAATTAATTTAATTGAAATGTTTATTATAAAAAAATCATGGAAAACATTTTTTTGCAAATGAAATCTGTTTTTGAAACACGTTTTCCGCAAACATTTCTATTACATTTAGCACAATGATTTCTATATCTGTTTCTTTTGCATGATTGTTGAACTTGACAATTCTTCCGTGCATCAGTAGCATGAATTTCTGTCATTGTAATTGTTCTCGACTTCATTTCTATATTTATTTTATACTATACTTTATATACTTTATATTTTATATTTACTTTAAACTATATTTATTACTATATTTATTGCTTTTCATATACATTCTATGAGTGAAATTGGCTCACAATCTTTAAAATAGGTATATCACATTTAATAATGTGAAATGAAGGGGTCTGCGGGGAAGAGGAATGAAAGTTTACATATATTTTATTACTTTACTAAAAACCAACGTATGTTTTTGAAAAGCGATATTAAAGTTATATATATATATATATATATATATATATATATATATATATGAAATGACTGCCTGAAAAAAGAAAGAGCTGATGCTAACAAAAGAAAGATGATGAGCAAAAGAAAAGAAAATGAATTCTGATTCCGGAAACATAATCTGCCCTAAATTTGAGAGTAAGGGACAAATAGAATTTAAAAAATGGATCCAATATTTCGAAAGAAAATGCAACGAAAAAAACCTGCAGGAAACCGACAAACTCCGACTTTTTCCAGACTTTCTAGGAGCAGAAACGGTATCATTTTTATGGCCATGACTGCAACCCCCCATCGAGAAGTCAGTCTCATTACATATATATATATATATATATATATATATATATGTATATATATATATATATATATTATATATATATATATATATATATATGTATATATATATATATATATATATATATATATATATATGTATATATATATATATATATATATATATATATATATATATATATATATATATATATATATATATATATATATATATATATATATATATATATATATATATATATATATATATATATATATATATATATATATATATATATATATATATATATATATATATATATATATATATATATATATATATATATATATATATATATATATATATATATATATATATATATATATATATATATATATATATATGTATATATAGTGATCATATTTTTAATGAGTCAAATTGGCTTGGTCCGTAAATGTAGTGTTAATTGATCAACTTAAACACGTGAAAAATATTTCAGGAAAGAAAACCCAATGAAGTAATAGACTTCGACCAAAATGACGTAATTTGTTTACGCAAATTTATTTTCTGTATGTCAAGGTTCTCTCAAAGAATTATCTAAACTATGCCAAGGTGAAAGGTGCAATTAATTTTTAATAAAATCATATCTTTTAAATAAATATTGTTTTGTTTAGACAATATCTTTTTATTTATTCTACTGCATCATATAAAAAATCAGTTATTTTAGTTTTGATGTTTTTAACTTAATAATTAATATAAAATTATCAGGGTTTCATAATTGTTTATTAAATTATTTTTAGTTTAATAGGGAATACATTTCTAGAGCGTGAGATATTTTATGAAGCTATAGAGTCTACAAAAAACAACATAAAACATTATGCAAATTATTTTATGTAAATAGAATTTAACATAAGGGAATTTCTACTACCAGTTATTCTCTTACATAAATGAAAAACATATAATAAACTAGTTAATTAAGACCATTAATTAATATGAGATTAATTAGAAACATCTTTATAAAGATATTATGGCTGAAGTCTTAGTAAAAATTTCTTTCATTTTAATAAAATTTTCTGTTTTGTAAATTTTATATTAATATCTGTTGTACTCAGTAGCATTATTTATGCATATATTAAAAATGCAATTTGATAAAAATATGGAATAATTTCAATATTTCAAGAATAAAAATAAAAATTTCACCATCTTCTTAACACGATGTGCAATACACTCATGCATTTCAATATAATATTATAAACAATTTACACAATTGTATTCTGAAATGTAGTATAAAGAATAAATACAGTATTAAGAACTGTTTTATTGGAATGCTAAAATAAATAATATTAAGGAGAATAATAGTAAAAATACTAGTCACGATTTCACAGATATATTATTCGACCAAAACCGTATCAACACGTACTTTTATGCATTCTGAATTTCATATTATAAATGTCTTTCTATAAGTATTGAGCGATAGACAGAAATAGAAAATAAGTCTTAAGATGTTTTGACTTAACTCCTTGGTGATATTAAATCATGAAATACTAAAATATGAATTATAAAGATAAAATTTTCAGCTGAAATTAATTATCAGAACAGGATAACTAACTTGTAAAAGGAAAAAATTAATTTTATTTTTCTATGTATATAATCTACATTTAATCTAAAATGAAGAAGACGTGAAATATTTACCGTATAACATAGAAATAAAAGCTGCTATAAAAAATATCATAAGTCATTCAGAGTTTGAAAGCAAATTATTTCTCTATAATCAGCAGAATATAAATGATATAGACACCATATGATCTTGTACACCGATAAAATTTTATACTTTTTTTATTTTGTGTGATGCGTCAACAGAATTATAATTTGAATTGGGAGCACTATGTTTTAGTATTTTGCTACAATTCGGCTACTGAGATAAATGAAGTTTACATGAAAAATTTTCAAATTCATTCTGTGGGGATATAGTCTAACTGTAATTATTTTTGTGGATTTCTTGATATAATGGTATAAGGATGGTACTGTTAGAATTTTCGAAACCAGTATAATAAATTGGAACTTTGACTTTTAGTTACGATTGACTTCTCGAGTTTTGTGCGTTTTCTTGTCTGATAGAGTTGCATTTCTATATTTATTTAGAGAGAGATTTTGATTACTGAAAAACCACCATCAATAATGAGAATTTTTCTTGTAGAAGCGATGAAAGACTATTCTAAACGACTACATACATTGCAGTGATTCTCAAGTAGAGGGAATGAATTTAATTTTTTATTTACGAAATGGAATATTTTACCAGGGTTAGAAACTTGTTATATAATGTGTATGCCCATGTACAAATACTCAATTTTCTTAAAATTTTCTAAAATTAAATAAATTTACAGAAAACAATTATGGGACATAAACTTCAGTACTCAATTTCTCAACTCCATTCAAAATAAATTGTGTTCACTTTAGTAGTGTTGCTGTTGTTATTCATCCCCCTGGTATTGGAAAGCCTACACTAGGATCAATAACAGTATGCAAGTTACATTTGACTGATTGTAGTGTATAGTTTCATTTGATCTAGGAACCAGAGCTGAAGACTGACTAAACCTCAAGTGGGTCCTCGAAACTTAGAAGCAGGGACCAGGCTAAAGAACTTTGGTTGTGAACTTTTTATGTGTGAGAGCAATTGGACTCGACTCAACGGGTTTCGGTTCCAAAGAGCAGCACTGTTCTTTTTCTGCTGTCATTAGGTTACTTTAGTAAAAATTTCTATTTAGAAGAATAGAACTATCTTAATATTGTTGTTGTTGTCTTCTGTCACTTGGTCAAACACAGCAAGAATGGTTTATGTACTACTCGTATTAAGGCAGAGTATTAAGGATGCGCCTTTCGTTTTAACGAGCCCCTCAAGGATGAAAGTACGACTTCTTGCTCAATTGGGGCCTCGTAATTTAGAATCAATCAGAAGACACATAGGTTTGGAATGCTACCCCCAGAGGTATTGATTGAGAACGTGGTGGACATTGTGACCACGAACATATTTTACTTGCCCCAGTGACTGTTAACGAGGACGATGGATCTTAGACCGGCTCTGGCTCCGAAATCGCAATCCTCCAGTTACGAGAGCTTTGCCTTTGCGGACCGAGTTACCCTGGCTCTAAATAAAATATACATATAATTAAGTGGATGAGGGAAGAGATTTTGTTTAATAACATGGAGGATTTCCTATTAAGCACTCAACTATGCAATGTCAATGGTTTTTGATGCCCACTTTAATAATGTGAGAAACACATAGGCTGTCAACTTTACTCCGGAGGTTAGTATATTAATGGTTGACCATATTATTGTAAGAGAGCCACACAGGCATTCAACTTTACTCTTGAGATTAATATATTAACGGATTGTAATTAGAATAATAGAGTTATTTCATTAAAATATACACATTTTAAATAGTCGAGGAAAGAAAATTTATTTAATAACACGGAGACAACAGCATTCGTCATTACAATGCCGATTGTTTTTGTTGACCACTTCATTATGGGAGATATAAATAGGCTGTCAAGTTTACTGATGAGTTTAGTATATTAATGGTTGACCGTTTTATTATGGGAGAGCCCCATGGCCAGTCAACTTTATACCAGAGAATAGAATATTAATGGTTTCTAATTAGAAGAATAGTTATTTGATTAAAATATACACAGTTTTAAATGGTCGAGGAAAGATAAATTCCTTAATAACACGGAGACAATTGCCTATTAAGCATTCGCCCATACAATGTCGTTGGTGTTTGTTGACTACTTTATTATGGGAGATACATATTAGCTGTCAAGTTTACTACTGAGGTTAGTATAGTAATGGTTGACCATTTTATTATGGGATAGCCATATAGGCAGTCAAATTCATTCCAGATAATAGAGTATTAATGGTTTCTAATTAAAAGATTACGTTTATCTCATTACTGTATACACATTTTTAAATAGTTGAGGATAGAGAGTTTTTTTTATAACACTGAGGCAATTGTCTAGAAAACATTTGCCTTTACAATGCTGATGGTTTTTGCTGACCACTTTAATATGGGGGAACCATTCACAAAACAGCCTTACGTGAGTTTAAACTCACGCACTCTATGGTGACAAACGGATGTGGACAATACATTTTAAACTCAAATATTAATAAAATAAATATTTTACTTATTATCCTGTTTCTCAAATCCTTTCACTTCCAAAAAATATTTTTCTTATTTATGTACGGTTATTCCAAATTGCTTTAATTTAAGTGCTTTAGAAGTTCGCTAATTTTTAACACAATTTTAAACTAAAATAATAAAAATGTTGTAAGGAAAATTTCATTGCACGTTTATAATGTAAATTTCATAAATATTTTAGTCCTATTTTAAAATACATAGCCTTTAAAAATATGCATCGCTTATATAATACTCTTTCATCGCAAAGAAAAATCTTTATATCTAAAAAAAAACTTCTTTAAAATACTTTAAATGATTTAAAAAACCCGAAACTCTTTTTTCCGATAAATATTTCCTGAATTTTTACCCGAAATAGAATTCTCGGATGGTATTTTAGGGAAATAACGAGAGGGAACCCGAGTTCATAATTTAATAGCCGTACCTCCCTAGAAACTAGATATACTCTCATGGAGACGATGTAGAATATATTTTTTTTACCCCAATGTGAATATTAAAAATATGTGTGAGCCAGAGATGGGGCATAAAAATGTAGCATCTGGAAAATGTGATGTTTTCATGAAATATGTGATATTTGTAACACTGTGTTTACTTGCAAGAGATGGGAGCAAAGAATATGTTTTAGCGTTTTTCAGTAATTTAAATAGTTTAGATACGGAATTAAAAATGGATATTAAAATGCTTTAGAAAAAGCTCATACAAAACTATAAATGTATATATATATATATATATATATATATATATATATATATATATATATATATATATATATATATATATATCTGGTACATATATATATATATATATGTATGTATATATATTATATATATCTATATGTGTATATATCTATGCCAATGTATATATGTATATATATATATATATATATATATATATATATATATATGTATATATATACATATATATATATATATATACATATATATATGTATATATATATATATATATATATATATATATATACATATATGTATATATATATGTATATATATATGTATATGTATATATATATATATATATATATATATATATATATATATATATATATATATACATATATATATATATATATATATATATATATACATATGTATATATA
>CM063511.1:129682885-129707885 GCA_032207245.1 Pardosa pseudoannulata
ATTGATTTCATAGTTGGTGATTTATAGAGTTCATAAATCGCCAAAGAAAATAAATGTAGCAAAATTGTGATTTTTCAAAACAGTGGTATTGATTCATAGCTGTTGGCGATTTATAGAATTCATAATTGGCCAAGAAAAATGAATGTAACAAAATTGTGATTTTGCAAAACTATTGAATTCATAGTTGTTGATGAATTTTGCTCCGAGTAGAACATGATTAGTATATAACTGCAAAATATATAAATATTTATATCTACTTTTTGATAAACACCCCAAAAATGTAAAAGTATTTTTTAACATGGTACATGTTTATTATCATAAGTTAATCTTTTAAACAGTTCACTATAAATTATTTGGACTTTGATATTCTTGCATTTCTATTTCGTTTGCACCTTGTTTTAGATTGTAAAGACTAATACAGAGTTTAGCACAAATTATTTAAACAAAGATCGAAGCTTTTCCCTGTCAATTAAAATCTTTTTACCTTGTGTATCTTTGTGAAAAGAAGTGGCGGAAACTTCTGCTTTGTGAAATTCCCCAAAATGTATGTGTTTTTTTGGCAACATTTCTAAAAACATGATCAGTTAAGGTGTTAAAGAAAGACAGGCATTATGTCCAGCTAAATCAATGTCCAGCTATTAAATGTGCTATGTCTTTCAATTAAATATGAGCTTATATATTGAGCATTCATAGTTTTGCCATTTTGGTTGGGGGCGTAATTTTAACTCACCTTCTATAGATATCTTTAATTTTGAAAGTATAATGTGGACATCATGGATGTAATGATATACCTCAGAACTCTGATAAAATAAAGTGGTGACAAAAGAATTATTTCGGGTTTTACTGTCACGTGATAGCTAAACATTCAAACTTGCATTCTGAAAATTGATTACTCAAATGTTGAACACAGAAATAAATTTGGAAAATTAATGTGGAACTATATCTTTGGTAAATTTCCAGACTTTGGAAACTGGGATATCTAGCTTACAGCTGTTTAGCTTTCCTCAATTTAATAACACTCAATTCGTACATATCTAACACAAGTATAAAGTTTCGTTTCCAACGTTTGATAAATACTAGAATAAGATGAAAGTATTGATTCGCGCGGTATATGTGTTTCGGATCTTAAATTATAGAAAACCCAACTCAACTAAATAAATGTGAGAGTTCAAAATTTCTGTTACGAATGAAGTAAGTTTTTTCGAGTAATACATTGATTGTATTACCAAACTTCGATCTTTGTTTGAAAAGTAGTATTATTAAAAGAATTATTAAATTAGGAAATAAATACATTATTTGACAATATAAATTAGTAACAACTACACACTGACAGGGCTTACTTGGAGGTCCTTTTCTACCCATCACAGATTTTCAAATACCGAATAGTTGATATTTCAGTGTTACTGTTTTAAAAAACTATTTAAGATTAATTTTTTGAATGAGGAAATTTCCTTAGCTATTTTTAAAACCCTTAAGAATATTGAAACAATTTTAATTTAAATATTTAATAACTTTCATTTGGGTGGTGGCAATATAGAAAATTACTAAAAATCATAAATAAGAATAAAGTGCCTAACTCTATTGTTTTTTCTCTCAAATTTTATACTTTACAATGTTCATCGTAGTTACAATATTAATAAAATAAAACTGAATGAGGCATTTTTTATCACTATGCTTCAAATACATTTTAATAATCCGTAGTATTATTGGCAACAAATAAACTGCACTTTTCTACAGTTGAAAATTTAACATATTTTGAACTCCTGAATATTTTCGCAAGAAAATATTTAATCAGAAGAAATGTTAAATACAAAAAATATTAACATAATTAAATTTCTTTATACAGCATAATAGTATCAAGTTAGGATAAAAATTTTTGAATGCTTTTGAGTTCCATGAGTAGACTAGATACAAATAAGAGTTACAAATATTTAAGACATTTACTTGCAGAGTAAATTCAAATATTACATTAAATAATAAGAAACACTGAGATGTAATGAACTAAGTAAATATTGAATACAAATGTTTCAAGTGTTAATAATTAAAGAAAAAAGTAAAATGATTGTTATTTAAGACGGTATCAAATAAAAAAAATAAATTTTGATAGCATGTGAAAAAATATATTTATCTAATTACTTTGAAAATATTTCTTTTTAAATATTATACTATCATATATATTAGCTATAAAGCGGAATTAATTGAATTTTAAATTTTTCTTCTATATTCTTTTGTGGTATTCGGTTAAAAAATTCTGAATATTTTATTATAAATATTCATCAGAAAATATTGTCCGCATTTTTATATTCTTGACAAAATGATGAAAATATAAATTGAAAAATTGTTTACATTTTCAAACTCAAATAGAATTACTTTGCTAACTATAAACTTATATATATATATAGAAAGTAAGCCTTGAAAAATATTATGTATTTCGCTTCTTTAATTTAATCCATCTTAGTGGTATAAAAACAGAATTGTATATTCAGGTGGCCAAGAAGTAGTTGGAAGTTTTGTAAGAAGTATATTAAAATAGAAGTATTAACAAATAAGAAAATTTCCTGCACAATATGAGTTCTATTTTAATTTTAGAAGATATATACAGTATATTAAAAACATTTTTAAGCTTCTTCAACTTGCAAAATAGTAATTAATATTATATAATTTAGATTGTTGTTCAGCATTATTTATGATACAAAATTGCAATAAGAATTCTACTAGAATAATTTCCAGGCATTTTGTTGTTTTTTCTACTAAATATATAAATAATTTAATAGTTTGTCAAATTTGAAAGATCTAAATAGCTAATAAAAAATTCAGAGAAAAATTTATTTTAATCACTGATATATTTTAACATTTACCAATTCTGTTTTTTCAGTTAATGAGCATAACTGGAATTGATAATTTAACTCTCTTCAAATTTTCTTAAAATTGAATCACTCCAGTAACGTTTAACCCGCTAGGTCTCTCTTCGGTTCTCTGAAGCACTAGCGTTAAAAAAAAAGCATACCACACAAAATCTACCAATATAAACAAACTTCCGAGGTTTTTAGAAGCTGTCTGATACATTTTAACATTTAACAATTCTATTTTTTCAGTTAATGAACATAACTGGAATTAATAATTTACCTCTCTTCAAATTTTCTTCAAATTAAACCACTCCAGTGACGTTTAATCCACTAGGACGCGCGATGGATCTCTGAAGCCCTAGCGTTAAAAAAAAACGCATACCACATAAAATCACCCAATATAAATAAACTTCCGAGATTTTTAGTAGCTGTTGGATATGTCTTTTAAACCCCAATAACATTCATTTCTGCAATTTTCTCTGAATATTTTTCAAAGAAAGGGGTATTTTTAATTTATTCGGGATCTAGAAACCCATTGTACACGCATGCACTATTGTATTTTATTTAGTGTTTGTGGTCGGAGTAGAGATGCTGTGAAAAATACATCGTTATTTCAATAAAATGATGAAATATCAAGATGTGATTTAAGTTTTTAACTTGTGTATGTCTTATTTCTGTGCTTTCGGAATGCTCATAAAAAAGTTATCAACATTTCAAAATACTTTTAAAAACTAATATTTAAATCATCCTGAAAAAGTGTAAACTTATTATGAAGTATTTTTGGTAATCAAAGCCTTAACTAGCTTCTTTAGCTCCAGTGGCAAAAAAACTGGTCTGTGCCTCTACCCCCGAATAAAAGGAGAAAATGTTTCTTTTAATAAAACATGTTTAAACATGGTTTTTTTTCTATATCATACATTCAGAATGAACTCAAAATACTTTGTTGATTCTTAAAATGTTCCCAGTATATTAACTTTTAATTCCCCAAAGTCTGTTTAAATTACATGCATAAATTTTTTATAGACATTTTATGTTATATTACTTTAATAAGTTTTATTTAGAGGAAATAGCTTGTAAAATGGAAAATAATGTTAGGCTTTTTTTAAAAGAAGGTAAACTTAAAAAATTAATTCAATTTATTTCAGAATGTTGTTTTACAGAATTTGTTGACTTTAGATTAATACATCTAAAAGTCTGTTTAAATTACATAGATAAATTATGTATAGACATTTTATGTTATATTACTTTAATAACTTTTATTTGAAGAAAATAGCTTGTAAAATGTAAAAAAAAAAATGTTAGGCTTTTTTAAAAGGGGCTAAATGTGAAAAATTAATTCCATTTATTTCAGAATGTTGTTTTACATAATTTGTTGATTTCAGATCAATATATCCCAAGTTTGTTTAAATTACATGGATAAATTCTGTTTAGACATTTTATGTTATTTTTTTTTAATAAGTTTTATTTAGAGAAAATAGCTTGTAAAGTGTAAAAAAAAGTTAGGCTTTTTTAAAAGGGGGTAAACTTGAAAAATTACTTCCATTTATTTCAGAATGTTATTTTACAAGATTTGTTGATTTCAGATCAATATATCCCAAAGCCTGTTTAAATTACATGGATAAATTTGTATAGACATTTTATGCTATATTACTTTAATAAGTTTTATTTTAAGGAAAAAGCTTGTAAAATGTAAAAAAAAATGTTAGGCTTTTGTAAAAAGCGGCAAACTTGAAAAATTAAGTCCATTTATTTCAGAATGTTGATTTACAAAGTATGTTGACTTTAGATTAATACATCCCAAAGTCTGTTTAAATTACATGGATAAATTATGTATAGACATTTTATGTTATATTACTTTAATAACTTCTATTTGAAGGAAATAGCTTGTAAAATGTAAAAAAAAAAAGTTAAGATTTTTTAAAGGGGGAAATTTGAAAAATTCCATTTATTTCAGAATGTTATTTTACAGAATTTGTTCACTTCAGATCAATATATCCTAAAGTCTGTTTAAATTACATGGATAAATTCTGTGTAGACATGTTATGTTATACTACTTTAATAAGTTTTCTCTAGCGGAAATAGCTTTTAAATGAAAAACAGAAAATAAAAGCATTGATAAAAATATATTTTTTTAATTTATGAATTATTTAAAAGTTTAAATGAATATTTAAAAAAAAAATCTAAAGGTATTCATTTTTTTTTTAATTTTACATGAAAGTGGAATAATTATTTTTAAAAAGGCAGTCATATATGAGTTATATAAAGGCTAAATTGTGTTTCAAATTAGATTTAAAAGTTTTTTTTTATTTGAAGTTTAAAATATTTCAGAAATAATCATGCATATATTTAGTCTAAAATACATTTGAAGATGAAATCCATTGCAAAGTGATTATAGTTTTAAAAAATAGAAAACTGCATCTCAGATATCTTTATACAGACTTAAAATAAGATTTAAGTATTTTTTCTTTTAAGCAGTGTTTAGCGAAAAAATATTCAATTTTGTGTTACATTGAAATTTTCTCTCATCTACTTCTAATCTTCAACAATTTGGTTAAAAAAATATATAATCGGTAAAAAGACAGGAGAAAACTAAATTAATTCAATCTTTCTTGAAAATGTTAGGGGAAAGGTACTCATAAATTTTAACATACTTGTAGATGATTTAGGACATTAAAATATTTTGTTCAGATATGAGAAATAAAATAATGAGACGAAAGGAAATTTAAAAGTAAAATTATATTAAATTCGGGTCTCATACATCTTGTCCTTAATTTTATCAAATCCAATCTAAATACCGAAGAAAAAAAAACTCATGTCCTGATGGAATATTAAGATTGTCCGGAGTTAGTTTTTATTTGAGTAAACTACATTATATTAAAGGATGATGTCTCATTTTAATAAATTAAAAATCTAGTTTAGGCTGATGGAAATGAAACCTTAATCCTGTAATCTATTCGAAAGAAATATTTGCTAAAATGAAACTTTTATGAATGAATAAGTGAAGTTCTTTAAAAAAACGAAGCTGTTAATTAATATTTGCATAAAGTAATATAATTCCAAGAGGAGTGTCTTTTTGTTTTACTGACATCAATATGATAACTAAAACTGGTCTCACAGTTTTTCTCTAGATAAATGATTCTCTTTTACAGCAATAATAAACCTTATGAGCTTAATGTGTCTTAAAACTTTTAATTCTTACTTCTGAATTAATATGAACTCTGCAGTACGCAATATATTTTACATCGATATATGTAATAAGAAATTATTTTTAAAATATATTATATATAAAATAGCCATCTCTCTCTCTCTCTCTCTCTCTCTCTCTCTCTATATATATATATATATATATATATATATATATATATATATCACGATATATATATATATATATATATATATATATATATATATATCGTGATCCAGTAGTAAGGCAAATGGAATACTCAGCTTTTTCTTAGTAAATCATATCTTTATTCAAAGTAAAGTTTCGTTTAAAAGCGTCAATTGCAGCATTTAGATTTGTTCGTGGCGGAGCCAAACGTGGAGTGTGTTGACAGCTCTACGCCTACGCTCCAACTGACAACTATCACTTCGCTTAATCATCAAATTCTTCCAATACCTTTACGCTTGATCGGATAATCCTAAAAGCTTATGCGAGCATGGGTTTGTTTTATCTATTTTGTTATTAGGAAAGAGTTCCTTTTTAAATAATTCCCCCCCTCCTTTTTAGACCTCACACACACACACACACACATATATATATATGTATATATATATATATATATATATATATATATATATATATATATATATATATATATATATAGATGTATATATATATATATATATATATATATATATGTGTATATATATATATATATATGTATATATATATATATATATATATATATATATATATATATATATATATATATAATCCATTAATTATACAAGTACTGGACACATTTGAAATTATAGTCCATGTTATTTTTCATTGCCCGGGCTACACTGACCGAATGAGTAGGACACTACTCGTTGGTACTAGTTCGAAAGCCAGTTCAAGTGTTCGAATCTCGTTTATGTCATGTATTTCGCGGTAGTTCAGAATCGGCTTTAAGCAATAGACCTCGGAATTATTAGCTTTTGTGTAGCAAAGCAGTGATTATAATACTCCTATACAGATCTGACACAATGGTTTATTTAAATAAAAAAATATATTTTTACTACTACTTTCCATACGTACTTATAATACTACTTTAAATCCTAAAGTTTTAAAGATTATATAGTTCTAGTTCTCACAAGTCGAAAATGACAATTTTTTAATGTTTTATAAAGCTTTTATAAGTAAAGCAACATAATCTAAAAAAATGAATTTAAACTATTCTTAGAATTGCCACTTCTGATCAGACTACTTTTAATACTACTTTAAATTCTAAAGTTTTAAATCTTGTATAGTTCTAGTTCTAACAAGTTGAAAATGAAAATTTTTTAATGCTTTATACAGTTCTAATAATCGAAAAGCCACATAAATTTAAAAAAATTGATCTCAAACTATTTTTACAGTTACCACTTCTGATCAGACTACTTTTAATACTACTTTAAATCCTAAAGTTTTAAAGCTTGCATAGTTCTAGGTCTAACAAGTCTAAATGAAATTTTTTAATGCTTTATAAAGTTTTAATAATCGTAAAGCCCCATAACCTAAAAAATTGATTTAAAACTATTTTTAGAGTTACCACTTCTTATCAGACTGCTTTTAATACTACTTTAAATCCTGAAGTTTTAAAGCTTGTATAGTTCTTGTTCTAACAAGTCGAAAATGTAAAATTTTTAATGCTTTACAAAGATTTAATAATTGTAAAGCCTCATAAACTAAAAAAATGATCTAAAACTATTTTTATAGTTACCACTTCAGATCAGACTACTTTTAATACAACTTTAAATCCTAAATTTTTAAAGCTTGTGTAGTTAGTTCTATTTCTAACAAGCCTAATTTAAAATTTTTTATGCTTTATAAAGATTTAATAATTGTAAAGCCTCATAACCTAAAAAAAATTATCTAAAACTATTTTTAGAGTTAACACTTCTGATAAGAATACTTTTAATACTACTTTAAATTCTAAACTTTTAAAGCTTGTAATGTTCTAGTTCTAGCAAGTCAAAAAATGAAATTTTTTAATGCTTTACAAAGCTCTAATAATCGTAAAGCCACATAACTTAAAATATTTATCTAAAACTATTTTTAGAATTACCACTTCTGATCAGACTACTTATAATACTATTTTAAATCCTAAATTTTTAAAGCTTGTATAGTTCTAGTTCTAAAAAGTCGAAAATGAAAATTTTTAATGCTTTATATAGATTTAATAATTGTTAAGCCGCATAATCTAAAAAATTGATTTAAAACTATTTTTATAGTTACTACTTCTGATCAGACTACTTTTAATGCTACTTTAAATCTTAAAGTTTTAAAGCTTGTATAGTTCTAGTTCTAACAAGTCGAAAATGAAAATTTTTTTAATGTTTTATACAGCTCTAATAATCGTAAAGGCACATAATCTAAAATACTGATCTAAAACTATTTTTAGAGTTTCCACTTCTGATCAGACTACTTTCAATACTACCTTAAATTCTAAAGTTTTAAAGCTTGTATAGCTCTAGTTCTAACAAGTCAAAAATGAAAATTTTTTAATGTTTTATAAAGCTCTAATAATCGCAAAGCCACATAACTTAAAAAAATAATTTAAAACTATTTTTACAGTTACCACTTCTGATCAAACTACTTTTAATACTAATTTAAATCCTAAAGTTTTAAAGCTTGTATAGTTCTAGTTCTAACAAGTCGAAAATGAACATTTTTGAATGTTTTATACAGCTCTAATAATCGTAATGGCACATAATCTAAAAAATGGATCTAAAACTATTTTTAGAGTTACCACTTCTGATCAGACTACTTTTAATTCTACTTTAAATACTAAAGTTTTAAATCTTGTATAGTTTTAGTCCTAACAAGTGGAAAATGAAATTTTTTAATGCTTTAAAAAGCTCTAATAATCGTAAAGCGACATAATAAAAGATTTATCTAAAACTATTTTTAGAGTTATCACTTCTGATCAGACTACTTTTAATACTATTTTAAATCTTAAAGTTTTACAACTTGTATAGTTCTAGTTCTAACAAGTCGAAAATGAAAATTTTTTAATGATTTATAAAGATTTAATAATTGTAAAGATTCGTAATCTAAAAAAATGATCTAAAACTATTTTTACAGTTACTACTTCTAATCAGACTACTTTTAATGTACTTTAAATCTTAAAGGTTTAAAGCTTGTATAGTTCTAGTTTTAACAAGTCGAAAATGAAAAATTTTTTAATGCTTTATATAGATTTAATAATTGTTAAGCCGCATAATCTAAGAAATTGATCTAAACTATTTTTAGAGTTACCACTTCTGATCAGTCGAAAGTATTCCCGTATAAGCAAGCCTTTAGAGAATAGAGAACACGTGTTTCTTTTATATTTCAGACATTTGAATTTCTTCGATAAAATTTGAAAAGCACATTCTGTTGATAAAGCGCGAATTGTTTTTTCTCCTTGTATTTTAATGGTATTGTATCCTTGAATGGTTTTACTTCCTATTCTACGCACTGTGAAAATGGATATTGTGATACTAGAAAGAAGGTATTGATTTCAACTTACATCTTATTCTCAAGAATACTTCGTTACTCCTTCCAGTCCCTTCAGAATTTGTCGCCATGCAGTAGTACAGTCCTCTGTTGGTCCTCTGAACTTTCTGGAGTACTAGAGATTGATTACTGATAACTATACCCGCTGACGTATTGGTTCTCAATTCTTGTCCTTTGAAATACCAGCTCACCTCTGTTACCCAGGGATTTGCGTTGATGTTGCATTCAAAATAGACATCGTTTCCTTCTTGAATCTCTCCTTTCTTGAAAGTGCTTCCCAGTTGTAAAGAAACATGCGGTACATCTAGAAAATGATATTCAATTAAGTAAAAAGCAATATTTTTTAAAGAGAAATTTCATGAATTTATCGATACTTTTATTTCAAATGTATAAACAGTAACAAAAGAGCGGAATACTTATTTTACTTTAATTCAACTAAATGTTACTTTTAATGGCTTGGAGTAATGCAATATTTGTAAATACAAAAAAGGTCTAATTTAATATTAGTACTTATATTGCACGACTTTGCAAAATGTCAGATTAAAGAAATATTTGATTGTTTCAAATTTGAAAGAAAGAGTTAGACTCTACACAGTCTACCAATAAGTATTTGGACACCTATGCAAATGTCGATATCTACGGTCCTGAGGTACTCCACGGCCTACGCCGGTATATATCGTGTTGGAAACAAGATCGGCATTAGTCGCATGGAAGATGCCGCGCAGTTCGGAGCTCTCTGATTTCGAGAAAGGTATAATTATCGGGTATTACAAATGTGGTCAATCCTTAAGAGACATGTCTAGCAATCGGAAGTACCCAAAATCAACAGTGTCCTATGTGATTAAGAAGTGGAAGGGTAGCAGTGATTGTCGGAATGTGCCCCGAGTCGGCAGACCAACAAAACTGGGAGATACAGACCGACGAGTGCTGTCCAGAAAAATTCGGAAGAACCGCACCCAATCGATGGACCTCATCCACGAGGAGTTTCACTAAGTATTCGGGAGTATTGTGTAAATGAATACCATCCGTAAGGAAGCACATCTGCTTGGTTTTCATGGTCGTGCTGCTGTTCATAAGCATTTGATCACAAAGTCCAACCACGCTGCTCGGTTAATGTGGTGCAAAGCACATCGAAATTGGACCATACATCAGTGGAAACGGGTTCTTTGGAGCGACCAATCAAGGTTCACCCTTTACCGTTCTGATGGCAGGGTCTAGGTCTGGAGTCTGCCTGGAGAATGTCTCCTTCCAGAATGCATTGTGCCAGCAGTCAATTTCGACTAAGGTGGAATTGTGGTCTGTGGGTGTTTCTCCTGGTATGGACTGGGATTCTTGGTCCCTATTCATGGTAAGTTCAACGCCAATACCTACTGCACTATTTTGGATGACAATGTGCTTCCTACGTTGTGGCAGTTTTACGGGTTGGACCCCTGTTACTTTCAGGATGACAATGCCAGTTGTCATGTTTCAAGGTTAACCAAGGCTTGGTATGGTGTCAATGGAGTTCATGGAATGGACTAGCCTGCCCAGAGCCCAGACCTGAAACCTATCGAGAACCTCTGGGACAAGTTGGATCTCCGAATTAAAGGGTGCACTACCCGTTCAAAATTGGTGAAAGAACTTGTATGTCCACTCCAAGCTGAGGGGAAGACAATACCACTAGCTGTAATACAAAGACTTGTGGAAAGTATGCTCCGGAGGGATAACGCTGTAACTGCCTCTAGTGGATGCTCTACCAACTATTGATTTTGAATAACGTTAGTTTTTCTTTTCTATCACAGGTGTCCAAATACGTATTGGTAGACAGTGTATAATAAGGATTCTCAACGAGATTTAGGTGGACCCTATGATGATCAAAGTAAGTTTGATAAGAGTTCATAGTATTTAAGGATATATAGGGTGTTGATGATAATTTTTTAAAGTACTAGAAACCAACTAATTATTCCAAAATAAGATCAAATTAATGGTTAGTGTTAAATAATTTTATACCTAATGTAATAGTATTGTGGAGAAACACACCCATTGTGTTAAGTTAAAAAAATGTCATGAGTGCATATTTATTTCATATTGCATGATTGCATATCGCATGAATGCATACGATTGCATATTTCATGATTCCATATTTGTATCATGGCTAAAAGTGTTTAGTGAAATATATATTTATATTTGTTGTGTGAGCTATTGTGAATCTACAATGATGAATAAGCAATTTCAAGACAAACATTGAAATAATTAGCAGGGCGTCAAGTACAACCATCACATTAATTGAAAACGAACTTTAGTGCAATTAATAATCTGTAATCCTGAAGTCTTGTTCATATTTGTGAAATTAAAAATTGAATTCGTACAAAATAAATAAGATAGTAACCCTATGATTGTTCTTTTCTTGATTTTTCTTCATATTTTAGTCAAATTGTTATTTTTTAGTGTTTTATGCACAATTATTAGTATCATAATTATATTACACAATTATCTCTATATACTTCATTATAGGAAAATAGAAAAGTTTGAGTTGGTTTATATAGAAAAATATTCTTTTAAAATCGCTCAGTGAAGGAAAACATTTAAAATCCTTTTACTAGAAATAATCAAATTTTACCAAAAATTTTGCCACTGTTGCAAAAATTTCAATGGATTCCTCTTGTGTGCTAGAAGATTCTATTTATTACAGGATGATAGAATTTTTATTACAGGATGATAGAATTAAAAAAAATATTTTTCCAATATTCAATGGAATAAAATTATCGGAATTTCAATTAAATTTTGGTAATTTTATACATAGTAATTTATTTTCTATTCTTGAAGGTAATAACTGTATCAATTGAATTACTGCAGTTTGTAATTTTACTTTTTATATACAAAATTAGAGAGTTCTTTAAAATATTAATTCTATTTATCAGTAGAGATGCAGTTATAAATATTCGAAAGCACAGAGTAACATTTAGAGCAAAAGGAATTCAATATATGGTACTTTACTTTTGTTTATTGTTTGTATAAAACTAAACAATTGTTTTATTACAAGTTGTAGTTTACTTTGTACTAAAAGTAGCGTAATATTGTTTTATAAACATTTAGAGCATAAGCAATTTAATATATGGTACTTTGCTTTTGTTTATTGTTGGTATATAACTAAACAATTGTTATATTACAAGTTGCAGTTTACTTTGGACTGAAAGCAGTGTAATATTGTTTTATAAACATTTAGAGCATAAGCAATTTAATATATGGTACTTTGCTTTTGTTTATTTTCGTATATACCTAAACAATTGTTTTATTACAAGTTCTAGTTTACTTTGGACTGAAAGCAGCATAATATTGATTTATAAAATCATTAACACTATTGCCAATTTAGTAGATTATTACACTGATTTAGTAGATTCTTAATATTGTTGCTGAGATACAATTTGCTGCTTTTTATTTTAATTATCTCTTAAAGCTACTAAAATTGTTTCTTCCTTCGAGAAAAATATTTATCTCAACGAAATCATTCAAGAATTTTTAAAACGACAAGACGGGCATTTAAAATGACATTTAAAATTATATTACATAATTATCTCTATATGCTCCTTTATAGAAAAATAGAAATGTTTGAGTTGGTTGATATAGAAAATTATTCTTTTAAAACGCTGAATGAAGGAAAACATTTGAAATTCTTTCTCTAGAAATAATATAACTTTACCAAAAATTTTCACCCGATTTCCACTGTTGCAAAAATCGCAACGGATTCATTATTGTTGCTGATATACAAATCGCTGCATTATTTTTTAATTATCTCTTAATGCTGTTAAAATTTTATTTTCCTTCAAGAAAAATATTTATCAAAACGGAATTACACACGATATTTCAAAAAGAGAAGACGGACATTTAAAATGAATCATTAAAGCTGTTTACAACTGTGTAAGCCATTCCGAGCTCATTAAATTGTGAAGGAAATTTAGTTAACAGCAAGGCAAACCAGATCAGATAAATAACCTATTGTTGTGAACTTGGACAAGTTAATTAACCCGAAACTCGAAGCAAATTATTGAGAAGAGGATATATCCACGAAAATTGTCTGGAGTGATTATTACTCATAAACACATTAAATCTGATAATAAGTCGAAACCTCTTTATGAAGCAAGACTTATTCTCTATGAATGGTATTTACATTTAAGAAAATTTAAAGCAGATGAGTTTCCATGATTCCATTTTATAGCGTATATGGGGAAACTTTTAAATGATAAGAGTAGATGAAATAAGTAGGAAAAAAATTTGTTTTTAAATTAATTTTGATTTCTAGTTTCTATAAAATAAAGTACATTCATTTTAGAGTATATACAATAAAGCTTTAATTGTAGTAATTCTAAAATGATTTCAATGAATACTCTATTTTTTATAAGCAGAAACTGTAAAACATTTAATTGTGCTAGATGTACATAAATAAAAAGTATTGTATAGCGAGCAAACCACATTGTAGGTCCAAGTACTTGGATTTCAAGATTGCAGTAGTAATGAAAACTTAAATTAAAACTTTGATAAGAGCAAATATAAAAATATGCAATGACAGTTTATAAATAAAAGCGATGAGTTAATGACCTTAAATATATGCATAAAAACCAATATATTTTAAAAAATTAAAAAGATTCACATGAATTGAATCGTGAAGCAATGAGTTTAGGGATATAGAATGAGATTTAAGATGATAAACACGATGGCGGTAAAAACTTGGACATTCTGCTAAAATGTGTTTTACAGTCACAGGTACTTTACAATGTCTGCAAACAGGGGCAGGTTCCCCGAGCAATAGGTGACGATGGGTGAAGCGAGTATGCCCGATTCGAAGACGAGTAAGAATGACGTCATGCTTCCTGGAGGGTACTGAAGGCCAGAGTGATAGTTCAGGTTTCACTGCATAAAGTTTATTGTTAATTTGTAGGTTCCAATTATATTGCCATTTTTTCCTCGCTAAATTAACCACATAATTCTTGATGTCAGGGTACCGTAAGTGGAAGTGGAGAAGATTGGTAGCAGATATGGCAGCTTTATCTGCTCGCTCATTCCCAGAAATACCAACATGTGATGGAACCCAACAAAACATTATTTAATAACCCCTCGAAATCTTTCTCTTATATATGTTTATTAGATGTAAGATGAGTGGATGACTCTGGTGGTCGGAAAATGTTAAAGAAAGTAACACGCTGAGAGAATCAGTGTAAATAATAAAATTGTACCCTTTGTAATACACCAATTTTTCAAGAGCCAGGCAGATAGCTATTATTTCAGCTGAGAAAATGGATACGGATGGATGCAGTTTGTGGCTATAAATATCATCACCTATTACGTAGGCACAACCAACGAAGTCATTCGACTTGGAGTCGTCAGTACAAACAGGAGTATACAATCTGTAAGTGTTCCTGTGACTTATAAGCAGAAAATATAAAACATTTAATTGTGCTATATGTACATAAATAAAAAGTATTGTATAGCAAGCAAACCGCATTGTAGATTTCAGCACTGGGATTTCAAGATTGCAGTAGTAATGAAATATTAAATTTAAAATATACATATTATTTTATTTTTTTAATAAATAGTATCAATAACTCTAAACGATTTTGGTATAAATATGTTATTCTAAAAGGCTTCAAGTATCTTCTGTTACCAACACAGTCATAAACAGAATGTTAAAGTACAGTCAGCACATAGTGTTTTCAGCTGAGACAAAACCTTGTTTAATAGGAGTCACGACAGTTACTAGTAACTCAAACATTTAATCTTTATCTACTATCTATGTTGTATTTGTTTTCATTTTAAAACAACTTGCGACAGTCTTAGAGACATCGCATAAAACCAGTTTAAATACCAATGCTTTAAGTAATCGCTGAAAATATTCAAAGAAAAAATTAATTATGCTGCTTTATGTATATTAGTTTTAACAAAACATAAATAAAAAATATTGTTTAGTGAGCAAATCACATTGTAGATCTGAGTACCGGAATTTCAAGATTGCAGTAGTAATGAAACATTAAATTTAAAATTAACATACATTTTTTTTCTAATAAATAGCTTCAATCGCTCAAAATGATTTTTATATAAATATGTTATTCTATCAGGCTTCAAGTATCTTCTGTTACCATCACAGTTATGAACAAAATGTTAAATATTAAAGTACAGTCAGCACATAATGTTCGCAGCTCAGACAAAATCTTGTTTAATGGGAGTCACGACAGTTACTAGTAACTCAAACATTTAATTTTTATCTACAATCTATATTGTATGTGTTTTCATTTTTAAAGCAACTTGCGGGTGTCCTAGAGACATAACATGAAATTAATTTAAATACCAATGCTTTAAGTAATTGCTAAAAGTATTTAAAAAATGATTATGGTGTTTTATGTATATTAGTTTTGACAAAACATAAATTAAAAGCATTGTTTAGAGAGCAAACCGTATTGTAGATCTGAGTACTGGGATATCAAGATTGCAGTAGTATTGAAACATTAAATTTAAAATTAACATACATTTTTTTTTCTAATAAATAGCTTCAATCACTGAAAAAGATTTTTATGTAAATATGTTATTCTAAAAGGCTTCAAGTATTTTATGTTACTAGCACTGTGATGAACAAAATGTTAAATGTTAAAGTACAGTCAGCACATAATGTTTGCAGCTGAGACAAAACTTTGTTTAATGGGAGTCAAGACAGTTACTATTAATTCAAACATTTACTCTTTATCTACTATCAATTTTTTATATGTTTTCATTTTTAAAACAACTTGTGACTGTCCTAGAGACATTGCATAAAACCAATTCAAATACCAATTCTTTAAATAATCGCTAAAATTATTTAAAGAAAATATATTTATGCTGCTTAATGTATATTAGTTTTAACAAAACATAAATAAAATTTATTGTTTAGAGAGTAAACCACACTGTAGATCTGAGTACTGGGATTTCAAGTTTGCAGTAGTAATGAAATATTAAATTTAAAATTTACAGATCTTATTTTTCTAATAAATAATATCAATCACTTAAAAATGATTTTTATATAAATATGTTATTCTAAAATGTTTCAAGTATCTTCTATTACAAACACAGTCATGAACAGAATGCTAAAGAACAGTCAGCCCATAATGTTTGCAGCTGAGACAAAACCTTGTTTAATAGGAGTCACGACATTTACTAGTAACTCAAACATTTAATCTATATCTACTATCTATGTTGTATGTGTTTTCCTTTTTAAAGCAACTTGTGGGTGTCCTACAGACATTGCATTAAACCAGTTTAAATACCAAATGCTTTAAGTAAACGCTTAAAGTATTTAAAGAAAAATCAATTGTTTTAAATAATAATTTAAGGCTGCTTAATGTATATTAGTTTTAACAAAACATAAAAAAAGCATTGTTTAGAGAACAAACTACATTGTAAATCTGAGTACTGGGATTTTAAGACTGCAGTAGTAATGGAATATTACATATAAAATTTGCATATATTTTTTTTCCTAATAAATAGCTTCAATCACTGAAAAAGATATTTATGTAAATATGTTATTCTAAAAGGCTTCAAGTATCTTATTTTACTAGCACTGTCATGAACAAAATGTTAAATGCTAAAGTACAGTCAGCACATAATGTTTGCAGCTGAGACAAAACCTTGTTTAATGGGAGTCACGACAGTTACTAGTAACTGAAACATTTAATATTTATCTACTATCTATGTTGTATGTGTTTTCATTTTTAAAAATACTTGTGGCTGTCTTGGGGACATAACATGAAATTAATTTAAATACCAATGCTTTAAGTAATTGCTAAAAGTAATTAAAGAAAGGATAATTATGCTGCTTTATGTATATTAGTTTTAACGAAACAAAAAAAGTATTGTTTAGAGAGCAACCACATTGCAGATCTGAATACTGGGGTTTCAAGACTGCAGTAGTAATGAAATATTACATTTAAAATTTACATATTGCTTTATTTTTCTAATAAATCGTATCAGTCACTCAAAACGATTTTTTTTATATAAATATGTTATTCTAAAATGCTGCAAGCTTCTTCTATTACCAGCAGAGTCATGAACAAAATGTTAAATGTTAAATTACAGTCAGCACATAATGTTTGCAGCTGAGGCAAACCCTTGTTTAAAGGCAGTCAAGACAGTTACTAGTAACTCAAACATTTTATATTTATCTACTATCTATATTGTATGTGTTTTCATTTTTAAAACAATATGCGACTGTCCTAGAGACGCTGCATAAAACCAATTTAATTACCAATGCTTTAAGTAATCGCTAAACGTATTTAAAGAAAAAATAATTGCTTTAAATGATAGTTTAAGGCTGCTTTATGTATATTAGTTTTAACAAAACATAAATAAAAAGCATTGTTTAGAGATCAAACCACATTGTAGATATGAGTACTGGGATTTCAAGATTGCAGTAGTAATGAAATATTAAATTTAGAATTTATATTTTTTATTTTTCTAATAAATAGCATCAGTCGATCAAAAAGATTTTTATATAAATATATTATCATAAAAGGTTTCAAGTATCTTACCAGCACAGTCATGAAGAAAATGTTAAATGTTAAATTACAGTCAACACATAACGTTTGTAGCTGAGATAAAACCTCGTTTATTGGGAGTCAAGACAGTTACTAGTAACTCATACATTTAATCTTTATCTACTATTTATGTTGTATGTGTTTTCATATTAAAACAATTTTTGGCTGTGTTAGGAACATCACATGAAACAAATTTAAATACCAATGCTTTAAGTAATTGCTAAAAGTATTCAAAGAAATAAAATTTTGCTGCTTGTTATATTAGTTTTAACGAAACATATTTTATTTAAATTATTATATAAATTATATAAATATATTAATATAAAAATTTACATATTTTATTTTTCTAATAAATAGTATCAATCACTCAAAACGGATGTTATATGAATATGTTATTCTAAAAGGCTTCAAGTATCTTCTGTTTCCAGCACAGTCATGAACAAAATGGTAAATGTTAAAGTACAGTCATCACACAATGTTTGCAGCTGAGACAAAACCTTGTTTAATGAGAGTCAAGACAGTTACTAGTAACTGAAATAGTTAATCTTTATCTACTCTCTATGTTGAATGTGTTTTCATTTTTAAAACCATTTGCGGCTGTCTTAGGGACATCACATGAAATTAAATTAAATACCAATGCTTTAAGTAATCGGTAAAAGTATTCAAAGAAAAAATAATTATGCTGCTTTATGTATTTTAGTTTTAACAAAACATAAATAAAAAGCATTGTTTAGAGAGCAAACCCCATTGTAGATCTGAGTACTGGAATTTCAAGATTGCAGTAGAAATGAAATATTAAATTTAAAATTTACATATTTTCGTTTTCTAATTTTTTTTTCTATTCGTTACCAGCAGTTATGAAAAAAATGTTAAATGTTAAAGTACAATAAGCACATAATATTTGCAACTGAGACAAAAACTTATTTAATGGGAGTCACAACAGTTACTAGTAACTCAAATATTTAACTTTTATCTACTATCTATGTTGTACTTGTTTTCATTTGTAAAACATCTTGCGGCAATCTTAGAGACATCGCATAAAACCAATTTAAATATTAATGATTTAAGTAATCACTAAAAGTAACTAAAAAAAATTTATGCTTCTTTATGTATATAAGTTTTAAAAAATATTAGTTTTAATCTGAATTTACATAAATATATTAGCTTTAAGTAAATTTTAATATAGACTTTCTAGATAGGTACAAAGAAACACGAAATGCACCTTAAATGTTTAAATTATTCCTGAAATACAAAGAGAAATTGTTATGAAAAATTTGTAAATTTATTCGTATTATTAATAATAACTTCAATGTATGCTAGAATAATAACTACATTTTTTTTTACTGGAGTTTGGGTTATATAAACATTTCTGATTTTAATACTTGTTATATCTCACAACTGAACGAGACATAGATACTAAATTTGCATTCATATTTTGCTCAATTGAATGCCTTTTGTCCCTTTAATTCAGTTTTTAAATGGCTATTGTGTTACAATTCGAGAATATAGCTATTTGAGTTAAATCTATTGTAAACGAAAACGTTAAGTGACATTAATGCCTCGAATTTCACTCGATTGATACTATTCAAAGGTAATTCAACAATGCTATCAACGGTGAATTATTTTCTGAAAGACTAGAAAACCACGCGTAACCAAATAGAATTAATCTCACTTTATTGTGCCACTTTAAAATGTTCAGTAAAGCGAGACACATTCCTGCTATAAATTTCACTTTAGTTAAGTACCATACCTTACGTAAGTCGCATTTAACGTAATGTCTGAGACGGCCGGGTATTTATCTTTGAAAATGAAGGAAAGTAGAATTACATTAAAGCGGTTGTAACTTATGTAATGAGTTTTAACGTGGCATAAGAAATAATATTTTAAAGTTGCGAATAACAATTTAAATGTAAAGATGTACATTATCTATTTAACTAATTATCCTAATCATAAGATTCTAGAGTGTATAAAAAGTGAACAAAAAGGGAGTAGTTTTTTTAAATTTAGTAACACGTAAATAAGAGACTCTAGCGCGTATGGAATGCACGATTAAGGGGCTAAATGAAGCATTCATCCCATTTGATGTTTAATAAAGATATTCTAACTTACGTTCAGTAAGGGAGAAATCCATTGAATCTAAAAAAATGACGGGTTAAATATCTTTAAAAAAAGTCTTTATTTTCCTTTAAAATTTCTTTATTTTTCCTTGAAAAAACTTATTAAGCTTTAAAAAATAATCCTGAGTTTCTGCAACTCTTTTCATATTTTCAACTCATACTTTGGTCCACGTTAAAATACACAGGGTTCTTTTATTTACAGTGTGTTCCACAAGAGCTTGTCGTCTATTTCTCTAAAAATACAAACGAATTAGTCAAAAATACATTTTACCGCGTAGTATACATATTAAACTGAAATGCATTTCACCTAATAAGTTGTCCAGTCCCCTTTATTATCGATTATGCTGCAATTACTTTATCATTCGATTTTGACATTGAGCGGCGTTTACCCCGTTCCAGTAGGTCGTCAACATTTTGTACGGCTTTTTAACGTGTTATCCACTTCTTGACGAACGTCTCCGACTTTCTCATGTACCGAGCTGCAGCTGCACAATACATTTTTGGTCCTTTTGGATGGTTACACAGAAACACTGCCTGGCATACACGGAACACATTTTGGAATTGTTGATTTAAGCACAGCAAAACAAATCGAATAAAGAACATAACCATAAATCATTCTCCTCTAATGTATGCAGAACACGTGCAATTAAGCCGGTACCTGCGAGCTATCTATTGACGAAGTGATGAGAGACACGCTCTTATGGAACAGAATTACTGTAACTCTAATAAACTGTAGTTTAGTAGAGCTAAAGTTAAAATTTCCGTTATTCACTTCAATCGATGTGTAATAATTCTTTTAGAATTTAGACTTATAGAATACAAACTTTTCAAAAAATAAACTCGTGTGTATGGAAATTTATGGAACTAGAATATTAAATATACTTACAGACATCGAACATAAATTATAATGTGTGAAAATATAAGTAAGAGGCTCAAATGAATTCCAAAATCTTTTACTAAGAGGATCTTGTTTCAAAATGTAATGTGACTAATAGAAGATTATGAATTTTATTTTTTATAATTTTTGTTTCCAATGGAAATATATTCTAATTAGCAAATTTCTGTTCCCAAGTGAAAGCAGAAGAACTAAAAGATGAACAACTTGCAGGGAAGGGAGATCAACATATGAAATGTGCAGTTAAAAAGTGAAATGAAAAAGGCAGCGCTTTTACGAAGCTTAAGAAGCTTCTATCTCACTTCGGTAAATGAAGAACCTTGCTACTAGATGCAATGAACAAAATTAGCAATGGGAACGTAAAGCGAATTTGTTGTTAAGTTTTCTTTTTTGGTCTCTGAAAACACCTTCTAAGACATTAAATTACTGGTTTGTATATGTTTTATAGCTAGTTAGGCTTTCATAGAGTGTGTTGGTGTAAGCTACTATTTCTACACAAATGTCTCTTTTTTTAATGCTTAGTGTTAAAAGAATTTAATTTTTTTATCATTTCAGTTTAGTCAATTTTTTCTGAATTTAGATTTACAGCCAAGTTATTCAAATCATAATGGAACTATATATATATATATATATATATATATATATATATATATATATATATATATATATATATATATATATATATATATATATATATATATCATAATTAGAGTGATGATTGTTTGTTTAAAAGCAAAAGATATTTTTATTTTTAATCATAAATGAAATATTTTTTATAGATATTTTTGAAAATATTTTATATTTCGAGCGATATTTTTGTATGGACAAAGAATGTAAGTAAATCTGATGCTATTTAAAAACTTTAGTATTTTCTAAGATGCACCCTAACTTTTACCAACTTAAATAAGATTTTGATAGTTTGTTCATGATTGGGATGATACTTGATATTGCAAGAGAAAATTTCTGAAATTAATAATAATTTAATATCTAAATTGAAGCGGAATTTTTTGGTTTAAAAATTGTTTAACAAAACTAATAGATAAGGCATGCAAGAAAATGAAAACAGTTTATATAAACATAAATGATATCAAATATATATATATATATATATATATATATATATATGTATATGTATATATATATATATATATATATATATATATATATATATATATATATATATATTATATATATATATATATATATATATATATATATATATATATATATATATATATATATATATATATATATATATATATATATATATATATATATATATATATATATATATATATATATATATATATATATATATATATATATATATATATATATATATATATATATATATATATATATGTATATGTATATAAGTCAGATATTGAACAATTAAATACATTTCAGACAAATGAGTTAATTTTAGTACTTTTTCCTTTTCATTAGTGAACTATTAATAATAACTTAAACTTTTCTTATTACATGTGAAGAAACACTCATGAAACATATTCAAAAGGAGTATTTAGTTTTAACTTTTAAATAATTAAATTTTTGAAAGAAAAATGCTTTATGATAATATTATCACTAAATGTTGAATAGATATATTCTATCCTATATTGGGTTACATATTAATTTTTTTTTTATAAAAAACTGAACAAAAATTATAAAATCGTTTTTGGAAAAACTAATAAATCGAGAATGAATTGACACAACTTAAGATTTTCACCTTAGTTGTAAATTAATTTTTATACAATTTCAGGTTACCCATTTAAGAAAGAAACAAAAAACTGGAGTGTCTATGGGTTTTGATTTTTATAACCTTATGTTAAATTAAAGAATTAAATTCCCATACAATGTATCTCCAAGGTCCATCCATCGGATTCCGAACTTCCACTGATGACGGGGTTGTGAGCACGGCATGAGAAATGCACGTTGTTGTCCTGAACTGTAGGTGTCAGTCTGAACACACTTGTCGTCACATCTCCAGCTGTTATAGAGTTGTCGTCGGGATTCTTCATTTGCTTGTTTCCTTTCCACCATGTTATTATGGCAGCCGGTCTGGATCCAGCTGCCATGCAAGTGAATTCGTATTCTTGTCCTGCACTCAGAGGTTGACGGGTAGGGTCTATTCTAACATCAACTGGTTTCACTGCAATAAAAAAAAAGCAACGAATGAGATAAGAAATATATTGTATTTAGTTGGACTTAGTTTAAAAAAATCAGGACAAAATCTCAAAGCGCTTGTTATACAATTGTTATATAACTTTTACGGCTTCCTATAATAACAAGTAAAATAAATACATGCATTTAAATCTATACAGCTGCATGTGGTTACTGGTACATAACCAAAACTTAGTTTTAAAAATGTTAGGGAAAGATTTCAAGGTGTATAGTATAAACAGAATAACTTTTACGGCTTGCTGTAATCACACACTTAATAAATACAGACCTTTAAGTATGTATGACATTATATGGTTACTGTTGCATAACACACACTTAGTTTTAAAATAATACCGCATAAAGAAACTTTGCCAACGGGCTCATTGGTCGAATAGTCAGAGCACGGGATCCTGAACCAAAGTTTGTGGGTTCGGTTGCCATGGCGGTTGATCTAAAGTATGGATTTTTAATTTAAAAATGTTATTTATTGTTGCCTTATGTTCTCTAACATTCTAGATCTTTATTTATTTCTCGAATATTCTGTTTGGGTATAAAAGCTGATACCTACTAGTTGTAGGCAATTTCTCGATATTGTAAAGTTACGAGTTACTACTTTGCTTCAATAAATTTTGTCTGTTAGGCTAAACTGTGTGTTCATTCGAATCTTCGTGACAATATTATTGCAAAATCACAAGCTGCTTGTTATGTATAGAATAATTTTTATAGCTTCCTGTAATCACACACATGCATTATAAATACAAATATATGCTATTATATATTTATTTGTGTATCACTCGAGCACAGCTCTAAAAATATTAGGATAAAATTTCAAGGTGCGTATTTTACACGGAATAAATTTTACGGCTTCTTGTAATCATTCCCATATATATTAAATACAGGCATTTAAGCCTATATGATATTATATGGTTACTGCTGCATAACCCGCACTTGGCTTTAAAAATGTTAGGACAAGATTTTAAGGTGCGTGTTACACACAGAATAATGTTCACAGACTCCTGTAATCACATACATATATTATAAATTAAAGTATTTAATCACGTATGACATTATTTGCATACTGCTGTATAACTCGATGTTAGTTTTAAAAATTAGGACAAAATCTCCAGATGCTTGTTACACAAATAATACTTTGTACGTGTTCTTGTAATCACATGCATACACAATAAATACAGATATTTAAGCCTGTATGACCTTTTATAGCTATTTATATTACTTACATATTTCTTATAATGCGGTTTCCATATAACGCGACATTTGTCTCCGTATAACGCGAAATAAATTAATCTGATTTGTCTTAACTCTATATTTCCCATAATACGGTTTTCAGATAACTCGATAGTTCTTCCCATATAACGCGGTATAATTAATTCTGAGTTGTCGTATTTCAATGTTTCTTATAATGCGGTATAAATTAATCTGATTTGTCTTGCTTGTATATTTCTCATAATGCGGTTTCCATATAACGTGGCTGTTGTTTCTCTATAACAAGGTATACATTAATCTGATTTTTCAAATTTTTATGTTTCTCATAACACAGTTTCCCTAGGACGCATTTGCAGATTTTAATCAATTCTCAGTTTCCCATAACACGGATTCCATATAACTCGTAACTCCTATATGCGTTATAGGAGACTAATCGTATACAGCTATAGAAATAACGGACTAAATATAACGCTCTAAATACATCATTGTGAAATTCGGGGAGGAGAGGGAAATTCATATATCGATTGCAGTTAATTTTA
>CM063511.1:129710385-129717885 GCA_032207245.1 Pardosa pseudoannulata
ATATATATATATATATATATATATAATGTATGCATATATATTATAACATGGCCAAAAGGCTTTGGACATAAAACGTATTTCCCATCAGATTGAAATTTGACTGAAATTTGCTTTTAATTTCTTGATCAATTTAGTAACTAGTCCATAGTACTAGTTACTAATTATTTTTATAAAAAATTGTTTACTTCTAGTTTAAATATCCAATGAAGCCAGATTCTTATTAATTTTATTTTGATAATTTGCTTATAAAAAGAAACCAGTAGTTTAGACCATTAAACATAATTTTGTTTCCCGATCATAAACGATGCAAACAGTAGTTATTTATTTACTTATTTAGTTTCATTGGTAAACAGAAATTGAGAAAACCAAAATTCTAGCATTAGCATTTTCTTCAAACTAAAATCTAGAAAACACTTTGAAAGAAACATGACTATGATTGAATACTTCTTTTCTTATTCAGAACTAACGAAACCAGACTTTACTTTTAAAAATTGGATTTTATCTCGAGAAGATAGCTGAACAAAAATCTTATTTGATACAAACTGATAAAAATTAGGAATAAACTTTTATATAAGAAGTACTAAGTAACAATGAAGCATTGAACTGAGAAAATAACATCAAAACTATTTATTACCACAAAACATGTACTATGTATGTCGATTTTATCACCCGAATTTAGAAGATTGAAAGGAAGCACGTATTTCTACTACACTGCATTTGGACTAAGAGCTTAGTACTTGTCTGTGGGTAGACCTGGATTTGTCTTAATGTTTAAACGTATTGTTTAAATTTTGTTAATCTTTGTTACAACGTTTAACGTTTTTTTTAGTTTCAGTGAAATCTCAATGAAGAATGAAATCATTCTTCGATGAAGTCAAAGTTAGATATGGTATGGGGACGGGACAATGCTAGTTTGTATGTATGTATTACCATATATGACTATTATTATTGTTATTATTATTGTTATTATTATAATCATTATTATTATAATTATTATTATCATCATCATCATTATCTTTATGTATAAAATTCTTTTGTACTTAATTCTTTAGAACACCTTCTAAACGGCTGGACTGATTTCGATGAAATTTTGTGCATGTAATTAAGTTGATTCGACAATGGTTTAGATTCGCAATTTCATCCAATAGAAAATGTTATTTTTTATATTGAAAATCCAGAATTGTGGGCTTATTTAGATTATTATAATGCCTCTTGAAACATTTCCCTTCCAACGGATCTGTGGTACAGTGGTCAGTGCAATTTGTTTCAGTAAGAGAATTCCCAGGATCGAATATCAGTACAGGCATTGTGGAATTTTTAATGTAATCTAATTAGGTTTGTGAGGACTGTACGCGTGGTAGCATCAAGTATTTTTAAGTAATTGTTTTCCTTACTTTTCCATCAAAACTGTCCATTAGGGTGCTGGGCTTCGGAACCGGAGTTCGTGGGTTCGAATCCCACTAAGGCATGGATGTTCGTAGCCGTTCGGAATCGGCTTTAAGCAGTTGGTCCCAGTCTCATTAGTCCTCGTGTTGCAAAAAGTAGACCGTAGAACTCCAAAACCAAAACCAAAACCAAACCAAAACTGTCCAATTAATAATTTATTTAAAAATATTTTACAATATTTTTTATTTAGAGTGTTAAAACAAAACAACGTCTATCGGGTCGTCTAGTTATATATAACTGTTCTAATTGTATATTTCATTAATATTTAGTAAGATAAAAAATTTGTATTAATCCCTATTCCTAATGTAGTTTTTAAAAATACAGAATTATATACGTGGTTTATTTATTAGTGAAAAATACAAATAAACTAACTTTTTATATTTGTCATCTGTAAACATACATGTTAATATACATTTTTTAAAACTAAGTACAGCGGATAAACATGTTTTTCTCAAATGACTATTCATAATCAAAAGTTTATTTACCTTAGCTATAAGCAAGCATATTTATGACAGAAAATAAATATTTCGCATTATTTCTACGGAATAAATAGATGCCAAAAAATATTTACAATATTAAAGATTTTCTTTTTCATCTTTTTGCAGATTACAGGAAAACTATACTACTAAAAATTAAAATAGTAATTTTGGGCAAATTAAAAGCAAAAATTTCTAACGGATGCTTGAAATTTCCATATATAAAATAAATTACTATTTTTTATTGTAATTAATGATGTTTATTTTACAACAGAAAGTAATTATTGTTCAGAAAATAACATACATTTCCTATAAACGAAGGAATATAAGAGAATAATAAATGTAATTAAATAGTTAGTGAATTATAAGCTTGTTTGTATACATTAATAGAGTTTACGAATATAAAAACTAATAACACGTTAATTGATAATAACAATGATTTAAAATACACAGCCACTGACATAATAATTGAAAAATATATGGCAAACATAGCAATTAAAAGAGAAACAATTATTAAGTGTTTTGTTTTACTTCAGTAACAAAGAAACAATCTGAAGTACATTAATTTTAAACAATTTATGAATTATGTTATTTTACAATGATTAAGAAATTATATTAACACTAAACATACCATATAACGGGTCAAATGACCCATAAGGTTTATGTAAAAAATGCGATGGGAAATGAATTAAAAATTCTTATTCTTTGTGTTTGCAATACATAAAAATTGACAATATACAATTTTGTTAAATTATAATAAAGCTTATTTGTCTATTCCCTTCCAATTTTCATATTTCATACATTTATAATCAGAAAAATAAAGTCCGGTCATTTGACCCGCTATGGTAGAAATAGGTATGTATTATGTGTTGGTATGTTTAGTGTTAATTACTGGAAAATTTTTATAGGTATGTTATTTTTTAGTGTATTGTGTAAAACAAAAATTGAAATCAATCATATTTTTCCGTTTTACTGCTTTTAAATAGATTTGATTGTTTAGGCCAATAAACACTTTATAATTAGATATATAATTAGACTGAATAGAAATTAACACTTTTTCCCTTTTTGGGTCTCGAATATAATGAATTAATTTGTCATCTAATTTTCAAATCTATTTTTGTTCTCTTGGGATAATAGTCACAGCATTTTATAGAATTCAAATGTTAAAAGAGATAAATGCTATACCTAAAGTGCACACACACAAACACATATACATATACATGTATACATACATACATACACACACACACACACACATATATATATATATATATATATATATATATACATATATACGTATATATACATTTATACATATATATACATTTATATACATATATATATATACATATATATACATATATATACATATATATATATATACATACATATATATACATATATACATATATACATATATATATATATATATATATATATATATATATATATATACATATATATATATATATACATATATATATATATATATATATATATATATATATATATATATATATATATATATATATATATATATATATATATATATATATATATATATATATATATTATACCTAAATACCTAATCAGCTAAGATAAAATCATAAAGTTCAAATAAATTTTAAGCTTTATTCTAATAAGCTAATCTCTATAATCTTATGTTCCCTCTTTTATAGGCAATGTGTGTTATTTTCTGAGCAATAATTATTTTCTTTTGTAAAAGAAACATCATTAATTAATTTAAAAAATTGTAAACATTTGTTTTACATATGGAAATTTCAAGCGTTCGTTAAAAATTGGTTCTTTTAATTTGTCCGAAATTACTATTTTAACTTTTAGTAGTATAAGGTTCCTGTAATCTGAAAAATGATGAAAAAGAAAATCTTTAGCATTGAAAATATTCTTTGGCATAGCTACCTAAATACCTAATCAGCTTACTAGTAATTTGGTAAGATGCAGTCTGGCCACATTGAAGAGAACAGCACAAGTCTAGTTATAACTTTATTTTAGAGATGCTAAAACTGACATCTTTATTAGTCAACGACAGACCAAAGAAAGATACAAAAATCACTCTGCTCGAACAGAGGTGAATCCAAGTGCGAAGACAGAAAGAATTTTTCCAAAGGACAAGAAATTTAGTCAGCGAATTAAACTGTGAAGATCAGGAAAGTCGAGGAACTATTTTCTGGCGACAGGTGTAAAACGTGTTGAATAGGCTGAATATTTACATCTATTCGAAAGAAAGCTTTGTGAATTGGATCGAAGGAATTTTAAATTTAGGGCATTCCTTTGATTAAGTCATTTAGAGTCTGGGAAAAAGATTTTAAGGACTTAGAATGGGAGAGAGGAGGTTTTTAAGGAAATATTAAAGTTAAATAAATTTGATATATTGCAGACATAAACACACACACACACACACACACACATATATATATATATATGTAATATGAAATGAGGTTTTTTTGCCTCATGTTGAATAGGAAATTACGAGTGGACATTTTCGCCCTGCAGTCTTGCTGAGTGGTATAAAAGAGAAGACCAATGAAACGAAAACACTCGAAATCAAACTATCGTAGTTCATTCATATTGTCAACTCAATTATCAAACGAACAAACTCTTGAAACTGTCGGAAAGGAAAATTGATACGTTTCTTTGATAGAGAAAAGAAAACCTTTACATTCTCAAGAGTAAAGTCTTAAACTAGGTTCCCAAACAAATGAATGAAATAAAGGAAAAATGCTATTTTTTATTATGATAAAGACTACTAACAAAAAACGAGAAGTATCATTTGAATAAAGATACATTTTTAAAAAGTTGCAAAGAATATAATTAAGAGCGGGCTGTATTAAAAATGTAACTAATACGTGACACTTTCGGCTTATTTAACAACCTATAATGCATTAAATAGAGAAATATGTCATTAATATAAGTACATACTCCGAAATTGCATATAAGTTTAGAGTCTGAATAAATATTATTCTTATCACATGTACTGCAAAAGTTGTTATCACATTAGAGCATTTGAAACGTTTGGGTGAGTTCAAATCAACGCTTTCAGCGTTTTCCTACATAAAATCTAATCACGTTTTGAATGTTTAATGCGGAATAGGGAAAGATTCGGTCTTTTTAGTGAACTTTAAATGTTTTCCTATTTAATACATATCATTCTGATACGTGCACAGAATACAGAATCACTTTTTAGAATGATGACTTTTTGAAAAATAGCTGAGATTTATGGTTCACATTATACTAATGGTTAAAGATTTTGCTACAAAAAGATTGATAAAGAAGTGAAAAGATAAAGAAAAACGTTTAGTCGAAACATTGAATTATTTTATATGTATGCAAATCTTTAGTCGACGTTTATTTATATAATTAGTTTTAAATATTCAAGTTGATTATGAAACACTTAACTATTTTGATAATTAAACTGTCATAATTGTTTATATTTATTTAATTATTAAATTATTAATTAATTCACTCATTTAATTATTATTTTTGTTATAAAATTTCCTTCTGAGCATTAAATTGTAAGCATATTTCTAATTACATTTATATTATTTAGTAATTAAATATTAGTATTTTATTCTAATATAATTTTTTAATAAAACAATATGATTTTATATGTTTAAACCCCTCTATGCACAATCGATATGTATTCATTTTTTTGCGTTGTGTATATTATTTTTACACGTAAAGTAAAATGTGCATTACATTATATACAAAGTTGAAAAAGAATTATGTTACATCCTCTTCATAGCATAATAGGATTTAGTTTGGGTGCTGCGGTCTACTTTTTGGAACACGAGGGATGAGACCGGGATCTACAGCTTAAAGCTGATTCCGAATGGCTACGAACATCCATGCCACTGTGGGATTCGAACCCACGAAGTCCGGTACCGGAGGGCAGCACCCTAACCAGTCTGCCATCGTTCGGCTCATAGCATAATAGGAGAACTTTGAACACATAACTTCTTAAATAATTTGTATTTAAAAAAACCATGAATATGCTCCTACACAAACACTTCAGCTTTAAAATAAAAGATATAGTAAATTCTAGAAGGAAAATAATTCTCGTGGAACGACGTCCACTCATTTAAACTAAGCACAACAAAAAATAGATTTGTGGATTTCATACTAGATATTTATGGTGTAATTTTTTTTATTTTATGAGAAATAAGACTATGACTCTCACTGACTTCCTTAATACAAATCCCTACTCTAAGATCAGATTCTATTTATGGTGTAGTTTTTTTTTATAATTTGTGACAAACTAAGATCGTTACTTACACATCATACTATGTATTTATGGTGCAGTATTTTCTAATTTTATGAGAAATAACACTATGACTCTCACTGACTTCCTTAATACAAATCCCTACTCTAAGATCGGATTCTATTTATGGTGTAGTTTTTTTATAATTTGTGAGAAACCAAGATCGTTACTTACACATCATACTATGTATTTATGGTGCAGTTTTTTATTTTATTAAA
Organism: Pardosa pseudoannulata; assembly: GCA_032207245.1. Lineage (NCBI taxonomy): Eukaryota > Metazoa > Arthropoda > Arachnida > Araneae > Lycosidae > Pardosa > Pardosa pseudoannulata. The sequence continues at coordinate 129,716,805 of CM063511.1, forward strand.
AATAACACTATGACTCTCACTGACTACCTTAATACAAATCCCTAATCTAAGATCAGATTCTATTTATAGTGTAGTTATTTTTAAAATTTTTGAGAAACCAAGATCGTTACTTAAACATCCTGCTATGTATTTATGATGCAGATTTTTTATATAATATAAGAGAAATAAGGCTATGCCACACATCGATTTACGTCCTACACACCCCACTTCTAAAATAGCATTCTATTTATGGTGTAGGTTTTTTATAATTTGTACAATACAAGACTGGAACTGACACTCCATGCTATGAATTTCTGGAGTAATTTTTATAAATTATGAGAAATAAGACTATATCTTTCTTTGGTTCTTTCTTACTCAACCCTCTCTAAAATCACATTCTCTTCTTAAAATATTCTAATGATCTGACATAAAAGCGTAAATAATATAGCTCCAAATGAGCATGATTATTAAAGAGTAAACATATAAATTACAGTCAATTTTGTCACCTCTAAGGTCCTTTGTCTACTATAGCTTAGTAATTTACACATTATTAAGCTACATAGACTTCTAGAAATTTATTTACTTATTTATTTATTTTTTCAAACAACACCATAAGTATGATAACTTCTCTTAGTAATTTGTTGCAAAATTCCTTCTAAAATCACATTCTCTTCTTAAAATATTCTAAATGTGTAAGAGACTTGAGGTGAGTCAGATAAAAAAGTAAATACTATATCTTCAATTGGGTTTGATTATTAAAGAGTAAACGTAAAAATTACAGTCAATGTTGTCACATCTAAGGTCCTTTGTCTGCTATAGCTTAGCAATTTAGCACATTATTAAGCTATTTAGACATCTAGAAATTTATTTATTTATTTAAATAACAACACACCGTATGTTAAATTTTCTTAGTAATTTGTTACAAAATTCACTCTAAAATCACATTATCTTCTTAAAATGTTCTAAATGTGTCCTAGACTTAATGTCAGATCGACAAAAACGTAAATGATATAGCTTCAGTTGGTTTTGATTATTAAAGAGTAAATGTAAAAATTACAATCAATTTTATCGTATCTAAGGTCTTTTGTCTTTCATAGCTTAG
>CM063511.1:129731208-129753708 GCA_032207245.1 Pardosa pseudoannulata
TTATAATTCCATGGGAGAGTTATCGTTTATCGTTTTTTTAGCAAACTACATTGGTTCGGGATAGAAACTACAATTCAAGATGAAATAAGTTTTGAATATCACAAAACTTTTGTGTATATCGAAACATATCTTTGTGTGTATAGTTTTTTTTGTGTATATAGAAACTATCGTAACTCAAAATAGACACAGTTTCAATATTAACCTGCTTTTTTTTAGGAGGTTATGAAACCCCTTATAAATTCTACTCAGTAAAAGTTTTATTACGTGAATTTAAGAAAATGACTTTGCATGTAAAATAAAATAATTTTGACTTAATTAAACTAAATGTAGTAGCCGAACGATGGCCGATTGGTTTAGGGTGCTGGCCTTCGGTACCAAATAGTTCGTGGGTTTCGAATCCCACAGTGGCATGGATGTTCGTAGCCGTTCGTTGAATCGGCTTTAAGCTGTAGGTCCCGTCTCATTGCCCTCGTGTTGCAAAAAGTAGACGTTTGCACTCCAAAACAAACCAAAACAAACTTAAAACTAAATGTAGAAAATTAATGTTTATTCAATTAAACTGACGACTATTTAAAACACATTAATATAATAATAATCTTTTATAAATAAAGAATTAAAATTTAATGATAGAAGTTATCCAGTATTTACTAATGATTCCTTTTACTTTTATGTCATTATTTTAAAGAATTTTTACATGAGAATAAATTTATAAATGACTCGTCTCGTAAATTTATCGAATCTCTTTTATGTCTGATTTATTTCATTTCCGTAAATGAACTATTTTGAGAGTAGTTATATCATGTTTTAAAGTCTAGTATTTTAAAATTTTTTACGCTTTATTTTTAACATTGCCGCTTTTATCACTCCAATTTTAACACAAACTTCTGTTGTAAAATTTAACAATATATATATTGTTACAAAGTATAGATTTTTCGTAGACTTATAATTTCACTCTAAAGTTATTGTTTATCGTTTTTAACAAATTCATTAATCCGGGAAAGAAACTACAATATAAGATGAGATAAGTCTTGAATATCACACAAATCTCTCTATGATTTTTTTTGTGTATTTAGAAACATATCGTAGCTCAAAATAGCCGCAATTTCAATATGACCTGCTTATTTTAGGAGGTTACAAACTTCTTATCAATTCTACTCGTTAAAGCATTATCTTGAATTAAAGAAAATGACCTTGCATGTAAAATAAATAATTTTGACTTAATTAAACTAAATGTAGAAAATTAATGTTTATTCAGTTAAATTGATGACTATTTAAAACAAAATATAAGATTAATCTCCATAAATAAAGAATTAAAAATCAATGATAGAAGTTACCCAATTCACTGCTGTGAATGTTTGAAAAACGGAGTCGGGAGTAAAATTTCTTCTGATTATTGGAGGAATTTTTACTTAAACCCGAAGGGTAGGATTTCAAAATTCTTTCTGCCAGAGGCAATAAAAAGGAGATAATTTTATGATTTATTTAGATGTATCTAAATTTTAATATTATAATTATGTGTTTTAGACTCTTTGTCAAGGTGCTTTGTTTACGTGCATGAATTAATAAATTAGTATTTTTTAAGTAATGTAATCATTTATATTTTATTCCTTTTGTAAAAATGCGTATTTATTGGATTGTAAATTATTTTAATTTCTTATACTTCTGCATAAGATTTTTGCAACTTCTGTCTTATGAATCTCAATGAAAATATGTAGGTCCTACTTCTGATGCTATGACATTTTTTGATATGCATTATTTCACTTTAAAAATATACCGTATTTTGAAAAAAATACAGCGAACAACCTAAATATTGGAGTTATCCCCATGATTAAATTGGATAAACAATATTTTATTAACTTTCAAAAGTTCTATATTAAATATCTAAACTGAATTTTTATTTTTTATTTATAAACTAGCATATAGCCCGTCCTATGACGGGATCAGTAAAATTTTTAATTTTTGAGAATTGTAAAGTACCCTATGAGGCACGTGAAAAAATGGTTTGTTTTTTGGCTGAGAATTATCTGGTACACCCTCAATAATTTGTTTATCTTCATGCTCCTCTAAAATCTCTCAATACTGTGAATAAAGTTTAGAATCAAGTTGAATTCATTTAGAAAGATAATTCAAAATTTTCTTAGCTACACCGAAATTAAGATCTTCCCAATTTTTTTTGCTACTGTTATTAATGGAAGTAAAGGAATGAAGCTATCATTTCCACTACATGTTGGAGGTAGATAGAATATGTTGTTAATACCGGTGATAAATTTTTCTTTGCAACAAAAATAATCAATAATTAAATTTATAATTATCACATATGTACCTAATGTTTTATTTGAGCCAAATATAAAAGAAAATTATCTACGTAATATCTAGGTTCAGTTATTAAACGTATTAAAATAATGCAGACGATGTTGAAATAATTTAAAATAAGAAATGATTACATCAGATGGCTAAAGGAATGAAGTTATAATGCTTGAAGAAAAATGTTTTTTTACCTAATAATTATGTAACAAATTGATAAATTTAATCACCTGCTCTTAACCGAGGAAAGTAGGGCTTAAAATAATGGCATTAAATGCTAGAAAAAATGGAAAAGGGGTGGAATTCGAAGGTTTTTGAAATCGCTTTTAATTTTATTATCCCTAACTCATCAAAAATCTAATATGAATGCCTCTATCTATTCCAGTTTCAACCGCTTCATAAATTCGAGGACAGACGGACAGATAACTTAGGCTATTATTATAGTGGAGATTTCGGTAAAATTACTAGTTAAGTAAACTGGATTTTTTATTTTGTGAATCTCACTACACAATTTATCCCAAATATATCAGAGCAATAATTTTAGGCTTGTGTTGCTTTAGTAAATGCTAATGTTGAGCTTTAAAAGATTGTTAATATCAGACCAACTTTTTTCTGTATATCTACGATTTGTAAGGTTATCTAAAAACTATTATATCATCCAAAATAAAAACTAATCCAGTATATTCATTTTAAACTTCTCATTAAAAATAGAAAATAGAAAAATAATTATTTGTTAGAAATTTTCATTTACCAATGGTATATTTAAATTAAAACTGATACTATATCGAATGAATGGAATGATTACAAAATTTTTATATGCGTAAAATTTATAAACATATATAGTTCATAAGTAACTCATTGTTATTAAAAACACACAAAGGGGACTTTCTCTGGAAGTTGCGAGTCAGTTTGCACTTTTATTGTGACGTCACTTTGACATCACTTGGATCGTTTGCTCGCATAACGTAGCAAGATTGACGTCAAAGTAACATCACAACGAATGTTCGAATCGACTCGTAAAGTCTAGAGTCAGTCTATTAAAAGACATTTTAGCCTATTATTGGGTATTTTATGGTGAGTTCTTTTAACACATTGTATGCGGGACACATACTAGTACGTTTTCTGATGATTGATACTTGATCGCGGATCACGAATTGTACAAAATTGTTTGTGGGTACAAAAATAACGGCATATACAGGAAAACGAAGCCGAATGTTCTTGTCTACTACATAGATTCTGGAAAAATTTAGACAAATAAAAACTACTTTTTACATCAGTCGATGCGGAACCACAGAATGGGAAGGTTGATTAAAAAATCAATTTAGATTTAAAATTAACTTTTTATTTACCCTTGCGAAAATATTATATATATGTATATATATATATATATATATATATATATATATATATATATATATATATATATATATATATATATATTAATATTTGCATATATATTTGTGTATTCGTCTATTTCTATATTTGTTTATATATTTTAATATAAAATAAGAAAAGTTTGTTAAAAGATTAAATAATTTTCTATCTATGGAGATTTAACTGAATAACTAAATTTAAGTGCAAAACTCCCGTTCCCGGTACAATTCCGCTGCGAAATGTACCTGCACACAATGTGTTAATAATTTAGCTAAGAACTCCATTCGCATTGAGAGAATAGAGCAGCAAATTTACTAATTATGAGTACGCATTTAAGAGATAAAAAAAATCGGCATATCCTTTAATTATTCTTTCAAACTGCTTTATCCAAAGTATTGAATAATATCTTGGGTTTCGGGCGTACTCCTAAAAACCCACAATACACTATGTACAAATAGAAAAATATATGTAAGATTAATTACTGAGAAATATGATTTCCGCTCAGTAAAATAGAAACTGTTCTTATTATCGGATTGTAGAGTTGCTTTTGACGTACGATCTTTTGTCCAGGAGAAGTGTTTTGCTTTTCATACTTGACTCTAATTGCCTTTCCATTTATTAACTAAATGTCATAACAACGGCAATTTTCCTACATATACTTAATTTGTTAATGCGCCGAGTTTCAGTTTGATCTATGTCATTTTCATCTTTGATTAATGAAAATTACGCAATGTTATAAACAAAAGTGTTATCTGCTATAAAATAAATGAAAAGTAGTAAGAAAAAATTTTTTCTAAAATCACCTTGTATGGAATTTAAAAGAATATTCTAGACTTTAAAATCTTCATTATAACAGCTTTTATTTCATTCATTATAAAATAAAACGTGTAGATTGTTTAAAAATGGTTTTCCGGAAAATTTTATAATGATTCTCTAACTTTTAGAAATTTTTAAGTTTTTATAATTACAAGTAGTACAATTATATAACATCAAAATGTACACCAAAAAGAGAAAATTCCCTAACTTGCCATATAATGTTTAAACTATTTATATTAACCCATATTGGACCTCTGTAGTATAAATAGGACAGCAAATAAAATTCCATTGTAATAATAAAGTTATAAATATTTTCTGAGTGGATTTTATTTTAGCACCTTTAAAATAGACACACTCTAGCATAGTAACAAAAAAAAACTGAGAAATCAAATTATGTTGTATTGTAAATTTTTCGCAACACCTTAAAATTGCCATTTTTTAATCTTTAATTTTATATTTATTAATTTTTTTCAAATATTATGGAGGTTACTTGTAGTTTAAAAACAGAGCTAATAATACAGCTGAAAGTTATTTTTAAAAGTATATTTTACACGTGTATTTTGTAAGTATAAAAAAGGTGCCCTAAATTAAAATGACGGTTCAATACCCATTATTATCACACGATTTCGATATTGCATTGATAGCGCAATTATTTTCTTATCTTCAAATGAAAACCAGTTCAAACACCTGTTCACACACTTGGACACAACAAGGGGTAAATAGATGTCTATTTCATTCAGAAAAACTGAAGATTGCAATATAAATTTACTCTCTTACTGACAGTTCAATAACTGCGAGAGAAAACCAACCACAGTATGCTTAAAATGTAATGTTGGACTTTGTTTTGACTGTTTCCCCAAATTTCATCTATGATCAGCCTACTGCATTGTAAGTGATATTTGTTAAGTTTTAGTAGTGTATTGGACCGTTGTCCTATTTATAGGACAGCCAATTACATAAAAAATTAAAAATATTTTTTCAAAATTTTGGTTTTATATACTTAGTTACACCATATTAATGATATGGATTAAGTTTTAATAACTTACAGAAATATTTAGTTGGTGTGGTACAATATGGGTTAAAAATAAAATGTAATATCATATCGAAGAAAATATTTTTATTCTGTAAATGGTAAATACTAATACTTAAAACTTAAAAAAAGAAGTTATTAAAAAATTATTGTCTACGAAGATACTTTATAACCATACTCTAATTAGATGGTATTAATAAAATTGAGGTTTAGAGAATAAAACAGGTTATTAGCTTCTATTTTTTTTTCAAAAAACATATTCTAATTCACAACCATTACAGGTCATTTTGCGTGTAAGTGTATAAAATTTTTTTTTGGATGTGTATATTTTATATTTTTTACTACTGTACAAAACTAAACAATTTCTTTTAAGTAAATTAAAGGTATGCTGAATATTTATTCTAATCAGAGTAGAATATTTTTATTTTGAATAAAATAATATACTGTTATAAAAAAGGAAGTTTTCTTCTAATATTACTGAACAGATTTCAGCTTGAAAGGTTCTATGTCTCCTTAACAATCAAATTTATTTTTACAAAAGAAGAGAAGAAAATTTTATCCTACACCATATGAATGTGAATTGTTTTTTTTTTTTTTACTTTCTGTCCATATTTTATTTATTTTTAAAAATTATTTATTCACATTACAAAGCTAAGTAAATTTTTAAAAATCAAAATACTTATTAACTGTCCAAAAATGTTTATTTTAACAGAGTAGAATTAATTTATTATTAAATCAAAAATATAATTTTATAATGAATAAAACTTTTTCCTTATAACAGTCACAGAATTTCAATGGTTCACTGCAATGGTACACCGTTTCCCTAATGATGAAATTTATTGTTCTAGAAGAGAAGATAATTTAAACGTACATCCTATTGTTATGAACTTAAAAGCTAGGTTCGAGAATTGAATGGACTTTAAAGACTACAGCACAAAAACAATCATTTATTAGCAATCAGTTGGAAAATACAACACACCGTGCGTACTCAGTAAACCGAGAAATCCACTTAACGACTCTCTCGTTTTGGGACTCAGCCTGCCTTATATAGGCCCGAAGAAACTGCTGGAATATTCCAGAAACCGGAACCGGAAGTTGTCACGTATCGCCACACTTGGCAACATTTGGCGACACTTGGCGATATTTGGCGACGAACTTGGAGACAAAAATAAGTTGCCAAAACTGTCGCCAACTGTCGCCAAAAGTAAATCGCCAATTTGGCGAGATACCCATAGAGTCCCATGTTAAATTTAAGGTATACTAACAAATTCGTAACAATTCGTACATTTGTAATTTGTTTCCCTAATGATGAAATTTATTGTTCTAGAAGAGAAGATAATTTAAACATACACCATATAAATGTTTCTTGTTGTTTTATTTTTCCTTGGTGTGTATATTTTGAATATTATAATAAAAATATAACTTCATATTACAAAACTATGTCATTTTTAAAAAGTCTAACACTTTTTAAGAATTTGGGAAGAATGTTTTTCTAAAATGAGCAAAAATTTCAATTTAATATTGAATTTAAAAGAGGATTTTATAATAAATAAATATTTATTCTATTAATAGTAATGAAATACAATAATCGAATTTATTTTTCAAGTTGATAATAAAATTTAGATCTCCACCATAGTAAGGTGTATACCTTGTAAATATTAATATGCAAGACTAAATATGTGTATTTTCAATCTGATTTGAAACCAAGCAATTACTGTAGTCTCACAAACAATGATACCATTTCCCTTTTCGTGTAATGTTAATGTATACGCTAGAAGAGTTTTCTTGTTTAAAAAGCAGTTGTTACAAATGGGAATGACTATAATCAGTGCATTGTGTGTTACATAAAACCCAGGTGTCATTCATCTAGAAGTTTTGGCAGACAATTATGAAAACAAACCTACGATGAGTAATGTAGTTGCAATGGGAATTCTTTAACTTGTCTCTAACATGTTGAACAAAGAACTCTTTTAGGAGGAAAATAAACTAAATTTTAGGCAAAATATTCGGCAAGAAATAGCTTTGACGATGTTTTAATATGTTTTTTAGTTCTCTACCTCATAAACCTTAAGAAGTAAGAATGCAGTCTAATCACTATTCATATCTCCATTACATTTTAATTATTTAAAAAGTTAATGAAAAGTTCCTTGTTTTCTATCTTTATAATTGAAAACTGATTTATATAGAAAAATATAACGTTAACCGAATGTTGAGATATTCATTCCATTTGAATATGTGCCATTGACATTTAATTAGTTTTTATAGAAAATATTAAAATTACAATATTAGAATGATTGTATTTATAGAAGATGAACATAAAATAAGTATTACTTGCCCTTCATAGAAATAAAAGACCTAAAACATTTGCATTTAAATATAAAAACTATTAAATATAGGTATAATTGCAACTTGTATCACTAAAATGCAGTGATTGTTCATCATTTCAAAGAATTTATATACGAGGGTTAAGACTTGAATAGTGGCAACTATTTATTTACATGAAATACATAATTGATTCATGTCACCATGTTTTATAGTCCTTCAGTATAATCTCCAGCATTTTAAATTTCTATCGATCTAGAAGTCGCAGTACACCAGTAGCAGCGCCTGTTCTATTAATAGTTTGAACGGACCTGTCTATTGACACAAAAATCTCTGGAACAGTTCTGAAACGAATACCATGAAGGGGTTCTTTCATATTACGAATTAAGAAAACCTCACAAGGGCTTAGACTTGGAGAGTAAGTTGGATGGTAAAGCCCTAGATGACCCTGTTGTAAGACCTCTGGAACATTAAATTTTTATCCAACTTAGTTGTTCTTGTTTTGAAAACGTCCTGACAACACTTTAGACAGCAAGCTAATACCAGGATCAATTCTTCGCTTCATTCCACATGCTCATGACTTAGGAAGGACGATTCAGGTAGGTATGTAGCAAGTAGGCTTGTAGCTCACGTGAGGTATACGCGATATTCTTTGGTTTTGTTACGTAGCGTTTTTACACAATTGTTGCCACTATTAAAGTTCCAACCCTCGTATTTCCTTAAATTCTACTTAAAATTATCTATATTCATAAGAAGAAATATGAAATGTACGTAATCAGGTAGCTGTAAAAAACAATTGTTTGATATTTAATACTTTACAAACACTTTGTTGATTCAAATAAATATTTGACAGATCGAGGCGAGTAAGAGCTAGTGTTAAATGAATTTGCAGTTATAGTAAGTCAAGATATGCGCATCATCTGTCAAGTTCATATTTATTTAAAACTTTAAAGTGTCTCTTCCCAGATTTCCTGCTCTTTAGTTTGTGTTCACAATATCATAAACTATTAAAAAAGCATTGGAAATTATGTGCAGTTTTATATATATATATATATATATATATCTCAAATTAAACAATTATTTTATATAATTTAATTTTATTGTATGCATACATACATACACACATATATATATAAGACATATATATATATATATATATATATATATATATATATATATATATATATATATATATATATATATATATATATATATATATATATATATATATATATATATATATATATATATATATATATACATACATACATATAATTATAAATATAAAAGTATTAACTAATAAAACACAAGGCCTACGGAATACAATACCAGATTAAAAAATAAAAATTAGGAATGATGTTGCCAATGAACGTTTATACAGTTTATACAGTTATACAGTTTATACAGTTAAAATATGTTTATACAGTTAAAATTCAAACATGATTTTAAACATAATTTATGGATTTTAAATGATATATGCAGTACAGATACAGTTTTACCAATTATATTTGGTTAAAATTTGTATTGTAAATGTAAAACATTTTCTGTTATTTTGAGCGCACCACTCACCTTTTTTATATTAAAATATTAAAAGACGTTTTTATGAAATTTATGTTTAAATAAATATTCGCATCTACAGGACAGCTACAGAATATAGGATATTACAGAAATGATCGCCATATCTCTAAGAAGCTATGCAATTTTCTAAAACAAAGAACTTTCACAAAATAATGTAGTGTCGGATATCAAATTTCAAAGGAGGATGAAGGTTTAAGAAGGTGGTTGCTCTGCCTTTAGCAGAATTTTTCTTTCAGAGGTTTTTTTTAGTTTTAAATGCAGCATTATATATCGAATATGGAAATATTCAAATATTCGAATGCGGGGAGAGAGGCAGGCATGTGATTTATGCATGGGAGTACAAACTGCATTGTTACAAAATCGTTTAAACTTTAGTAGGAATGATTTCCAAAGAGATAACTACCCAATCACACTTTTCTCTTCTTATTTTTGTTTGAAATACAATTTCTGTTGAATTTTATCCAAATGTTTCAATGATTTCATTTTCTGAACCAAAATGTAACAACTCTGCCTTTTCTAAATGACTATTTTTTGATAAATTAAGAGTTTTTTTATGGACAAATTCTAATAATATTAGTTAATAAGGGAATATTTCAATATCAATTAAAAGTACTTAAAATCTTTTAGTTCATAAAGGAGAATATTGTATAACATATTGTATAAATATTATTATAACTAATACTATATAAATATTATTGAAATGTGTTCATTAGAATTTGTTACAAGTGGTTTGTCATTATAGAAATGTTTACAAGTGTTTTATCCTAAGTTGCATACATTTTAAAATTTAGTGTAATTTTCACTATAATTTTATAGTTTTATTAAAGTTTAAAAAAGTGGATCAAAGGAAATTGCATATCGTAAAGTTAATGTTGTAAGCTTCAAATCGCAAATAGGTTATATAAACTCTTCTTATTGTTCTGTATTTTTTAATTTGAAGTATTCTATTTTTACAGTTTGATAATTCATGTGCCATGGAAGTTAATTTTAGTATATCAAGTAGGTGCTATGTCTCTGAAATCTGTGTTAGAGTGTAAGAATTCTACAATTCAGACTCTAATGAATACAGTTGAATGATACACTCCTGAAAGTCTGAGAACCAACATAAAGATTCTTCATTGTACAAAATTTACGACTACATTTACAACCATACAAGTTGATACTTTATCTGAGTAAAGAGCTTTAAAATGGTAACAATCTGCAGTGATAATATTCTACTTACTGTTGAATAACAGGAAGTTATTTGTAATAATTAACGATTTATGCATTTTCGTCGAAGTTAAGCTTAAATAGTTTTTTTTTTCATTTATAATGCTGATTCATCTGTATATTTTCTATTAGAATATATGAGTGAATATAATTTTACATATTTATATGCTACATTTAACATTATTGCATATCTTTTATAGCACATTTGGATTCAATGTCAAAAGACCAATTAATTTTTATTCGTTAAATATCAAGGATTTTAAATAAGTATGTACCATTATTGTAAGTATGTCAATAAAAAACGATTTTTTAACCATATTTTATTACCCATATCAAAGTTTTAAGTTAAAGAAATTCTATTTTGAGATTTCTTCATCAAGAGCTGTCTTGTGCAAAATTATTTTAACTATTAAAGATATTTCCTCTGAATAAAAAAAGGAGGCTTTAAAATCTTTGATGGATTTCCGCAAGAAGATATACATTCTCTACATTATTACAAAACTTTGCTTCGTTCTAATTCTCGTATAGTATTTCTTTTATTCTCCATTGCTTGTATATTTATATTTCTACCTATAATTTTCGTTTGTATTTATCAGAAATATAAAATTTTTTAATTGTTTAAACTAAGCAATTTCAATTTATAGTATTGTCATAAAATTAGAATTTATAAAGTTACGCATGCCATCTGTATGTCGTTTTTTTAAAGGACTGTCTTGCAATCTTTGCTTGACTAAACAAAACATCGGATGGAACTGAGGTTGTATTTGAAATACGTGCAAATGTTTTAAACAAAAGGCTTTCCGGATATGATAATTGACGAAGTTGAAAAATGAATTTTTGCGTCTTTGAAATTCTTATAAATAAATTATAGTTTGTATTTTTTTTGAAAGAATCAAACATTTTTCAAAAAGCTTAAAAGGCATTTTCTTGGCTTGAATATCACTACAGATTTTATCTAAATTTACGAAAATGCTTTAATATTAAGTTCGTGAGACGTAGTTTTATTTAAAACGAATTTCTAATTTCTCACTTTGAAACATTTAATTACATTTATTATTGGCTTTATTTTATACAGATATATGTAAAAATAATTCATTATAGCAAAAATTGAAAAAACGGTTATTAAATTCTTAAGCAAATATTGATGCAACTTAAAAGAAGTTTTGATACATTGGTCCATTTCTCACTGTATAATAAAGCATTCTTTTCAGTTTCAAATAAAGCCCACGATGTTTAAAGAAACTAGGCGTCGGTCTTAAATGATAGCAGTAATTAATAAAACCCCCAAAAAGAAATACTTCGAAAATTACGCTAGATTTAACAAATATACTTAGGACATTTAACTGTAACCTTATCCCACAAATGATCTTTACGTTTCGCTCCATCTTTCGGTTTATCATACGTGAAGTAATGACCGCGGTAATCCTTCTTTCTCAATAATGAGTCTTACACCATTAAGAATATTTTACTCTCGAAACAACCTAACTGGAATGCGAGATATATGTGACCCTTGAAGAAAGGTCCCCCTTTGTTACGACGTTTAGTGCTAGGAAAACCAAAACATGAGGTAATTTGTGTCAAGAAGAAAAGGCGTATTTTATGCGACTATGGCTTTCATAACTGTTTCAAATTCTCGCCAAGATTTTTCACGGATAACGTATGGGAGTGGGCTTATTGGAGCATTATATTGTGCAGGATTTTTTTGTTGAGGTAGTAGAGAACAATTAAAACTTTTATGTTGAATAAACGAAAATAAATTGAAAGATACATTTTCTATACATTTGTTGTGTTTCAGGGTTGAAATAAATTTGTCCAAATTAGAATTCTTTTAATAGGAGGTCTTTAGTTTTGCCAGATAACACGTTTTTTACAGTTGATTAACACTAGAACACCATAAACTTTGCTACAGTTCATATTAATAACTACCTAATATTTAGGCTCAATTACATTTGGAAGATAAAGAGGAAAATAAGAGAAGTTGCGTAGATGCAATTAGAGTGACAAAATTATGTAGCAAAATTACCATTATGATTGCGATGTATCTAATTTTTTTGATCAGTCGATTAACGATTAAAACTTTGAAACATTGATTTAATTCCTGGAGATACAGAGGGGTTTACAGGTAGCGTTTAGCTTACATGTTTATATATACATACATACACTCGCATGCATATATAGATATACATAGATGTGTGTATGTACATTCATTGTAAAATACATATACAGTTAACCCATATTGGACCGCTGTCCTATGAACAGGACAGCAAATAAAATTCCATTTAATAATAAAGTTATAAATATTGATGGTTATAAATACTGAGTGGATTTTATTTTAACACCTTTAAAATAGACACACTTTAGCATAGTAACAAAAAAACTGAGAAATCAAATTATATTGTATTGTAAAATTTATTTTCACCAACCTCTTAAAAATTGTCCTTTTTTAATCTTTAATTTTATATTTATTATTACTACTATTTAAACATTGTGGAGGTTACTTTTAGTTTAAAAACAGAGCTAATAATGTAGCTGAAAGTTTTTGTTGAAAAACATATTTTACAAGTGTATTTTGTAAGTATAAAAAAGTGCCCTAAAATTAAGACGACGGTCCAATCCTGATTACTTTTCTATGAATTCGATATTGCATTGATAGCTCACACTCTTTTCTTATCTTTCAATGAAAACCAGTTCAAATACCTGTTCACACACCTGGACACAACAAGGGGTAAATAGATATCTATTCTATTCAGAAAACTGGAGATTTTTTTGCAAAATAAACTTACTCTTACTGCCAGTTCAATAACTGCAAGAGAAAACCTACAACAGTATGCTTAAAATGTAATGTTGGATTTTGTTTTGACTCTTTTCCCCAAATTTCCCCTATGAATCAGCCTAATGCAATGTAAGTGATATTTTGTTAAGTTTTAGTAGTGTAATGGACCGTTGTGCTATTTATAGGACAGCCAATTACATAAAAAATTAAAAATATTTTTTTCAAAACTTTGGTTTTATATACTTAGTTACAATATATAAATGATATGGATTAAGTTTTAATAATATACAGAAATATTTAGTTGGTGTGGTACAATATATGTTAAACAAAAAAATTACCTAATATATTGAACCACTTTAATCCCTGACAAATGATTTTAACAAATAATTAAGGCTATTATAAACAAGCCAAATATATGTATAAGAGAAAATAAAATATTTTATTAAGTCTATATATATATATAAAAATGAATTTGTGTGTGTCTGTCTGTCTGTCTGTCTGTACTCAATAGACTCAAAAACTATGCATCCAATCGCCGTGAAAATTTGGGAAATGTTTAGGTTTATCCCTGGGAAGGTTTTTGTAAATTTTCAACGTTCGAAATCCATTCCTTCCCCCTTTTTCGAGCATTTCATGTCATTATTCCAAGCATTATTTTCCCCGGTTAAACGCAAACGATTAAGTTTTTAATTTATCGCATCATATCTAAGGGAAAGAAGCAATATTTCTAGCAATGTGACGTCATCCCAAGTAATTGTTTTAAACGCAGTTTTCCACGGTTAAAAGCAGGAGATTAAAATGTTCAATTCATCACATAATAAATAGGAGAAAATGATATTTTTCTATCATTATGACGTCATTCATTTAAATATTTCATTTATTCATTTCTTATTTTATATTATTTAAAATCGTCTGCTTAGTATCAATTCGATTTGAACTGAAATTTGAGATATAAAGTGATTCACTTTCATTTCTATGTGACGCAAATTATAGCATTTTTATATGAGAACTAATTTTAAATTTAATTCTTGGTTCATTTTTATGTTACAATGAAATGCATATCAACAATATTCTAAGTACAAAAAGAACAAATTTCAGTGACTCTCATGGCCAAATAAAACCTATCATTTTATATAGTTATTTTCATATTCATATGGTTGTCGATATGAATGTGTGTTTCTGTTTCATACAAAACTATGTGGTTTGTCATAAATTTCCTTAATTTTGGAAAACATTTATTACTACCAACAAAATTAGCACTGTTGCTGTCAAAACCTGTGCTTCCTATTCTATCACGTAATATGGCAAGATCTGTTAACTTTGCTAATCAACGTACAGTAGTAATACAGTAATGCAATTTAGGGTTAAGCTTATATTTTACAGTAAAAAAAGTTTGAGCAAATTTAATATAAGACAAATTCGATTATAAAAACTGAATAATGTTATAATACGCTTATGATAGAAATATATAAACATGCCAATGACTCGAACTGAACTGTGACGAATTTAGAGAGTTGTTCACGAAAAATAAATCTTTGTTTAAAAGTAATATATTAAGTTCACCGTAGCGAAGCACGGGCAAACTTGCTAGTATAACTAATAAATAATGAAATAAATTTGTACAAATTGGAATTCTTTTAATAGGAAGTTTTTAGTTTTTATCAGATGACACGTTTTTTACAGTGGATACAACAACATCAAACACTTTGCTGCAGTTCATATTAATGACTACATCCTATTTAGGTTCAAGTACATTTGGAAAATTAAGAGGAAAATAAGAGATGTAATGTAGATGCAATTAGAGTGACAAAAGTATGTAGCAAAATTACCATTATCATTGTGATGTAGCTAATTTTTTCTTGTGTCGATTAAAAACCTTAACGATTATAACTTTGAAACATTGATTTAATACCTGGAGATATAGAGCGGTTTACAGGCAGCATTTAGCCTACATGCTTATATATACATACACACACATGC
This sequence comes from Pardosa pseudoannulata, assembly GCA_032207245.1. Taxonomy (NCBI): domain Eukaryota; kingdom Metazoa; phylum Arthropoda; class Arachnida; order Araneae; family Lycosidae; genus Pardosa; species Pardosa pseudoannulata. The sequence goes on from CM063511.1 coordinate 129,746,595, forward strand.
ATATATAGATATACATATGTGTGTATGTAATGCATTGTAAAATATATGTTGTTCAATATATTAGGTAATTTTTTTTTTGTTTAATACAGTTAAACAAAAAAAATTACCTAATATATTGAACAACTTTATTTCCTGACAAATGTTTGTAAACAAATAATTAAGGCTATTATAAGCAAGCCAACTATGTGTATATGAGAAAATAAAATATTTTATTAAGTATAATTAATAAATAATGAAATAAATTTGCCCAAATTGGAATTTTTTAATAGGAGGTTTTTAGTTTTGACAGATAACACGTTTTTTACAGTTGAATAACACTAGAACATCACAAACTTTGCTACAGTTCATATTTAGGACTACATAATATTTAGACATACATTTGGAAGATTAAAAGGAAAATAAGAGACGTAGATGCAGTTAAAGGGACAAAATTATGTAGAAAAATTACCGTTATCATTGTGATATAGCTAATTTTTCGATGTGTTGATTAAAAACCTTAACTTTTAAAAACTTAAATATTGATTTAATACCTGGAGATACAGAGGAGTTTACAGGCAGAATTAAAGCCTCCATGCTTATATATACATACATACACACATGCATATAAAGATATACATATGTGTGTGCATGTACATTCATTATAAAATACATATACAGTTTCACAAAAAAATTACTTAACATATTGAACCACTTGACACCCTGACAAATGTTGTGATAGAAATAATTACGGTTATAAAAAACAAGAAAGACAAATATATGTATATGAGAAAATAAAATATTTTGTTAAGTATAATTAACACTTCCGATAGAACAGAAGAATCCCACATGAATTTCACACTCGAATGTAAACATGCGATAGTTTCTGAAAGGTCTACCATATTAATTTTTTTAAATAACATTATGAAACATTTTGTACAAAAGATATTAATGAAAAATCAATATATATATATATATATATATATATATATATATATATATTTATTTATTTATATATATATGTATATATATATATATATATATATGTATGTATGTATGTATGTATAGTGTATATATATATATATATATATATATATATATATATATATATATATATATATATATATATATATATATATATATATATATATATATATATATATATATATATATATATATATATATATATATATATATATAGGCGTGTTTGTACTAATGTAGTATGCTACGAAGAAATGTCGCAGCTTTGGAAGAGAGGTGACCAAATATCACAGGAAAAATAGTATAGGTTTATTTAGCAAAAGTAGTTCGAGCAGTCTGCAACAAAAGTCACAAAATTATATTTTAAACTAATCGAGATGCAATGTATTTTGATCGAACAGCTTAAAATATATGTCTTCAGACGACCATATGCTTGTTAACTTATCGTACAGTCTGCACTGGAGCTCTATCTCTCCCAATATGAAGGAAATCTGTTTGCCTGTAAAACTGTTTTCACGGTTGCATGACTGACCTTGCTAAAAAACCGTCAGATGGTCGAGAATCGATGCCTTTTGGTGAACCGACCTAAAGTTTTTGGTAATATGTTCAGGTTTTTGGTATTTTTCATATATACAATGTAAAATATATATCCGTATATGTATTATAAAATTCCTTCCTTTCGAAATAAAATAGTCCAGCGTTTAATTTTTAAAGTTGTTTTTATGACTATTTTCTTATTTTAAGAAGAATATTAACTACAAATTAACACAAAATTTTGATTTAGAAAACAACAGAGTTCCATAATGAGGAATGAAGAAGAAATTTATAAGGAATCATTATTGAATTAAATAGGAAAACTCTCATAAGAATATGAAGAAGCTCATTCAATCTTCTCTGCTATACTTATGACATCTTACCAAAAGAACTGATAATCATCACTGAATGGTATTAGCTGCATTAGATTAATTTTATTCAAGATATTTTATACCATTTTACTCCTTTTATTCATTGATTTGAAGCTCACTTATTATTATTTTGATTCTCGTAAGGTTATTAGATTGTGAAGTGTTTTAAAACTGATTCGAAAAGACCACTTATAATATTGTAAAATGTGAGGTTCTATAAGAAGTCTCTTATCTTATTGTTACTATCCTAATCATTTGTTAATGATCTAGTTCAAATGTTTCTATTCATTATTGGAACAGTGCATTCTTTTCTACATAAAATAATAATAATAATAATAATGATAATTATAGTATCACCACTTTTAGAAAAAACTCACTTAATTCCGTTTTAGATAGTAACAGATGCAGTAATTATTAAATTTCGAAATAGTTAGATTTAAATTCAACATTTTAGAAAAACTGGCAATGCTTGCCTAGTAACTTATAATACTTCATAATAACATCCACATTTTAAAACTAACTTTATTGAAAATTATGGATATATAAATGCGTTACTCAAAGTTTTGTAAGAAAGTTCATCTCATTAGTAAATTTAGTGATAGTAATTTTTTAATGGATTTAAAATTATTTTTGTAGAAGGATGGTTATAGTTGTCTCGAGAGCTTGTAATTCTAATAGTGGGTCCTCATAATTAGGGAGGTGGGACCAATCAGATAACTTCCAGAGTTGTCACCTCGAGAGGTATAATTTAAAGTATAAAAGGGTATTTAGACTCAGCTAATGACCACGAAGGACTTTGCCCATTTTGAGTTTTGACCACATAACTCTCTAGTTAAAAGTTTAAAGCCTTATCCGTCTGACCTACCAAGTCTCAAGGAAAACCATTGGAAACTAAAAGGTAAAAAAATATTTGGATTTTAAGAATTATGTATATTTATTGAGTTATAAAACTCTATAGATATATTTTGAGCAACATAACAATGAAATATTATAAACTGAAAACATTTTACAAATATTTTCCATAGATTTTGAGTCGTAAAAGGAATAATTAATTAGGAAAATTGTGAGATTAATTATGTAATATTTATGCTGTAAATTTTATCATACTATACATGAAATCTATAGAATAATATTTGTAGTAAAATAAATATGAATATTTTCATTATTTTACCAAAATCATATTTTAAAATTAACGAAATTCTCTCATGCAAGCCTTTAAATGGTTTAACATACATTTAAATTACTCCGTCTAATAAAATAGTACTAAATAATTTAATTTCATTTTCGACAAGTGAACGGGAAATTCGACACAGCTCAAAGTTTCCCATAAACTTTAATTATTGTATCACTGCAAACTTTGAGAATTTTGACAAATGGTGACTTCAAAAGAAAGTCGTAGTTTAAAACGACTTTCAGGAAGAACATCAAAACATGAGGTAATTTGCGTCACACGAAAGAAGAGATTATCATTATTTACGGCTGTGGTGTCAGTAATGACTCGAGTTTGGGGTTTCTTGTTGATATTCAGGGGGTCAAAGATTATATTGCCGTATAAAGTGGCTTTGCCAACTGGCTAAGTGGCCGAATGGTCAAAGCACGCGATCCAGACCCGGAGATTTCGGGTTCGATGCTTGACATGGCAGTTTATCCAAAGTACGGATTTTTAATTTAAAAATATTGTTTATTGTTTCCTTATGTTCTTGAATATTCTAGATCTTTCTTTAATATGTAAATTAGTTATTTCTCGAATGTTCTGTTCGGGTATAAAAGCTGATACCCACTAGTTGTAGGCAACTTCTCGGTCTTGTAAAGTTGCGAGTTGCTACTTAGCTTCAATAAATTCTTCTGTTACGTTAAACGGTGTGTTCATTCGAATCTTCGTGACAAATTTGGTGGAGGCGCCGGGTAACGATTTCGCCATTGTGGATAATTCTGACAGTGTTCGCAGAAGTCTCCGTTTAAGAGGATTACCTCCGGAATTTGGCCTTTACATCCCAGAAAAAAGAAAGAAGCAGATAATGCCCGAAGATACAAAGCCTGTCTTGGTAACTCCTACCTACTCGCCTGTAAGGAAACCCCTCAACCTTCCGTGGGGAGCCTGGAGACGACCCTCGGAAATGGCTTGCGGAATACGATCGGGTGGCCAAGTTCAACAATTGGGATGAAATGATGTGTCTCGCAAATGTCTATTTTTTCCTAGACGGTACGGCCAAGCAATGGTACCTAAATAATGAAGATATCTTGGACTCCTGGGACGCATTCAAAAAGGGTTTAAATGAACTTTTGGGCGATCGCCACAGGTACACTAAAAAGGCCGAAGAGCAACTGAAATGTAGGGCTCAAAGGGCCGGAGAGAGTACGCAGTCCTACATTCAGAGTGTATTAGGGATTTGTCAAGAAGTCAATCCTTCAATGTCCGACGACGAGAAAGTGTCTCACTTAATGAAAGGCGTTGCCGAAGATATGTACCAAGTGCTCCTAATGAAAGATGTGAAGACTACGGCTGACTTCATCAAGTGGTGTAACTACATTGAAGACATGAGGCAAAAAAGAATTGGCCGAAAATTTGAGCGACTACCAAACGTCGTACCAGTTGCAGCCATGGAGGACGAGACCGATTTAGTATCTCTTATCCGTAGAATTGTACGCGAAGAGATTAATCGAGTAGTAAATCAAGTAGACGAGTTGCCGGACCCCTATTCCCAGCCGCTACAGACCGTCATCCAAGACGAAGTCGAAAAAGCTTTGGCGCCAGTGGTCGCAAAGTCTGCAGACGCCCAACGACGTCCCACGTATGCAGCCGCTGTAACGAGGAAAGCCAGAAGTCCTGTCCAGAGATCAGTACCCCAGCCCAGGAAAACGGACCTATGGAGAACGACCGACAACAGGCCAGTGTGTTTCCACTGTGGACGCCCTGGACACGTCGTACGCTATTGCCGTGAGAGGAAGGCCGTTTTTGACGATTATCGAGCCCGCCGACAGAACTTCGATGACATTGAAGATGAGTTTCGCCGACCAAGCTTCGAACGCCGTTCGTTTCCTAGTCCTACTAGAGGCCGATCACCAACCCGTCGTTCCCGATCACCGTCGCCATATCGTCGATCAGGTCAATCTCCAAGCCGTAGAAACGAGGAAAACTAAGCACAGCGACCTTTCGAGGAGGTGAGGCCGCATGTAATGAAAATCCTCCATCGGCCGCAAGGATGACGGGTAACCACCTCGACGTTCTAGTAGATAATCAACCGATCCGTGCTCTAGTAGATTCTGGAGCCTCCTTTTCTGTCGTCTCCGATAAGTTTCGTCGATACTTAAAGAAAGTTATGTTCGCTGACGTCAAGAACACTATGCTGAAAGTCGCAAATGGCAATTTTGTTAGGCCACTAGGAAAATGTGTTCTGCGTGTCGTGATAAATAGACGAGAGCTGCCTGTTGAATTCATCGTCCTACAGCATTGTAGTCACGACGTAATCCTCGGCTGGGACTTTTTGGAAGCTTCTCAAGCTGTGATAGACTGTGGCAGAAGTGAACTGTTGTTAGAAGATACTGGCCAAGAAACCAAAGCACTAGACGCTTGGAAGGTGTATGCCACGAAGGACTACAGGCTTAAGCCACGCTCAATGACGAGAATAGCAGTATCAGGACTAGATGTCGGAAGAAACATAAGCGTAATTGTGGACGGCAATAGACACTTGCTGCTCGAAAGAAACCTTGCCATACCATCTATGGTATCCTTATACCATAATGGACGAAGTGAAATTTGGATTGCCAACATGCAAGTTAAAGATCAAGTCATTCCTAAAGGAATGTACGTAGGCGAAGCTGAGCTATTGGATGAAGGACATATATGCGAGATTGCGGAAACAACAGAAAGTACTAGTACTCTACAGGACCCGACGAATTCCAATATAGATTATACCAAGATGATATCCCCTGAGTTGAGCAGCGAAAGAAAACGCAAATTAGTCGAGCTTCTACAAGCCTTTCCGGGAATCTTTACAAAAGCTAACAGGTCGACAGCCGCAAAGACAAATGTGAAACACAGGATCAATACGGGTGACCATGCTCCAATCTACCAAAGGGCTTACCGAGTTTCACCGACTGAAAGAAGCATAATTAGAGAAGAGGTTCAGAAAATGCTTGACCAAGGTATTGTCCAGCCATCTGAGAGTCCATGGTCATCTCCTGTGGTACTGATAAGAAAAAAAGATGGTAGCTGGCGTTTTTGCGTGGACTATCGCAAACTGAATAGAATAACGAAGAAGGATGTTTATCCTCTGCCCCGTATTGACGATACTCTAGACTGTTTAAAAGGCGCCAAGTTCTTTTCTTCCATGGATCTCCGATCTGGTTACTGGCAGATAGAAGTGGATGAAGCGGATCGTGAAAAGACTGCCTTTATTACTCCAGAAGGGTTATACGAATTTAAAGTCATGCCGTTTGGACTTTGCAATGCACCTGCAACTTTTGAAAGAATGATGGATAATTTGCTACGCCATCTTAAATGGACTATGTGCCTATGTTACTTGGACGACATAGTAGTTTTCTCAGAAAGTTACGAAGACCACCTTATCCGATTAAGGACAGTTCTGAAATGCATTCAAGAAGCTGGACTCATACTTAACTCCAAGAAGTGCCTTTTTGCTGCTCAAGAAGTAAAAATCCTAGGCCATCTCGTATCCAGTAGCGGTGTCCGTCCAGATCCTGACAAAGTGAAAGCCGTGACCAATTTCCCTACTCCACAGAACTTACATGACGTACGAAGCTTTCTTGGGCTTTGCTCCTACTTCAGAAGGTTCATTAAAGGCTTTTGCTATCTTGCCGAGCCCCTTCAGGTGCTGTTGAAAGGCGATGCGAAATTTCATTGGGGTTCTAAAGAGGTAGAGGATTTTGACAACCTGAAGAAAGCGCTTACATCTGATCCAGTATTGGGGATATTCGACGAAAGATGTCCTACAGAAATTCATACAGACTCCAGCGGATATGGTATTGGAGCAGTTCTGATTCAAGTTCAGAATGAAGTCGAGAAGGTCATAGCCTACGCCTCTAGGACCCTGACAAAGGCCGAAAAAATTATTCTACTACAGAACGGGAATGTAGGGATTTCTTACTGAGTGAAGCGGTATGATGACTTTGCCACATAAATACGGCTCACGCGCAGTAATCTAGAGAGAGAGAGAGAGAGAGAGAGAGACAGTGTGCAGATTCACGGACAGAGCTGGTGGACTCACGGTAGCTAAGCCTGCCTTTGTTTT
>CM063511.1:129756208-129758708 GCA_032207245.1 Pardosa pseudoannulata
GAAATGCAATTAAACACATACAACTTTTTAGATAATTTAAATGTTTTAAATGTATAGAGAAAAAATAAAAAAGTTATTGTACAATAAAAATGTATAATAAAAATGACTGTATTGAACTTAAATCAAAGGATGCAAATTTTTAGATAGTTCCTTATAAGAAAAACCCTGAATATAATTAGGAAATGAATATGATTGTATTGAATTGCAATCAAATAATGCAATTTTTAGATAAATGTTTTAAATATATAGATAAAAAAAAAAATTAAAAATTACATTAAATTTTCTCTTTTGTTTATACTTAAAATAATATAAGGTTTCATAAATCATAAATTTTTAGCAATGTATAGTTTATTTAGATTTGATTTATAAACTTACAAAACTTTATCTTTAGTATTATCTTTTAGCTAATGAAAATAATGTTAATAGAATAAGAAAATTATTTTGTATTTATTATTGCATCATTTCTTTAAATTATGGAAATGACCAACACGTGGCTACTAATAATTTAGAGAGAAACACTGGTACACTAGAGTTATTTTGGCGTACATTCATGACAAAAATAAACACTTAATTTTACCGTGTTAAAGGAGTAACTGAATATAACATTAAAAGTCATCCACTTCTAAAGTTCTTCATAAAATAACACTTACTGGAAGTAGTTATAAAAGTCATATCGTGTTATAGCATTAAAGAAGATTTATTTCTAGATTACTTCAAATCACTGAACGTAATTATCTTTCATGTCTCGGAACGCAGGCATGAAAATGGCTTCATTAATTGAAAAAAGTCATCATCGTCAAGAAGTATCAGATCACATTTGCTGATTGTATATTCCTTTTGACCTCTACTTTTGTAATAGATTAAGCAGATTCATAGAGTAAAAGTAATTGTTCCAGACTCTCATCAATTTTAATATACATAAAGAAAAAAAATCTCAGGATAAAGATAAATAAAAGAAAAAGTCACAACGTCTATCATGTCCTACTGTAATAATATCTACAATATATTTACAGGCTAATTTTCTAAGATTTGTAAATGTCATAGTAAAAGAATATAAATAAAGGAAATACACACACACACACATATATATATATATATATGTATAATATTTAATGTATATATATATGTATATATATATATATATATATATATATATATATTATATATGGTGTGTGTACATGTGTGTATATAATTATGGATGTATGCATATATTAATGGACTTAAACTAAATGTTTCAGACGCTCATCAATTAAGAATATATAAAGAAAAATTAATCTCACGATAAATAAAAGAAAAGTTCACAATGTCTATCTATCTATCTATCAATATAATATATATTTATATATATATATATATATATATATATATATATATATAATATATATATATATATATATATATATATATATATATATATATATATATATATATATATATATATTATATATATATATATATATATATATATATATATATATATATATATATATATATGTTTGTGTGTGTATTTATTATGGATGTATGCATTTATTCATGGACTTAAACTAATTGTTCCAGACGATCATCAATTGAGAATATATAAGAAAATTTAATCTCAGGATTAAGATAAATAAAATAAAATGTCACAACGTCTATCATATCCTGCTCTAATAATAGCTACAATATATTTATAGGTTAATTATAAATATGTAAATATATATAAAAAATATATATATATATACGCAAATATATATATATATATATATATATATATATATATATATATATGAGTGTGTGTGTATGTGTGTGTGTAGTGATGAATATACGTATTTATTCATAGACTAAAAATAATTGTTCCAGAGTCTCAGACATTTAAAATATATGTAAATAAAAAACACCTCAAAGTAAATATAAATAAAAAATGTCCCACTGTCTATCACGTACTACTGTATTAATAGCTACAATATATTTATAGGTCAAGTAATTTTGGTCTGTAAATGTCTTACTGAAAAAGAAAAAAAAAGTTAAATAGAAAGACTCAAATTTCTGATTTTAATGTCTTTCTTCCATTAAGGTTGCAATGAAAAATAAATAAAAGAATAGGTCCCACTGTCTATCCTGAACTACTGTCTTAATAGCTACAATATATTTATAGGTCAAGTAATTTTGGTCTGTAAATGTCATACTGCAAGAAAAAGTTAAATAGATAGACTCAAATTTCTTATCTTAATTTCTTTCTTCCACTAAGGCTGCAGTGGACTTTTATTATTAAATTTATTTACTTTTAACGAATTCGCTCAACAATTACTTATTTTTTTATAAATATATTTCTCTAAAAGTGGTTAAAATATGCTATAAAATATTAATTACCATGTGTTTAAATATTCTTTAATACAAAGCTGACATTATCTACGTTTCGAAATTTATTAGTTTTAACTAACTTTTATTAATTATGTCATTCGTTTAGTAACTGATAAATTTCAAATGACTTGAACTGTTGAAAATGCATCTTGTGAAGTTC
>CM063511.1:129763708-129783708 GCA_032207245.1 Pardosa pseudoannulata
CAAATCTATGACGTATTAATCATATGCCAGTCTCGATTCGTGCCAGTAACGGGGTAGCAGTGGTCCGAAATGGAAACTCTAATTCCTTGTCCCACCGCCTGCAAGGCTCGGTGGGTGATCTTGTATGCATAAAGAATTGCGCCAATTCAAATTCATCGTAAGCTTTGTCAGGTCTATGAAACTGACGCTCCACACAAAATTCAACGCTTAGGAGCAACACTAACATTTCTGCTATGGTATCACGGTGACGGCGATGAGTTCCTGGCAATCAGACTTTGATTTCGCACTTTACCCCGGAAATCAAGCAGCAGTCAATGCATTGGCATTATAGTGGATCTTCGGTCAGTACCAAGTTCAAACAGAAGCTTTAGGTACCGAAAGGAGTGTGCGCAGTGTTCTAGGACAGGAAGGTTGGTTCCATTCACAAGCGTCAGATTTCTGCGACAAAGTTATATAAATGTTGATCCCATAAAACGACAAGTGTCTCATTTCTGGTGGTAGCTATGATGAAAAATAACTGAAACATTGCTGTATTGTTGCCAATAAATACGTCCGTGAAAGTGTGAGTTCTTTTTTTTTCTATTATATAGAAAAACTTACTTTCTAGATGCTCCTCGTGTATTCGATTTCTATATTTTAACTATCATCAACTAAAATTGATTATCATAAATGATAATGGAAAATTTTCATTTTAAATAGAACAGAACATTATTTTTTGTATTAAAAATGGCTATTATAATGTAGATGTTTCAGCTCAAAAGATGCTACGTACTCTTAAACTAATCTGAAAATTAAGATGTGAGGAAGAAAAACTTACGATTTAAATCAAGCGTCACTGATGTAGAAGCTGGTACTGTGATGTTGTTATTGGAGGCTTGACAAGTCAACACGGCCAGCAAATCGTGTCTTTTTAGCTCTGGTATCTTCAGTTCATTTCTTACCAAGTTATCACCAGGGATGAAAGAGTATGTGTCGTCCAGTAAAGAGTATTCTCTCCACCACGTTACTGTTGGTCTAGGTTTGCCTGCAAAAAAGGAAGAAAAATAAGCCATATGGACTTTTAACCGTTTACACTAAAATATAAAATGAACAGATGAATATGCGTTAACACATTGTATGCGGGAAACGTACTAGTACGTTTTCTGACGATTGGTACTTGAGCGCGGGTTACGTACCAGTACTGGTTAGTGTAACAACATGGTTTGTTTGTGGGTAAAAAAATAACGGTATATACAGGAAAATGTTGTCTTGTCTACTACACAGATTCTTTAAAAATATAGACAAATAAAAACTAGTTTTTAGATCAGTCGATGCGGAACCACAGAATGGGAAGGTTGATTATAAAATCAATTCAGATTTAAAATTAACTTTTTATTTATCCTAAATGATATTATATATATTTATATTTATATATTATATATATATTTGTATTCATATATTTGTTTATTTTGTCTATATATATATTTGTTTATATATTTCAATATAAAATATCAAAAGTTGGTTAAAAAATTAAATAATTTTTGATCTATTGAGATTTATATGAATAATTAAATTTACGCTCAAAACGCCCTCTCCCAGTACAATTCCGTTGAGAAATGTACCCGCACACAATGTGTTAAGGGCTACCTAACTTCCCTGTACTACGGTCCATATTGGACCATGACCTCCCTAATAATACGATTCTAAAGTCATCTGTCTATTTTCTTCGTTTTCGAATTTGTGATCTTAATATGATCTAAAACTTTCAACAATATTTCCATATGATGTCTTTTTTCTCTAAACAGCAAAACTGTTTAGAGATGAACACATTATAAATTATATAAAGGTAAAGATAATTCAATGGTTTGGACACTTGGAGGAAATGAATGACAGCAGAGACACGAATATAGTTTTCAAGGTCTTGTTCCAAGGACAAAGGAAAAGGCGAAGTCCCAGAAAGAGCTGTTAATATTTCATAATTAAATGCGTAAGGAAAGTAAGACAGCTGTTTTTTATTATTATATTTTAAACCATGCGCAAAGTAAAGTAAATATTTCAATCGTGCAGAATTTGTATATTGTATATTGAGGGCAATACCCACACCTTAATCAATTTTTACTACTTTCCACGTTATTCTTTATGTACATACAAGAACAATTAAAATTAGCTTATTCATTTTCAACATCCGTGAGAAATTTTGACTTCTTTTGAAGTCTATACACAAATATGGTGTATCTAACATTTTTCCAAAAATGATTAGCAGAAGAATGTTGAAAATTTGTATGTAAAACTGCTGTAACATCTAGTTAGGGACTTCTATATTTGATTGTAATGCACGCTCTCTATGCAACTAAAAATAATCTCAATATTAATCTACAGATATAAGTCAAATTGCAGTGAATTACAGTAATGAAAAACAAAAAAGGAAATATTGCTGTTTTGATTTTTAACAAAATATCTGTGGAACGGAACACATGAATATAATGGATATGAACGGCAGATGGCAGCACATAATTTCTACACAGACAACACCATATTTTTGAGAAATGAAACTAGTTTTGAACTTTAAAAATAATCTGGAAATAGCCATACTGATTGCTCATCATACGACATAAAAAATACAATTATCCTTGTTCTTCATGAACATACAAGAACACTTAAACTTTGCTTATTCATTTTCAACATCCATGGAGAAATTTTCACTAATTTTGAAGTCTGTACACAAGTACGGGTGTACCTAACATTAATACAAAAATGATTAGCAGAAGAATGTTGAAAATTTGTATGTAAAACTGCTGTAACATCTAGTTAGGGACTTCTATATTTGATTGTAATCCATACTCTATATAACTAAAAAAATATCAACAAAAATGCTACAGATATCCGCCATATGACAGTGAATTATAGTATTGAAAAGCAATAAGATATCGATAAATTTACATGTAATTGAATCAATGTTTTCTGAACAAATGAAAGTCTTTAAAGATTATTTAATTTCTTTAAAATATATTTTTTAAAGAAAATATTTTTTATTTTTCTGTTTTTTGTTTTAAATTTTTGGCAGAATAAAGGAAATATTGTTGTGTCGGTTTTGTAACAAAATATCTGTAGAACGAAACATATGAATATAATGCATATGAGCGGTAGATGGCAGCATATAATTTCTACACAGAAAACGTCATAACTTTGAGAAATGAAACCAGTTTTGAACTTTAAAAATAATCTGAAAATCGCAATACTGATTACTCATCATACGATAGAAATAATACAATTACTCTTGTATATGATCGGTAGATGGCAGCACATAATTTCTATTCAGACAACACCATAACTTTGAGAAAGGAAACTAGTTTTGAACTTTAAATAATCTGAAAATCGCAATACTGATTACTCATCATACGATAGAAATAATACAATTACTCTTGTATATGAGCGGTAGATGGCAACACATAATTTCTATTCAGACAACACCATACCTTTGAGAAATAAAACTAGTACTTTTGAACTTTTATCTGAAAATCGCAATACTGATTACTCATCCTAAGACAAAAATAATACAATTATCCTTGTATATGAGCGGTAGATGGCAGCACATAATTTCTATTCAGACAACTCCATAACTTTGAGAAATGAAACTAGGTTTGAACTTTAATCTGAAAATCGCAATACCGATTACTCATCATAGGACATAAATAATACAATTACTCTTGTATATGAGCGGTAGATGGCAACACATAATTTCTATTCAGACAACACCATACCTTTGAGAAATGAAACTAGTACTTTTGAACTTTTATCTGAAAATCGCAATACTGATTACTCATCCTAAGACAAAAATAATACAATTATCCTTGTATATGAGCGGTAGATGGCAGCACATAATTTCTATTCAGACAACTCCATAACTTTGAGAAATGAAACTAGTACTTTTGAACTTTTATCTGAAAATCGCAATACTGATTACTCATCCTAAGACAAAAATAATACAATTATCCTTGTATATGAGCGGTAGATGGCAGCACATAATTTCTATTCAGACAACTCCATAACTTTGAGAAATGAAACTAGTTTTGAACTTTAAAAATACTCTGAAAATCGCAATACTGATTACTCATCATACGATAGAAATAATACAATTACTCTTGTATATGAACGGCAGATAGCAGCACATAATTTCTATTCAGACAACACCATACCTTTGAGAAATGAAACTAGTACTTTTGAACTTTTATCTGAAAATCGCAATACTGATTACTCATCCTAAGACAAAAATAATACAATTATCCTTGTATATGAGCGGTAGATGGCAGCACATAATTTCTATTCAGACAACACCATACCTTTGAGAAATGAAACTAGTACTTTTGAACTTTTATCTGAAAATCGCAATACTGATTACTCATCATACGACAGCAATAATACAATTACCCTTGTATATGAACGGCAGATAGCAGCACATAATTTCTACTCAGACAATATCATAACTTTGAGAAATGAAACTAGGTTTGAACTTTAATCTGAAAATCGCAATACTGATTACTCATCATACGACAGAAATAATACAATTACCCTTGTATAAAATACAATCCCAAATTCTACCAATATTTAAATTACTCATTATTTATTGCGTATATCAAAAGATTAAATCCTTCCAAAGTGCAAAAAAGTCCATTGGTCTGTGATAAAAATTGTCCTAGATGTTTAAATTCAAAATTCGAAAATATTTAATGATTTTTACCAATTAATTCAATCAGTTCATCAAGTGAATGATGTAGAACGGTATACATTGATGTAATTTTCATTTATTTATTATGTAAATAATGTTGTAAATAATGACTATTTTAAAATTGTAGAATTAATTAGTAGGGGACATGCCTAAACTTCACAGGTAATCTCTCTAATGAACAATCAATTTGTACCCGTCATACCAAGTGATTTTTTAGTTATACTATATTCTTTAATATGGTTAATTGTTAAGAAACATAAAATACTTAAAATACCCATAAATATAAGAAGTATTTTTTAATATCATGTTACGATATAAATGAAGGCTTGAAATCCCACTTCCAAAAGAAAAAAATGTAATATTTCCCTATTAAAAATTATTTAGTATAGTATGTATAATTACTGATAACTGTGTCTGTAGAATATATTCAAATATTTTGCGCTATCTAAAATTAAAACCTGATACTGCCGGAAAAATTAAAAATTAACAATTTATATCTAATCATTACGTTTTATCAAAAGAATTTGAAATGCAAATTAAATTCCCGTGTAAAAATTCTTGAATGCTTTAACAGCGTAAGCAAGGTAAATTAACAATTTCCATTTTCAACAACTTGAATTAAACTTTTAAAAAGAGCGAAATTTACACCCATAAATGAATATGAAATAGATTACTAAAATATTTTACAAAGAACAGCACTTTCTACAAAGCATTTAAATCGCTTAAAGACGTAGCTAGGTTGTTAATTATATTAATAGGAAATAAAGTAGAAATACAGTTCTTAATTAAGAATCGGTAATTAAACATACACTCCAAAACAATGTCTCAAGTAATAACCCCCGGAAATGTAATTACGGGATTGATTAATTAAATTTGAAAAAAAATTATTGGTAACTTTTATATATTTCCAGTAACATTTAAACTATTATTACGGTATTACTTTTATTAATTCATAATTATCTTCCCCCGATAATAATGCCATAACTCTCTTACTTTTTCCGATGTTTTATTCACTTCTCTTTTTATTGCTGTAATTATTATGGAAGCAATAACATGACTTTAGCGAATGATTACACCGAATAAAAAAAGGAAGAAGAGTAAATCTGCCTTTTCTACATCAAGTACGCATTTCAAGACAAATTACTCTGCTTTCCAAAAACCAATGTGCATTCGAATTTTTATTCGGGATCAAACATGCATTCCCACGTTTATGACTTGCCTTTGAACTTACGAGACTTCTTTAATGATAATGGTTGTTATTGCATTCGTCATCATCATCGTTATTGCATCGGAATGCAATGTGTTCTTATTTTCCGCCCAAATGCGGGTCATTTCAAAATCAATATTTAAAATATTTCAAGTATTTGAAAAGAACTTCTCCGGAGTGGAAAAAAAGGAGGAAAATATTAATTATCTGCAATTAATATTAAGCTTCACCTGATGTTGTGGGATTTTAATTTAATGTAGTGGAATCATTTGTCGCGTGTTTCAGTCACCAAGTTATTTTTCTCAAGCACATAAAATTCTAAAAATTTTCCACAAAGTGATTGCGAATAATAAACGGGACTTAGGAAGGGAAATGAAAGCAGAGAAATGCTTTTTACTGTGTTTTCTGCACTTCAAATTTATTCGTTTATCGATATAAGATTGAAATCGATAGTAAAAATCGATATGTGTTTTAAAAAAATCGATATATTAAATGAAAATTAGAAATTTAGATATTAAAATTTAATATTTAGATAATTTTTAATATTCATATTTAAATATCAATATTTAGTGGATAACGAAAGTTATATTTAAAATTGATTATATTTGTTATATTTTAATTTTAGGTGATGGAATCATTTGTCGAGTGTTTTAGTCACGAAGTTACTTTTCTCAATCACATAACATTCTAAAAATTTTCTACAAAGTGACTGCGAATAATAAACGTGACTTAGGAAGTGAAATGAAAGTTCAGAAATGCTTTTTACTGTACTTTCTGCATTTCAAAGATATTCGTTTATCGATATGAGTGTGAAATCGATAGTAAAAATTTATATATCTTATGAAAATCAGAAATTTAAATATTAAAATTCAATATTTGGTTAATTATTAATATTTTTATTTAAATATTAATATTTAGTGGATTATGAAAGTTATATTTAAAAATGATAATTTTTTATGTTGTATTTTAATTTAATGTAGGGGAATCATTTGTCGCGTGTTTGAGTCACCCAGTTATTTTTCTCAAGCACATAAAATTCTAAAAATTTTCTGCAAAATGATTGCGAATAATAAACGGGACTTGGGAAGAGAAATGAAAGCTCAGAAATACTTTTTACTGTGTTTTCTGCATTTTAAATTTATTAGTTTATCAATATGAGACTGAAATCGATAGTAAAAATCGATAAGTCTTTTAAAAATCGATATACTATATGAAAAACAGAAATTTATATATTAAAATTCAATATTTAGATAATTATTAATACTAATATTTAAATATCAATATTTAGATAATGATTAATATTTATATTTAAATATCAATATTTAGAGGATTACGAAAGTTATATTTAAAATCGATTATATTTTATGCTATATTTTAATTTAATGTAGGGAAATCATTTGTCGCGTGTTTCAGTCACCAAGTTATTTTTCTCAACCACATAAAATTCTAAAAATTTTCTACAAAGTGATTGCGAATAATAAACGTAACTTACGAAACGAAATGAAGGCTAAAAAATGCTTTTTGCTGTGTTTTCTAAATTTTAAATTTATTCGTTTACCGATATCAGACTGAAATCAATAGTAATAATTGACGTCTTTAAAAAAATAAATATATTGTAAAAATCAGAAATTTAAATATTAAAATTTAATATTTAGATAACTATTAATATTCATATTTAAATATCAATATTTAGAGGATTACGAAAGTTATATTTAAAATTTATATATTTTATGTTATATTTTAATTTAATGTAGTGGAATCATTTGTCGAGTGTTTTAGTCACCAAGCTTTTTTCTCAAGCACATAAAATTCTAAAAAAATTCTACAAAGTTATTGCGAATAATAAACTGGACTTAGGAAGTGAAATGAAAGCTGAAAAATTCTTTTTACTGTGTTTTCTTAATTTCAAATTTATCCGTTATCGATATGAAACTGAAATAGATGGTAAAAATTGATATGTCTTTTAAAAAATCGATATATTAAATGAAAATCAGAAATTTAAATATTAAAATTCAATATTTAGATAATTATTAATATTCATATTTAAATAACAATATTTAGTGCATAACGAAAGTTATATTTAAAATTGATTATATTTTATGTTATATTTTAATTTAATGTAATCATTTTTCGAGTGTTTTAGTCAAGAAGTTATTTTTCTCAAGCACATACTATTCTAAAATTTTTCTACAAAGCGAATAATAAACGTGACTTTGGAAGTAAAATGAAAGCTCAGAAATGCTTTTTACTGTGTTGTCTGCATTTCAAATTTATTTGTTAATTGATATGGGACTGAAATCGATGGTAAAAATCGATATATTATATGAAAATCAGAAATTTAAATATTAAAATTCCATATTTAGGTAATTATTATTTTTTATATTTAAATATCAATATTTAGAGGATTAAGACAGTTATATTTAAAATTTATTATATTTTATATTATACTTTAATTAAATGCAATGGAATCATTTGTCGCTTTTTTTACTCACCAAGTTATTTTTCTCAAGCATATAAAATTCTAAAACTTTTTAACAAAGTTATTGCAAATAATATACGTGACATAGTAAATGAAATGAAAGCTCAAAAATGCTTTTTTGCTGTGTTTTCTGCATTTCAAATTTATTCGTTTATCGATATGAGACTGAAATTAATAGTAAAAATCGATATGTCTTTAAAAAATCGATATATTATGTGAAAATTAGAAATTTAAATATTGAAATTCAATAGTTAGATAATTTTTAATATTTACATTTAAATACCAATACTTAGAGGATTACGAATATTATATTTAAAATCAATTCAATATATAGATAATTATCAATATTTATATTTAAATATTAATATTTAGAGGATTACTGATATTATATTTAAAATCAATTCAATATATATATAATTATCAATATTTATATTTAAATATCAATATTTAGAGGATTACAGATATTATATTTAAAATCGATATCAATATTTAAACTTAAATTTTAAAACAATTCAAGTACTTCAATAGAATTGCTCAAGAACATCAAAATATATTAACATAAATATTTGCCTTCTAATTTTGTCAGCAATGTTATACTTATACAATGTTATACAGGTAAACAAATATTTATATGTACCTAACAGTATTATATTTAATATCTATATACACATACACATATACATGCAATTTCAAAAAAATATTCATTCCAAATATTTATCTTTGCAATAATCTCCATTGAAACGTAAAAACATTTGCAGTTTTTAGAATTCAAATGTTAGTAAGAACATCTTTAATACCATATATATTCAAATATCTGCATTTGTTTTATAAACAAGTTTTCAAAAGACATCCCGTTTGTTTTCTAAAGTGAAATAAACGATCTTCTTGCCTTCTTATCTAAACACCATTTTTGAATCTAAGATTACATTTATATCTTTCACGTTATACGTAAGAATAAAAAGTCGTGGGAACTCCGTATAAAAAAATAAGAATAAAAAAAGATGGAATTAAATGAAAAAAAAAGAAATGGATATTTCTTGGGTAACCATGAAAGTTCATTTCATGGTAGAAGGGATTTACCACATTCCAGTCAAACAAAAATCTGACAAAAAAAAAAGTAAAATGTCCCTGTAATTCCCTTACTCAGGGAAGAATTTCCAGATCTTTGATATGGCTTTAGTGTCGTGTGGTGGGTTTGGCAGGCTGAGAGCAAAAACTAATGTCAGAAACAAGTCACATTCAATTTTTTACTTCACTATCAATTTAGAATAAATATTTTTTTCATAAGAATTTACTTCAGTTATATTATAGGGAACTTTTAAAATAGCTAAAGTTTGCGAGATGGATTAAAATACATACGTTAAGCTTTAAATGTGGAATTATGTACAAAGAAACATACATATATGTATGTATACATATACATGCATAGATATTATGTGTATATATATATATGTATGTATATATGTATATATGTATATGTGTATATATATGTATATATATATATGTATATATGTATATGTATATATATATATATATATATATATGTATATATGTATATGTGTATATATATGTATATATATATATATATATATATATATATATATATATATATATATATATATATATATATATATATATATATATATATATATATACACATATACATATATATATATATATATATATATATATACACACACACACACACACACACACACACACATATATATATATATATATATATATATATATATATATATATATATATATATATATATATATATATATATATATATATATATATATATACATATATACATATACACAAACGTACATAGTTTTTCTTTAAGGTATTTTTCATTAGTCACATACATAATCAAGATATTCAATTAATATTACAATTTAAAGTTATAATCTTAATTAAATTTTTGATATCTGCAACTAATAATAATTCTTGATTTTAATAACATAAATAATGATTTTAATAACATAACTATGATTTTACTAACATAAATAAATTTAGACCTATGACATATTGATTAATTATTATTAATATTTTTATTATTAATATTATTTTTATATTATTAATGCTTTTTGTATACTCTAAGCAAAAGTAAATAATCTTAAAAGGTGTAATATAGCATGACCATATATTTTGTTTAGTATCAATGAATATACAAATATAAACTGAAGGATATCTTCTTCATCTTTAAATATTCATCTTTAATATTTCCTCTATTTAGATTTTAACGCTTAATATTTGAGAATGTGTAGAACCAATATTTATTTTCGCATCTCTGATTGAATACTAATTGCGATTTCTGATAATTATATTCTCCATTTATTCGGAATTATCATAACTTCCCTTTTGATAATAATGCAATTAGAGATGATGTACTCTTACAATTTTATCTCTAAGCGTTGTATAGCAATTCAAGTGTTTTAAACTGTAAAGAATACTTTAACTTCTGTTAATATTTATAGAAAGACATTCAATATATTGTAAATATTTTAAATTATATGCTTATGTCTAACTTTCTAGAAACCGGTGCTATTGATAGTTACTGTCCAATCTCTGTCATTTGTATTATATGTAAACTGATAGAAAGATTAATTTTTAGAATATTAGCACATAACCTTATATAAAAGAACTTAATTTCTTCTAAGAAATATGCGTTTAGAATGGTAGTTTGGACCAGATATTGTATTTCAGTCAGAGTGTTAGAGATGCCCCAAACTGCAAACCAATAAAATATACTTAGGCAGTTTTTCCTGTATCTATCAAATGCATTTGAAAGGGTTTGGAAATATAGATTAAATAATAAATGTTATAACAACGGTTAATAACAATGGTAGAGCTCT
Source organism: Pardosa pseudoannulata (assembly GCA_032207245.1). NCBI lineage: Eukaryota > Metazoa > Arthropoda > Arachnida > Araneae > Lycosidae > Pardosa > Pardosa pseudoannulata. Next base: position 129,774,962 of record CM063511.1, read on the forward strand.
TTAGTGGATCTTAAACTTTCTGAATCACAGAAAGTTTTATGTAAACTACTAAAATATGCCTATTTTATTAATAGGATATTTTAGAGGTTGCATCAAGGACTACCTCAGGGTTCTGTTCTCAGTAAAATCCTATTCTCAATGTTTATTGAAGGAATTGAAAAAGTAGTACCACTATGCCAGATTGGCATTTTTGCAAATGACATTGTGTTATGGTCTAGTGGTACAGATATTGTCGAACTGGAATCTATTCTAAATAGATCTTTGGAAGCTATCTTACGCTTCATAGAGTGTTCGTTTTTTTATCAATTGTATTGATTTAATTTCTAATTTTTAATTTCCAAACCTAATATTTATTTATAAATATGTATAAATATATAAACAAATTTATATAAATCAAATATAAGTACAGAGTATGAAAAGCACAACATGATTCTTAATTACTTAATTTCCTCATTATTTAATATTTATCAATAAAATATAACATAAATCGGAAAAATCTCTTTGATCTGTATTTCATTTTCACCTAGTAAAATACATAATTTAGACCTCATTTCACGATAGTTTAATTCTTCTCCCATAATCTTACGTTTCATAAAGTGTTCGTTTTTTCAATCAAATATTGCTTTAATTTTTAATTTTAAAATTCCAAACCTAATATTTATTTATAAATATGTATAAATATATAAACAAATTTATATAAATCAAATATAAATACAGCGTATGTAAGCCACAACATGATTCTTAATTACTTAATTTTCTTATTATTTAATATATATCAATAAAATAACACAAATCGGAAAGCATCTGTTTGATCTGTATTTTATTTTTCCCTAGTAAGATATATAATTTAATCATCATTTCACGATAGTGTAATTCTTCTCCCATAATCTGACGCTTCATAAAGTGTTCGTTTTTTTATCAATTATTGCTTCAATTTCTAATTTTAAAATTCCAAACCTGATATTTATTTATAAATATGCACAAATATATAAACAAATTTATATAAATCAAATATAAATACAGTGTATGAAAACCACAAAATGATTCTTAATTACTTAATTTCCTTATTATTTAATATTTATCAATAAAATATAACACAAATCGGAAAACTCTCTTTGATCTGTATTTTATTTTCATCTTGTAAGGTATATAATTTAATCACCATTTTATTCATCATTAAAAATATATAATTTCTTTTTAACATTTCATTATATGTTATTTATGTAGTAAATACTGGAGAAGAGAGATAAAATCTAAAGATGCAATAAGCTTAATCACGAAATCATTCAAGTTATTTCTATCAAACTGCCTTTATATCCCCGAAACCTGTTTAGGTCGGATTAACTGAAGCCATTTACCTGGAGAGGTTTCTTTTATTTTCTCATTTGCATGATAATGAGGTAGAGCGAAAGTTCTTTAGTTCTAAGAACTACAAGAGTGTGTTTCTTTCACGTTTACTGGACTTGGTAATTGTGTTCCCTAGTTCTTGTTGAAGAAATGTTCCTGCACATATTTACTGGTTAAAGTGGAAAGACAAGCAAGACTGATCAGTATATTGTTTATATTTTTAATCTACATTTAATATAGGGGCCTGATTTTTAGCAAAGAATGCTATTGAAAAAATGTATTTGCTACAGAATGAAAGCAGCATAAAAATATAATTAAGAATTCTTTTCACATAAGTATGTTGTTAAAAGATTTTTTTTTAATGTCCATGTATGGAAGTATTTTCGCATTGATGTTAGGGAAACAGACGAGGCACACAAATACGGGAACGCAAAGCTATATATTTAGCCCACAACTGAATTATAAGAAATCGAGAATGAATTCAATCTGATCTACATGCTCTTTTATACCAAAGTAGTATATTCTGGAAAAGCATTCCAGTAATTTAAAGAATAATTTAGTCCTTTCTAGATATAACGGAAATTAAATTAAACTAAAAAAGCTTCAGTGTCCCTGGAAGGTTTCATTCGAGAATTTCCATGTAACAAAGAGTTACACTTCTACAACGCCAGCGCTAAACTAACCTAGAGGCGAATGTGATGTGAGTGACTCTTCTTCGACCCATTGGTCAATAGAGGTTGCTAACTGCGGAGTTGCCATCTTCGGATAAGGCAATGTTGTCTAATGAACTTTTTTTAGGGAGATCTGCGGGCCCCTCAGAGAGAGAGTAAGGAAGAACGAGTGTGCAGCTCAAAATCTTCTGTGGCAGTTCTAACGTCATTTTCTATTTAAGACCAGAGTGCCATGTTGGCCAAATCTTCGATCGAGTATAACGCTCATGCCAAAGGGGCCATTAATGTTTCTAAAGTTCCTTGTGGTAAAACTCAAAAAATATTCAATAAAATTTCACCTGGTAATTGAGCCTTTGAAGTCATCAATGTTGATTTTCTCGAACCAGTGATACAAATTTCTCTGGTAAAACTGTACCTTCTCTTGCCCAGGAAGGATAATATTAAGATTGATGACGAAATCAAAGATAATGGACAATAATGTCAGGGTGGGCGAAATGCAATCTTCTGTTCTAATTGTAAATATATTTTTTTATCAAATATTGGCAACACTTGTATCATCCATACATTTCTTTATTACCCAATATCTACCGCCGCTTTCCTGTTGTGGAATGATTGAAATGTTGAATAATTTTACGGTTAATAAAGTTGTTATTTAATTTCTAATTAGTGTCTATTCTATGTTTACATAAGGTGCATATATTTATAGAGACAAGCATACATAAATATAAACATATATTCTTATGTATATGCAAATTTCCCATTTTGCCTATTTCATATTATAGAACTAATGATTTCGAGGTTGTGGCTTGCATTGAACCTGAATTCGCAATGTATAACTCATAAATAATGATGTCAAATAAAATTGATCATTAAGTAATGAGCTTAATTGCAATCATAATGATGAAAGGTAATTACGTCATTAAAATTAATGATTAATAAGTAACGATGTCAAAATTTAAAACTGTTAGTAACAACAGAAAACGTCATAATCATATTTTTAAAATATTAAGAATGCGTGGAAAGCTTTTTTAATTTGTGTACTTGAAATCCACCTAAAGGTCAGGATTGGTGTTTGAAAAATTGATGTTTACGGGAATAATCAAAAAAGGATACATAACATTTTGTTTTCTGAAGTGATATTTATTAACACTAGATTTACGGATATTGATCATATACCTATTTTTACTGAAGTTACCAATCTGACTCATACAAGAAAATTGAAATTTTTTGCTTCCAAATAGTTCCAAATTAATTTAAATGAAATGTTTAGTATAAAAAAATTCATGGAAAACATTTTTTATATATAAAATCTGTTTTTGAAACACATTTTCCACAAACATTTCTATTACATTTAGCACAATGGTTTCTACATCTGTCTCTTTTGCATGATTGTTGAACTTGATAATTCTTCCGTGCGTCAGTAGCATGAAATTCTATCATTGGAATGGAAGTGTTCTCGACTTCTTCTCTATATTTACTTTATACTATATATACTTTATACTTTATATTTACCTTAGACTATATTTATTACTATATTTATTTATTTTCATATACATTCTATGAGTCAAATTGGCTCACAACCGTGAAAATAGGTGTACCGATTTTGATAATGCGAAATGAAGGGGTCTGCGGGGAAGAGGAATGAAAGTGTACATATATTTTATTACTATTTAAAAACCATCTTATGTTTTTGAAAAGTGATATTAAAGTTATATATATATATATATATATATATATATATATATATATATATATATATATATATATATATATATATATATATAGTTATCAAATTTTTAATGAGTCAAATTGGCTCTGTCGTTAAATCTAGTGTTAATTATGGTATTCATTTAAGAAAAAAGTTGGCATATAAAACATCGTTCTAAATTTGAAAATTTAGTTTGTAGATTACCGAATGTTTGACATTATTGAAATAATATCTTGTTCTTTTTATCCAGTCGATATTCAATATTAATTATAATAAAACTAAATTATTATGGAAATCAATGATAATGTTTAAATTATTAATCTTGTATGTTAAGGATAGTCCTTTATTTTACTTAGCATGAATTTGTTTGAATTTAAATCCAAAATATTATTGTAAAGTCCAGAATAAAATCCTAAAGAGAATTACACATTGGTATTCCAAAATAGGTTTTCAAAACAGCTCCGTGGATGCTGTTTTGAAGCAAATTAAAAAAATATTATGGTAGTCAATTATATTTCCGTAGTTAGATATTGATATATTCAATAGTATTTTCCAAATACGACATACATTAAATGTTTTCTTTTGTATTTTTACTATGTGTTGCTTTTAAAAGTGCATTTTATATAGTTAAATAGTGAAATATGTTAGCTTTGGTTGCAAAATTAAATTTTTTTTTTTAAATTATGTGATGAGATTAATTTTAAATTTAATGCAATGATTACAACACTTTGAGATATCAACATTCTGAAGATTGTGTAATATGCCATAAATATAATCGAAGTGGTATACATTGAAATGAAAGTTTTAATTTATTTCTATTGTTTCACATATTATACTAATGTAATATACTGATTTGTAATTTCTAATTTTTAATCGTATAAAATTTCTTTGAATTTAAAATTTTAAATACTTGAATTTAAATTATAGAAATAAACGTACCTCATTACCTTACAAATATATCTTAAGCATTTGTAACAATTCTAAATTTTAGGTAATTTAAATTAATTAAATTTTAAAAAACGGATAGAAGTCTAAATATTTCGTAGAAAATTGTTTAGAGGTTATCAATGGAAATTATTTTATTTTATACAAATAAATAAATAATAAAATAACCTTTATTTGTATAAATAAATATTTTATTTTATACAAATAATAAAATATATTAATACCTATACAAACAAATGATTCTGCATATAACACTTGGATATAATTTATGTACCGAAATTGTTTTAGAAATAGGTGATTGGCGTTCTTATATAAATAAGTGTACTGTTAACGTACGAAAGATAATATTGATATTTATTCAGATATCAATTCGTATGATAATATTAACTTTAATCTGTAAGAATTTAAAATAATTTATGGTTTTAATCTACAATTATTTTGCTAATTAAATCTTTTAAAAGACAATTAATTCAATAATTAATTATAAACTTTAATGTATTTTAACTTTAATTATATACTTTAATTAATTATAAACTTTGTTATGATTAATTAATTATTAATTTTAACATTTAAAAGGATCATTGTATTATTGTATTTTTATTTTGAATTCCTTTTGTTCTTTTGTATTTGTTAAACATTTAAAATGACTATTCTTAACAAGAAATTAATACTTCATGAAAAATAATATAAAGGGAATGAGTGATTATAATTAATTTCATATAAAGAAATACATAAATACAAATTTGCAGGAGATAAGACATGGGTGTATTATACTCATTATAAATTTTAAAATATATCAAAAATATGTTTTCTAAAAAAGAAAATATATTCTTTCTTATGAAACCGAATGGAAGAAAGTCTTGCTTTCGTTCACTGTTTATACGAAGAGGGTTGCTTTTGAAGAATTTTGATATAAGATCTTTCCACCTCAATCAGCAGAATGTATGTAAAAGAATTCTTTATCCGAGACTATTCTTTTCTAGAGAAACAATGTCAGAGATTTCATCCTTAGTAATCTTGGCACGTTGAGTACACACATTGCACACTATGCGGGAAGTAGAAAAGTGTGTATTCTCCAACACGCCTCGGATACTCATAAAAGTTTAAAGAGTATTTTTCTAACGAAACTCAAAAAAGTTTCTGCCTCTATACAGAAATTCCGAATTCTTTCGGCACATAAAAAATAATAAAATTGAATAGAAACAAGACGTGCTTTATGATTTCACTTGTAATTTAATTTCAATCTTTAAAATTTACACATGTAATTGATGTTATTGTTACCCAGTGACATTCAAAGTAGAAATAATAGTGGGTAACATCGAATAGAAGTAAAATATGTTCTACGATTGCTTTTATAATTTTATTTGAAATCTTTAAAACTTACATATGTAATTGATCTTATTGTTACCCAAAGCCATTTAAAGTAGAAATAATAGTGGGTAACATCGAATAGAAATAAAATATGTTCTACGATTGCTTTTATAATTTTATTTGAAATCTTTAAAACTTACATGTGTAATTGATCTTATTGTTACACAATGACATCCAAAGTAGAAACAATAGTGGGTAACATTAGATAGAAATAAAATGTGCTGTACGAATTGTTTCTTACTTATATTTTCAAGCTTTTAAATTTACATATGTAATTATTCATATTGTTACACAATTCCATTTAAGGTAGAAACAACAGTGACTAACATTGAATAGGAATACAATTTGCTCCCCCATTACTATTGTAATTTTATTTTTAATCTTTAAAAATTACATATGTAATTGATCTTATTGTTACACAATGATATTCAAAGTAGACACAATAGTGGCTAACTTCGAATAGAAATAATATGTGTTCACCGATTGCTTTTATAATTTCATCTGAAATATTTAAAACTTACATACGTAATTGATCCTATTGTTACACAATGACATTCAAAGCGGAAACAACAGGGGCTAACATTGGATAGAAATAAAATATACTGTACGATTGCTTTTATACTTTTATTTTCAAACTGTTAAATTTATATATGTAATTATTCTTATTGTTGCACAATTCCATTCAAGGCAGTTACAACAGTGGCTAACATCGAATATTAATAAAATTTGCTCCCCCATTGCTTTTATAGTTTCATTTGAAATCTTTAAAATTTACATATGTAATTGATCTTATTGTTACCCAAAGACATTCCAAGTAGAAACAATAGTGACTAACATCGAATAGAAATAAAATGTGTTCTACGATTTCTCTTATAATTTTATTTCATATCTTTAAAACTTATATATTTAATTGATCTTATTGTTACCCAATGACATTCAAAGTAGAAACAATAGTGGGGAACATCGAATAGAAATAAAATATGTTCTATGATTGCTTTTATAATTTTATTTGAAATCTTTGAAACCTACATATTTAATTGATCTTATTGTTACACAATGACATTCAAAGCGGAAACAACAGTAGATAACATTAGATAGAAATAAAATGTGCTGTACGATTGCTTTTTTACTTTTATTTTCAAGCTTTTAAAATTACATATGTAGTTATTCTTATTGCTACACAATTCCATTCAAGGTAGAAACAACAGTAGCTAGCATTGGATAGAAATAAAATGTGCTCTATGATTGCTTTTATACTTTTATTTTCAAACATTTAAATGTGCAAATGTAATTATTCTTATTGTTACACAATTCCATTCGAAGTAAAAACAACAGTAGCTAATATTGGATAGAAATAAAATGTGCTCCACGATTACTTTTATATTATTATTTTCAAGCTTTTAAATTTAGATATGTAATTTTCTTATTGTTACCCAATGACATTTAAAGTAGAAACAATAGTGGCTAACATCGAATAGAAATAAAATATGTTCTACTATTGGTTTTATAATTTTATTTGAAACCTTTAAAACTTACATATGTCATTGATCTTATTGTTACACAATGGAATTTAAAGCGGAAACAACAGTGGCTAACATTGGACAGAAATAAAATGTGCTGTACTATTGCTGTTTTACTTTGATTTTTAAACTTTTAAAGTTACATATGTAATTATTCTTATTGTTACAGAATTCCCTTCAAGGTAGAAACAACAGTAGCTAACATTGGATAGAAATAAAATGTGCCATATGATTGCTTTTATACTTTTATTTTCAATCTTTTAAATTTACATATGTAATTATTCTTATTGTTACACAATTCCATTCAAGGTATAAACAACAGTAGTTATCATTGTATAGAAATCAAATGTGCTGTATGATTGCTTTTACACTTTTATTTTCAAGCTTTTAAAATTTCAAATGTAATTATTCTTATTGTTACGCAATTCCATTCAAGGTAGAAACAACAGTAGCTATCAACGAATAGGAATTAAATTTGCTCTCCCATTGTTTTTATAAATTTATTTTCAATCTTTAAAACTTATTCTGAAATTAATCTTATTGTTAAACAATGTCATTCAGGTCAGAAACAGTAGTAATTAACATCTGAAAGAATTATAATGTTCTCTACGATTGCTTTTATAATTTAATCTTTTATCTTTAAAACTTACATATGTAATATTTCCATTTTATATAATTTTTAACAGGAAATATCATTTCTCTCTCTCTCTCTCTCTCTCTCTATATATATATATATATATATATATATATATATATATATATATATATATATATATATATATATATGTCAGACCCTAAATTTAATGTCTTGAATGCAGAAGCAGAGCAATCTTTAATTTATGCAGATGAACCATTAATAACTATATATAAAAGCACTTGACAAGTAATAATTGAGAGAGCGTCTTCAGAAAGGGTTACTGACTGAACCTGTGTCAAATATTTCTACTTTGCTAGAGGGGGGACGTTAACCACTCACCATCATGTTTGATGGTTGATTTCTTAACTGCACAATGGTAAGGAATAACGGCATCATAAAGACATCATCTACTGTTTGAAATGTTCTAGTCATGTCATATATATATATATATATATATATATATATATATATATATATATATATATATATATATATATATATATATATGCATTCTAATCACTAGGTTTATATTTTTTAAAATTTAAACA
>CM063511.1:129786208-129788708 GCA_032207245.1 Pardosa pseudoannulata
TGTATTACGGAAGAAATATTGAAATTTTAAATTAGATTAGTAGTCTTTAGTATGCCAGATAGTCTTAAAGAAGTAGTTCAACATTTGCAACCGCAAGGTAATTTAAATTCTTTACCAGCCTAATTGTTAGGCGTTTCATTTTCCCGTTGAATAATCTTTGGTCGTTTATATAGAATGAATAAAATTTGTGTATTGCAGGTTTTAATAACTTCTCAATAAAACTTTCTATCACAACTGTTATGAAGATGTGGATTTTTTAAGGTCTTCATATATTAAATAACTGTAGGAAAAATAAGTCTTTATAATAGATTTCAGATTGGAAACTAATAGGCATGAGAGCCAAAAATAAAATGCAAAAGGATCAAGGGAAAAAAAGTTATAGGAATTTTACAAAGAACATGAAAACCTACTTTATTATTATTTTTTTAGCTTTAAAGGGCGTAATACTGCATGACTTATTTTCTTTAAATTTTAACCTCTTTTGTATTGTTAAGGCCAAAAGTAAAATTGAAAAGGATGATGAAGGCAAAAAGACCGTTAGAGGAAGACAATTTTATAAAGAACTTGAAAACCTACTTTTTGAATGAAGTTTTTAACGTAGACGGATACCTTAAATCAAGTTGTTGGGTTATACCTATATTCTAGTAAAGCTATCGTGTGCTACCTATTATAAAAAAATATATTTTTCAAATTTCTTCTATATTAATTTTATATTTTTCATTAAAATCAGTTAATGATTTAATGATAGTATAAGAGTGTCTAAAACACATCTCGCTAATTTTTTTCGTATAACTATATTAAGAATTCTAATAATTATTGTCTATCGTAACATATATACATTTGGTATGACTTAAGACTTCTTTAGAAAGTATGATAAATATTAAGATTTTTTTTAAATTGATACAAATGTAATAGTTAATGAAACTATTGTTTGTTGTTATTAGCCAGCATAAAACTAATGTTGATGGATCATTTAAAAAATTTAATATTTCTTTTGTGCACGTGTCAGATCAAGGTGTTCCTCGAGCAGAATTTAAATCCTGCGAAAGGCTTGTTTGAGATCATTCGTGCGTGCATTTTGTCTCAGCGTATCTAAATGGAGAAAGACCCCTCTTCAAATATTTCCCCTGGTTAAACAGAAGCTCCGAGGTTGACGTCGTTACTAAGTGAATAAATGCTTAGAGAATTCAAAACGAGAAATCTGGCTGCCTCTGTCAACGAAAGGGAAACGTCACAAACAGGAAAAATATCCTAAAGGCGGTGAAATCCTAAGAAAAAAATATAGGAGCGATAGAAAAGTTATAACTTTTATTAAATTCTCTGAATTTCTGCTGAGCCAAGAGAAAGGGTACAGTTGTATCAGCGCCAGATGTTCCAGGAAAGCCAAAATGATTTTTTTACCTCTGTTCATTTGTGATTTCCTTTTAATTAAAAATAAGAATAAATACGGGGATATTTATTTTTGTATACATAATTTTCTGAATATTAATCAAACCTGAATAAAATCTCAAATATAAACATTGATTTATATTATATTAGAAATCTAGAAATGCTACGATGATCTGAATTTTTTACAATTGATATTTTTGTGAATAAACGAATATCCTTAGTCTATTTTGTTTGGAATTACTGTGTCTGTGTTTAGACACACTCTTAATATGAGCGAACATATATGCTTAAAAAGAAAAGAAATATTATGTATATCTCTTCATAACCACAAAAAATAATTTGGTAATCATAAGCAACCGTGTGGAGAATTCTAGAATTTTACTTAAAATTATGTAGCTTGAAAATTTACTTAACAAGACATAGTAACATTCGAAACTTAAACATTCTTCATAATAGCCATTTTTTATTCATACTAAATGTAAAAAAGTGATACCTTTTACAATGAAATCCTTACCAGCTAGTCATAAATGATCTAAGTTAATGAATTATATTTAGTATTGTTATTTAGAATATATTAGGATTCTAGAACTGATACGATGATCTGAATTATTTACAATGAATATTTTTGGGAATATACTAACATAATTAGTCTATTTTATTTGGAATTATTGTGTCTGTGTTTGGACACACTCTTAACATAAGCGAACATATATGCTTAAAAAGAAAAGAAATATTATGTATATCTCTTTATAAGCCAAAAAGCTAATTTGGTGATCCTATGTAAACTTACACATAACTTAGAGAAGAATTATATAGAATTTTACTTAAAATTATGTAGTTTGGAAATTTACTTAACTAGGCATAGTAACATTGAAACTTAAAATTCCTTTATAACAGCCATTTTATAATTCATAATAAATGTAAAAAATTTGTACCTTTTACAATGAAATTCTTACCAGATCGTCATAAATGCTCTAACTTAATGAAAAATATTTAGTATTGTTATTTAGATTAAATTTGGATTCCAGAACTGCTACAATGATCTGAATTTTTTACAATTCATATTTTTGTGAATATACGAATATCCTTAGTCTATTTTATTTGGAATAGT